>OY776276.1:79784530-79787030 GCA_963675445.1 Linnaemya vulpina | reverse complement strand
TTGAAAATACAAGTTGATAAGTGCGAATTCTTGCAAAAAGAAGCAGAATTCTTAGGCCATATAATCACACCAGATGGGATCAAACCAAACCCTAACAAGATTAAGGCAATAATTAACTACCCAACACCAAAAACAGAAAAAGAAATTCAACAATTTCTTGGATTGGCAGGATTTTATAGGAAATTTATCCAAAATTTCTCCAATATCACCAAACCATTGACCCAATGCCTTAAAAAAGGAAATAAAATTAATTGTAATAACAAAGATTATATTAAAGCTGTGGAAACCATTAAAATCCTAATTACAAAAGAACCCATATTGGCCCATCCAAATTACGAAAAACAATTTACACTAACAACAGATGCATCGAACATTGCATTAGGTGCTGTCCTAAGTCAAAATTCTCACTCAATTTGTTTTGCAAGCCGTACACTTAATACTCACGAGACAAACTATTCTACAACAGAAAAAGAATTACTTGCTATAGTTTGGGCAACAAAGTATTTCCGACCATATTTGTTCGGACGCAAGTTCATAATCAATAGCGACCATCGCCCTCTGCAATGGTTACATAACTTAAAAGAACCTAACGCTAAACTCCAGCGTTGGAAGATAAAATTAAACGAATTCGATTTCGAAATAAAATATATTCCAGGAAAAGAAAATCACGTTGCAGATGCACTTTCACGTATTAAAAACGGAGAAAAGTACAGGATGCGAAATATGCGAGGAAAACGCCATAGACAACCTTGAAAATGTAGAAGTTTCATCAGTTGCAGCAACCTGTCACTCAGCAAACGAAGATAACATGAATTACATTCCAATAACGGAAAAGCCCTTGAACATCTTCAAAAATCAAATGAATATTCTGGATGGAAATCAGAACAAAGTCTCTTCAAAGAAAGTATTCTCTAACAATGTTACCACTATAATTTATAAAGATTTCAATGAAAATTTAATTAAAGATATAATTAAAACATATCTAATAAACAAAGACGTTACCATATATATACCCAACAATAAGAACTTTATTATGCTACAAAACTACTTTAGCAGATTGGTTCAAAATAACTCTCATAAAATTTTGAGAGCCACCAAGATTTTAGAAAATATAACAGATTTTTCTGATTTTAAAACGAAAGTTCTGGAGACTCATATATCGGGCCTTCACCAAGGAATTGAAAAAATAGTTAAAGTATTTAAAAACAAATATTATTACCCAAATTATGTAAAAGAAATATCGAAAGTAATAAATGAATGTGAGCTATGTAATAACTGCAAGAACGACCATATTAACAATAAGATACCCTTTAAAATCACACCACCTGTATATGAAACGAGAGAAAAATATGTGATCGATTTCTGGCAGTGGGATAAAGAATACTACCTAACATGCATCGATTTGTACTCTAAATTCGCGACAGCAGAACCCGTAAAATCTCTAAATTGGATAGAAACAAAAAAAGCACTTTTAAGAATATTTAACACCATGGGTCCACCCAAAACCTTGAAGATAGACCAGGATCAAGGAATTAATAACATTAACATTAAAAAATGGTGTGAAGAACTAAATATAAAACTGGAAGTAACTACTGGAAAAACGGGAATAAGTGATATAGAAAGACTGCATAAAACATTAAATGAAAAGTTGAGAATCATAAACACGTCAAAAGATAAAGAGTTAATTTACTTACAAATTGAACAGACACTATTCACATATAACCATAATATAATCCAATCAACCACGAGGGAAACCTCCTATAATATATTTTTTAACAGACAGGAAATTAAGGAACACCGAATTAATAACATTAATAGAACAAGACAAGAGGAACCAATAGACACAAATTATCTAAAAGCAGAAAATTCTAGGAAACGATTACAAAAAATTAACAACCCATTTAAAAAAGTAGCAGTAACACAAATAGAAGAGGATAAAGAGCACAACATAGTGAAATGCAAGAATAGAAACGTTAAGAAATATAAAACACAATTTAAAAGGAAAAGGAAATAATAATAATAATAAAAACACTTTTAGGTTTAACAAGGACTAGTCAACACAAAAAGACAAGACCATTAATAATAACTATATTGATGATTATTTCGACAATCATAGTGGTTAACGGGCAAACGATCGAAATAAACAACATACATGACGATTATGGATTTACTATTATCAACTAAGGAAATCTAGAGGTACCAACAGAATATAAATATCAAATACTATCTATAAACAAAACTCACCTTGACATAACTTATAATTTACTTATGGAACAGTTTAAATCAGTAAAATATTATCAAAACAATATGACAAAAAAATACCTAACAATGGCATTCAAAGAAAAACAAATATTTTCAAACAGACATAAGCGAGGGCTAGCAAATGTAATTGGCGACGGTTTGAAATTCCTTTTTGGAACCATGAACGAAGAAGATAGAGTAAATATAGAAAAAGCAATTAAAGATTTAAAAACAGATATCATTACTACTAACGAATTCA
>OY776276.1:79762030-79764530 GCA_963675445.1 Linnaemya vulpina | reverse complement strand
TGCCGCTGACCAGTCTTTATCAGGGACGATGTGCATTAGCCGAACATCCACAACGCCTTCCTTTTGCTCGGTTCTAACACAATGTTTACACTCTAAACAGCAGGGTCTTCTCGAAAGAGCATCCGCAGCTCTGCAGGCGCTCAATTCACCTTGCCAGTTGCCTTCAGGATTTTTAAACTGCAATAGCCATCTCAGTGCAGTATGATCGGTCCTTAATGTAAAGTGTTGACCATACAGGTACTTATGGTAATGTTTAATGCATTCCAATACCGCCAGAAGCTCACATCGTGTCACACAGTAATTCCTCTCAGGTTTTGAGAGTACACGGCTGTAGTACCCTATGACCTTCTCAGTGCCATTAACTACTTGGGATAACACACCCTCTATGCCTTAACCGCTCGCATCAATAGCCAGCACAAATTTTTCTCCAGCTATGGGATACGCTAGCACTGGTGACGTACATAATAATTCTTTGAGTTTCTGGAATGCATTTTCCTGCGGCTCGCCCCAATGGTATGGTCTCGATTTCTTTGTCAGCTCATGCAGGCTTGCAGCTACACTGGCAAAATTCGCACAAAACGTCTGTAGTATGTACAAAGGCCCAAAAAGCTTCGCAATTCATTCATGCAATTCATTTTATCTTCATCTGTTGAGATTCCGTCTGCTGTAACACGATGCCCCAAATACTTTACTTCTTTATATATATATATATATATATATATATATATATATATGTATATATATATATATATATATATATATATATATATATATATGTATATATATATATATATATATATATATATATATATATGTATATATATATATATATATATATGTATATATATATATATATATATATATATATATATATATGTATATATATGTATGTGTATATGTATATATATATATATATACAGACATAGTCATATATATTTACACAAATTAAAAATTTTAGTATGTTTAGAAATAAAACAAAATTTTGCTGCTTTATGAATAAATTTGCAACAAGAAAACTTCCGTATTGTAATCTTCAAAATGTATAGATTAAGCTAGTTTAAAAATTTTAACAATAAACTGGACAGTTGTTGATTTAAATGACAAAAGAAGTCTGCACCTCATATTTCAAAATTATTTACACAAATTTATTTACATTCAAAAGTATTTACACAATAGAAAAAAGATTATAAAACACCAAAAAAAAAAAACAAAAATAATTAGTAGCCAGATAAATTTCCTTCAGCATCTATGACAGCTTGTAGTCTAGCTGGAATAGATGCAATCAAATTGCGTACAAATTCGATTTCTAAGCTGTTCTAGATATTTATTATTTCATCAATAGTTTCCTCTCGTTTTCGGCCCATTTGGATAGATCTCTGCCTTTTTATAAATGCCCATACATTCTCTATTATGTTTAGATCTGGACTCTGGGGTGGCCATGGAAGAACATCTTGTCCAACTCGATTTAAAAACGTTGTTGGTAACCATGCTTTGTGGCATGGAGCATTATCATGCTGCAAAATCCAATTTTCATCAGGAATTAATCTCTGAGCCGAAGGAAAAACATGGTCATTCAAAATATCTATATATCCTGCCTGGTTTAGAGTGTTTTGTATTGGTACTAGATCTCCAAATCCATGGTATGAGACACATCCCCAAAACATTACTGAGCCCCCGCCGAAACGATTAAGAGGTTGTAATGCTTTATGCTTGGATCCTTTGGAAAGGTGCATAAAAGTTTTTCCAAATGACCCTTCAAATTGAAAAGAATTGAAAAGAGGACTCATCCGTCCATAATACATTATGCCAGAACTCCACTGGCTTATGGATATACTCAATGGCAAACTCTAGACGTTTTTTTTGTTTTTTTCAGATATGTCTATTACTTTTCTCACGACATAGGTCTTTATATCATACGTCCTTAATCTTCTCCGAATTGTGGATTCACTTACAGGTTTTCCAATGATGTTTTCTGCCTCTGCAGCAACTTTAACCGGACTTGCGACTGGATATTCTGCGAATATTTCAAGAATAGAACGATCTTCTATTTTGTTTGTCACATATTTCCGACCAGTTCTGACCCTATTTTGTAGGCTTCCATAGGTTTCTTTTTTCTTTACTAAATTGTAGACTGTTTTCCGACATATTCCGTACTCTTTTCCCAAGTCTGATGCCGAGGAACCCATTCCAAACTTCGTTGCGATCTCAACTCGCCTTTCGATGGGAATTTCTTTTATTTTCACCATTTTAAAAGATTTTTTTTTAGCGACTTTTCTATAAATATTTATTTTTGTGCAATAGAAATTTGCAAACTATCAAAACAAATGAGGGTTTTTTTAAAGATTGCAGCGTTTTTAACTTAATTTCACGAATGTGTAAATACTTTTGACAGACAAAATAAGTGTGTAAATAATTTTGAAAGATAAGGTGTAGTCTTCTTTTGTAATTTAAATCAACAACTGTCCAGTTTATTGTTAAAATTTTTAAACTAGCTTAATCT
>OY776276.1:79739530-79744530 GCA_963675445.1 Linnaemya vulpina | reverse complement strand
TATTTTCCTGAATTTTTTGTTCCATTATACATTAAGTCAAACTTTTATGATTTAAATTTATACTTAAGTATATGTAAACGGTTTTTCTAATTTTCTTTGGTAGCTGAAGCCTTACCTTGAATTTGTACGGTAATTATTTTTACGAACCTTTTATATTGCTATGTTAAATTGAATTAATATTCATAGGCTAATTGTTCGAAATTAATTAAAATCTCAGAAAGGCATGATGATAAATATTCCAAGGCACACAGGAAAGTCAACATCAGTTTTATTCAACTTACACAGCAGAGCAGAACAGCTGTTTTCGAAAGTCGCAACCCTTTCATCTTCAGTGCTCATGTGTATATTGTGTTCATCACCACTGTTTATGTGGTTTAGTTGAATGTGATCCGTGTGGAGACGTTTGCTTGGTTTTGCTCTCATCGGACGCGTCCCCAGGTGGCGGATATTGGGGGTTCGGGGTAGGGTGGGCGATCGTCACCCCGAGATGGGTTCAGAAACTGGACACATTATTGCACAGGGTTTTGGCACACCCGGGATGTCGATCGCTCGTACTAACCCGAACCCAAGGGATTCCTGTAATCCCTCGCGGACCAACCAAAACCAAGCTAGGGTGGTACCCGAAATTAACTAAAAATGGATAAAAACGTAATAAAGAATAAAGTTACGGTGCAGAGCCTAAATAACTCAGTACCGGCGGCTATTGGTGGTGAGCAAACAGGCCCCAGGTCGTCGTCAAAAACCGACTGTAAGGAAACAACTTCGGAGGTGGGCAACTTGACCTTCGCTGTTGCTAAAGCTACAAGAAGCCTAGAGGAGGAAGAATCGGTACCAAGGGTGATGGCAAACCATCCCCAGCCACAAAAGGCGGGCGAGGTCTCCGATTCTTCCCACCCAAAAAATAGTAAAGAATTCTCTGAAGTACATAAGATGGTCGAGGAAGTAAGTGCTAGTATATCCAAACTCACCACGAAAAGGAGGAATCTTTCAGGTACTCAGAGACGAAAAGCAACGAAGTTAAAACGTAGGAATCAGCAGGATGCTTCAAAGGAAGGTGAAGACTCTACACCCGTCTCCATGACAATGGAGAAGGGCAAGAGAATTCGCTCGCCGGAGGAGCAGAACACTGCTGGCCACGTTAAAAAATTCAAACTAAAAGGCTCCCCGCTGGGAGGAGGTGCAGCGGGCGGCGGGTCCAAACATCCCAAAGGGAACTCTACGGAGGGCTCAAAGGATGTAAACTGAGGCCATAACGAATATAATCAGTAAATAGAATAAAGGCCTCGATGCGAGCATGTGGGAAATCTTCCACCGAGAGGAGGCAGAGGAGGGCACCTTAATCGTGGTGGGTCTGGACAAAGCGTCCATGGCATACCTTGAGGAACGACGAGGGAAGGCCTTGCCACCTCGACCATATACTTCAAGGTCGGGAAGACTCTTATTGGCTGGGCAGTAGGCCCGACCGAGAAGGCCGAAAATGATAAGGCGAAGCCTAAAAATAAAGGGGTATCTCAAGATACTCCTTCAGAAGCCGTTTAAACAAAGATACTACTGTTATTACAGATAAACCTCAATCGGAGTATAACGGCGACTCCAGCCCTGATGGAGCAAGTAACAAAAGGTAAGATACACGTTGTGTTCATACAGGAACCATGGACAATTAAAGACAAGTGCCCATATTCTATTTGGCAGCGTCACTGCAACACAATATTGTTGAGGCGAATTGGCATTCCCAACTTCAACATTGAAACTGTCAACATATATTTCATATTTTCTATGAAAATGTGACGGCGACGCTTTTCAACATTGGCTCTGATTTTGTCGTCAAGGTTTTTGGTGTTGTGTTGTGTTGACAAACACAAGGTTTTGGGTGTTTGCGTTATTTTGAAAAGAAAAAACAATGGATAGGGATAAAATTAAAATTACAAATCCCAAACAATTTCAAAAATTAGTGGAGGAGATGGAGCAAAACCCTGAACTAGCAAGGGGATTTCGCAGAGGCACTGTACCCAATAATTTTAATAAAATGTGGGAGAATATTGCCACAATGTTAAATGCTCTTGGGCCACCGCAAAGGTATAGCGATGGATGGCAAAAGGTACAGCAATCAGTTTTTAAGCAAAATATACTCTATAACAAAATTTCGTTCCAGGTTTGGCGGGATCTAAAGTGCAAGGTTAAAAGGAAATTGGTTGCCAACAAAGCTGAGTGTACCTCCACTGGAGGGGGAATATAAAAACAGCTAATAATCAGAATTTGGCACAGGAAGGAAAAACATTTTATCACTTTATATTGTATTGTATATAAAAATACTTAACAAAATATATTTGAAACTATTTGGTGCACGTATACCGGCAATGTTGTTAAACCTTATTCTATCCGTTTCTGTGAGTGATTGAACACAATCTATAGCTTCACATAGGAAGCAGCAACGTAGGTAAACACGGAAAATTCCCCAGAAGAACTATAAATCAATGCAGGTCGTTAAGGTGTCGAAATTAACTAGTGCGAGTGAGACACAAGAACTCTGGAAAGATTGCATTTTGCATTTTATAAAAAATTTTCGAGGAAATTTTAAATAAAATAAACCCGCCGTTCCAAGAATTAGATTGCACTTCATATTGTATAAAAAATTTTCCACGAAATTTTAAACCAAATAAAACCGCTGTTCCAAGAATTAGATTGCACTTTATGTTTTATACAAAATTTTCCACGAAATTGTAAACAAAATAAACCAGCTGTTGCAAGAGTCAGACATGTGTATCTAAATTATCGATAAACAGGCAGCGTCACATTTAAACCCTTATAAAATATCAAATAGGATTGACGCGGTGTTGGTGTTGATGTCGACATTATATTGACGACGATGGTGACGCTTCCAAATAGAATATGGGCGAAGGTTTCTGGGTTGAACGACTGTAATTATCAACTTTTTTATTCAAAGACCGGGGCTAGACCCAGGGCGTGCATACTATGTCATAAGGGATTAAACTTTCTGTTCTCCCCAGAATTATCAACATCAGACGCCACAACTCTGATATATGGCAGTCGGAATATGCTGATGGCTTCACTATATCTGCCCTCGGACACTCCGACACTTCCACCGACGTCGGAATTGAGGCGAATTGTATCTTCCGCCAGGAGTAAAGGTAGGAATATCTTAATAGGCTGTGATGACAACTCGCATCATCTCTCTTGGGGCAGCACAAATTGCAACAATAGAGGTGATGCGTTATTTGAATACTTAATAGCAAATAAACTCTTCACAGTAAATACTGGAAATGAACCAACGTTCATTAACAGAATTAGGGAAGAGGTTATTGACATTACTATATGTTCAGAAAAGTTGATTGATGAAATAAGCGATTGGCACGTGTCGGGATTGCATTCCTTTTCGGATCATCGTAATATTTTCATGACATTAGACCATCCTGATCCCAACCCCATGACTTTTAGGAACAGGGCCAATATGGACTGGTCAAAATTTAGGTCTATGAGGACAGTTGTCGTCTCAGATATAGAAGAAACCCAAAAGAAAAACCCTGAATGACGGGTCAACTTATGAATCTCAGGAGAGAAACCAAGAGGATCTTTAATAGATCCAGTAGGAAGGGACTCGGAATATACTGAGAAGAATATAAAAATAAACTGAAGAGGTACAATAAGCAAATAAGGAGCGCCAAGCACGAATCCTGGAAGTGTTTTTGCGAACAGATAGATAGCGTTAGTGAAGGTTCCAAAATAAAGAAACTCTTGTCGAAAACAAGATATGATAGATACTCAAATGGTACGTAGAGCAGTGAAGAGCTTTTCGCCATATAAGGCCGCAGGGCCTGACGGCATCTTCCCGGCTCTTCTTCAGAGGAGTATAGACCTAATAGAGGATAGGTTGGCTAATATATTCACAATCTGTCTTACTAATGCATATACTCCCCTGGCATGGAGGGAGGCTAAAGTCGTTTTCATTCCAAAACCAGGCAAGGAGAGCTATGCAGACCCGAAGGCATATATATATATATATATATATATACATATACATATGTGTATTTGTATATATATATATATATATATATATATATATATATATATATATGTGTGTGTGTGTGTGTATATATGTATATATATATATATATATATATATATATATATATATGTATATATGCATATATGTGTATAGTTATTTTACCTCTTAGACTGCTAGCAACCGACGTACTTAGCTCTTATATAACCGATTTGTTCAAAACTGATATCTTTGATAAATGTTTCTTAATCCTATAGCTGAGCCATTACCACTAATGGCCCTATGTAGGCGTAGAATAAGGCAGGAACTTGGCCGTACAAACTTAGAAGAGCGAGTTCAACATCTTCATCTACCGCATCCTATGAAAACATATTTATTATATAAAAATCGTAGATAATACTTTCATCAAATAATTTTTATTTAATTATGACATTTTGATGTTAGAGGCATTTTAATCATGTAGAATTAAGTTTATTAATACCCTACTTAGAAAATTATTGTGTAATATAGATAATAATCATTAGCTGTAAGTTAATATATTTAGGTCTAGCTTTGTAAATTGATAACGTTGTATACATTCACTTATATATGATACTTATATATGTAGCGTGATACATAATATAATTTATAAGGAACAAGAAGTCAAATCCGTGACTACCTACAATTAAGGTATGTATGTCAATGACGATTCTACACAGGCCAACATTAATTTTTGATAATCGAACTACAGATTGCAGTACAATTTAAAAACATGTGCTGTATATTTTTGCACCATAAAACAGTGGAAAACGGTTGACATTATAGAAAATTCATGTAATTTCAAGTTAATATTAACCGTAAAACTATTGTGACCTGGCTTTTGCCTTATTTCTTGAGCTCTTTGAGCTAAAGCAGTATTATATTAGTTTTCAAAGCAAGCTATTTTTGCGTCATACTAGGTTTTTTTGATGTAGCTTTTGATTGTTTTTAAATAGTCAAG
>OY776276.1:79732030-79734530 GCA_963675445.1 Linnaemya vulpina | reverse complement strand
GTATATGGTTGAGGTGGCAAGGCCTTCCCTCGTCGTTCCTCAAGGTATGCCATGGACGCTTTGTCCAGACCCACCACGATTAAGGTGCCCTCCTCTGCCTCCTCTCGGTGGAAGATTTCCCACATGCTCGCATCGAGGCCTTTATTCTATTTACTGATTATATTCGTTATGGCCTCAGTTTACATCCTTTGAGCCCTCCGTAGAGTTCCCTTTGGGATGTTTGGACCCGCCGCCCGCTGCACCTCCTCCCAGCGGGGAGCCTTTTAGTTTGAATTTTTTAACGTGGCCAGCAGTGTTCTGCTCCTCCGGCGAGCGAATTCTCTTGCCCTTCTCCATTGTCATGGAGACGGGTGTAGAGTCTTCACCTTCCTTTGAAGCATCCTGCTGATTCCTACGTTTTAACTTCGTTGCTTTTCGTCTCTGAGTACCTGAAAGATTCCTCCTTTTCGTGGTGAGTTTGGATATACTAGCACTTACTTCCTCGACCATCTTATGTACTTCAGAGAATTCTTTACTATTTTTTGGGTGGGAAGAATCGGAGACCTCGCCCGCCTTTTGTGGCTGGGGATGGTTTGCCATCACCCTTGGTACCGATTCTTCCTCCTCTAGGCTTCTTGTAGCTTTAGCAACAGCGAAGGTCAAGTTGCCCACCTCCGAAGTTGTTTCCTTACAGTCGGTTTTTGACGACGACCTGGGGCCTGTTTGCTCACCACCAATAGCCGCCGGTACTGAGTTATTTAGGCTCTGCACCGTAACTTTATTCTTTATTACGTTTTTATCCATTTTTAGTTAATTTCGGGTACCACCCTAGCTTGGTTTTGGTTGGTCCGCGAGGGATTACAGGAATCCCTTGGGTTCGGGTTAGTACGAGCGATCGACATCCCGGGTGTGCCAAAACCCTGTGCAATAATGTGTCCAGTTTCTGAACCCATCTCGGGGTGACGATCGCCCACCCTACCCCGAACCCCCAATATCCGCCACCTGGGGACGCGTCCGATGAGAGCAAAACCAAGCAAACGTCTCCACACGGATCACATTCAACTAAACCACCTAAACAGTGGTGATGAACACAATATACACATGAGCACTGAAGATGAAAGGGTTGCGACTTTCGAAAACAGCTGTTCTGCTCTGCTGTGTAAGTTGAATAAAACTGATGTTGACTTTCCTGTGTGCCTTGGAATATTTATCATCATGCCTTTCTGAGATTTTAATTAATTTCGAACAATTAGCCTATGAATATTAATTCAATTTAACATAGCAATATAAAAGGTTCGTAAAAATAATTACCGTACAAATTCAAGGTAAGGCTTCAGCTACCAAAGAAAATTAGAAAAACCGTTTACATATACTTAAGTATAAATTTAAATCATAAAAGTTTGACTTAATGTATAATGGAACAAAAAATTCAGGAAAATAGGACATGAAGAAAATAATTAAACGGTAACACGGGTGTTAAAACAAAAACGTGTTAACATCAGGTTGATACAGTTCTCGGATTCTTTTTCACAATAAAATTTGTGTAAATAGGAACTGTTATCAGTAAGAAGAAGCCGGATACAGCTACAACAATACAACTCAGGACCACCATTCGAGCGGATCGCAATGGATGTAGCAGGTCCCTTTCCCGTCACTGAAGCCGGAAATCGTTATGTACTTCTGGTAATGGACTATTTCAGTAAATGGCCAGAGGTATATGCTATACCTAACCAGGAAGCAAAGACAATTGTAAATGCATTCGTCAACAACTGGGTATGTCGCTATGGTGTCCCAATGGAATTACATTCCGACCAAGGGAGGAATTTCGAGTCTGCAATATTCAGGGAAATGTGCGAGTTATATGGGATAAAGAAAACCAGAACGACGCCGTTGCATCCACGATCTGATGGCATGGTAGAAAGGTTCAATCGCACTTTAGAAGAGTACCTACGAAAAGTAGTAAGCAACCATCAGCGGGATTGGGACGAGCACATCCCCAAATTTTTGATGGCATATAGGTCAGCTGTACACCACTCAACATCGAGAACGCCAGCCAAAATTATGTTCGGAACGGAATTAAAACTACCTGGTGATTTGGAATTTGGTGTTAAGCCAACTGTAGAAGAATGAGCTATTACGTCCCAAGAGAAGGAGGACTTAAACGAACTGCATGAGTTCGTGCGTAATAGAATCAAGATGGTCAGCGACAAGATGAAGGCTAGGTATGACCGCGCAGCAAATTCGGAGGGATTTATGGAAGGACAATTGGTTCTACTTTATAACCCACAACGGACGAAAGGATTGTCCCCAAAATTACAGATTCACTGGGATGGCCCGTGTAAAGTGATTAAGAGAGTGAATGACGTTGTATACCGGATACAGAAGCATAATACTCCAAGAACAAAAATGAAGATAGTACATCTCGAACGATTGGCGCACTATGGAAGAGGTGATTGTATGCCTGTTCGGGTCGAACAGGCTTAAGTGGCGGCAGTGTTACAAAGATTAGAAATATATTTAA
>OY776276.1:79691670-79714170 GCA_963675445.1 Linnaemya vulpina | reverse complement strand
CGAAATTAGATATTTTACAAATCGATTTATTTTCAAACAAAAAGAATCGAGTATTAAATAATCGATTTTTTCGGCCCTAGGTCACATTCCTAGTAGTTGTAAGAACACGGCGCTGAAGACACATTCTCGTTGGCAGCGGCCTAATTAGTGTACCGCCTGATCATTACTACTAGCGACGGCTGCACATAATAATGGTGCGGCGGCTTCAAATAAGCTCGCAACAATGGGCCACGTTTCGCAAATATGAGTAAACTTAGCCAAACGGCCCTGCCCCGTGACGAAATAGCTGTTCGTTTTGTTGATTAATAACACACTCTTAAGGCTCTATTAGCGTGATGCTAAAACGGAAACGCAAGAGCAGCCGCTTATAAGGCCCAATTAGCGAGACGTGACGCTGCGCAAACGCATCAGCTGATCCAATCTGTTACATGAAAAATTGCGAAAATTGAGCGCTGAAAAACGCAACGCAGTGCAGCCAACCTACAGAAAATAGAATTTTACGCAGAAATACTCAAGAGTGATGGCATGTATGTATGTTGAATGAGAGTGCGGCACAAAGCTTTTTTTTTGTACTTATTTTTTGGTTTGATTTTTGAACATTTAGTTAATACATTTGTAAATATACATAGCATATTCAATAAATTAATTTGCTATATAACTTAATTTACTTTATAAAATCACAAAGGACTGTAAATATATTTTGTACAATAGTAGGGTAATGTTATATATACGTATGTATATGCAGATATATGAACGCATGGGCATAAATTCATTTGGCACCAATATTTATGTATGTACATGCAGGCAAATGTATGGATAATTTTAAGCGACCAGTACGATGCTATTGAGACAACCCGATAATAACAAACAAAATCTTGCACTAATGCATGTCAGAAAAATTCGAAACCATATTCATGACAGGATGAAGTCAATCTCGGGATCTAAAGCTTCGTTGTCTTGTGTTCACTAATTCAGCCAGTAGCACCCTTATAAAATATATGTATTAGTAAAATTATAATATAGATATACATATAATGAAGATGTTACATCGATCACAAGTTTAAAATAAAGTACTGTACTATTTATACCATTTCGTACGTTTTCTGTACAAGCGCAAAAAGGAAAGTGCCATCATTGTATCAAACAGATGTTTTGATTTTTTGTTTTTAAATGCTTAAAAACAGAGTTCAGAAAAGTACACACACCGTACAAAAATCTCGTATATAAATGTAAACGAACACAGTTCAAAGCAACGAACACATATTTTTATTTTCATAACATTTATGTGTTTCAAAATTTTTGTTCGTGTTCAACACAGTCGTACATGTTCTTTGTTATATTTTGAACACGATCATAAAATGAACATGTACTGTGTTACTCTTTATTTAGTCCCACAACTCAACTTGTGAAACATAATAGGGGTAAGTTAAGTCATTATATTATATTTAGTTCTACTCATCAGACCAAAAGCGCAAGTAATTGGTTTCCTATCATAATTATTAAAAAATCTACCAAAATGCTTTTGGTCAAAGTATATTTTAAAACTAAGTAAGCTTGCCGAAGTGGGACTTGCTGTACCTGCAACACAGTTTTCTGATGAACGTGCGTTTAGTACATTTGCAATAGGCTTGACCAAGTTAAGATCAAAGCTCTCAAAGAAGTCAATTTCAAACATATTAATTACAAAATTAAATTTTGACTTGCTTGACTGCTCAGGTCTTAAAGTAGAAAAAACTGAATAACAGTTTAATATAATATACATATTTAATATATATTTATCGTTGTTGCTGCCAATAAATTAAATACATATTTTCATTTAAAAATATTAGAGTTATTGAAATAACTATTGTTGTTTTTATTTATATTTATCAGATTTTTCCAGTTGCTATTTTCTGTGGATACTCAAAACATATCATGTAGTTACCGTAAGTAATTTGAGAAACAAAATAAAGGTTCGTACATATATGTACGTTTTTTTTAGCGAACATGTACTTTTTTCAAACTTGAACATATACTTAAAATTCATGAACAAGAGTATGTTCATATTGCACATGTACTTTTCTTGTTGAACACAACATGAACATAATTTGTACACACACGCGAAGCTGTTTATTGTACTTTCTTGCCGCGTACGTACACGTACTTAAAATGAACATTTGAACGTGTGTTTGATGTGTGTTCCAATCGAACAGTACATGTGCATTTTATGATCGTGCTCAAAATATAACAAAGAACATGTACGACTGTGTTGAACACGAACAAAAATGTTTAAACACACATAATTGTTATGAAAATAAGAATATGTGTTTGTTGCTTTTGTACAGTACGTCTGACTTCTAAAACGTCAATTGCTTTGTGTTTGAACAAAGCATCATATTTCATAACGCCGCAGTACAATAATTATACAATGTATACCATTTCAAAACGCCGCCACCAAGCATTTTTTATGCAGTAAGAGAGCAAGCAAGTCATCGGTTTTACAGTTGATGCCAAGGCACATCTATACCATACTATATACTATAGATGCGCATTGGTTGATGCATTGAACTTTGCATGTGTATGGGGTTTAAATACAGTAGCAATACTGTATACAAACTTTGTATACGAACGGTTTGGTTTTTGATGTGTGTACTTTTTGAACCTTGCTTAAAAACGCACCATATGCTTTTACAGAAAATTGTGTATGTACATATATATGTACATACAACAAATTGTAGTGTTTAAAGTTAATTGAGTGGTAATATTAAAGAAGAAGATATGTATATTGTAAAATGGATATGGAAAATATATATATTTATTTGTTTAAACTTTTTACGTTTGTGCAAAATGTCTCAGAATACTGTTTAGCTTGTGGTGTTTATCATATAAAACAAAGAACCAAAACAGCTGCTTGAAACAGTGATGGCATAGCACAGGTCGCTAAACATCACCGACACATTTGCCTGCATTTACATAAATAAATTACATTTGTAGTAATATTGGTACCACATAAACTTATGCCCATGCGTTCATATATCTGCATATATATCAGAGAACGAAATAGCGTACTTTTTTAGCCTTTGTGTACACAAGTTTACATCAACGACATAGAGAAAAGAGACATTGAAAAATGTATACATAATACACAAATACATCTTCAGTGTACAGGCCTGTGTAATGAAAACATTGAATTCACTTTATGTCCGTATACACATTTGCGGTGATGATAACATTATATTTGTTTTTGTATCTTTATAAAATTAATGTGGGGAAATTAATGTGTGGCGTAAAATTCTATTTTCTGTAGGTTGGCTGCACTGCGTTGCGTTTCGCAATTTTCCGTGTAACAGCTTGGATCAGCTGACGCGTTTGCGCAGCGTGGCGTCTCACTAATTGGGTTTTTAAGGTTGGAGTAGCCGAACGCCAAAATTTTAAATGTAAGCTAAATGTGTCAGCTGATCCATCTTGGTATATGGCAAGCTGTGTAAACACTTACTTCACTGTAAGAAAATGTTACCGTAACATCCCAACCTGCAGAAAATAGAATTTCATTCTACGGCTACATGACAGATGTAAGACAGTGATGGACTGTATGTATGCTGTTTGAGAATAGGGCGCAAAAGGCCTTTTTGGTACTTATTTCTGTTTTCATATGTTTAGTTGATAATTATATATTAAGACATGATAGACGTGTTTTATATGTTTAACTTTCTAAATAAATGTTTTATTTTTATTGAAATATCGAATGTCTGTATGTGGTTGTGCGTTGCAGAGTACTATTGGTATTAAACATCGGCTTGTGCATATATTAATACATATGCGTCATATTACAAAATATTTCATATATATTGCAATATGGAAATAAATGTGTCCATTGTCCTATTAGTTGTGTATGTTGTTGTCCTATTAGTTGTGTATGTTGGAACATTTGCGTACTTTTTCAATATAAACGCCAAATAAATAAACATATCGAAGTGCCATCAATGTTGTATGTATAATAATTGCGTTGTGCATAAATAATTATTTGTTGTTGGTTTGTATGAAAAACAGATGACACATTTTTAAGGGTTTTTTAAGTGTATCAACATTTACATTTAAAGATAACTTACATTTAGCTTACATATAAAGTTTTAGCGTTCGGCTACTCCAAACTTCAACCTGTACATTGTTAAGTGACATTTGTAAGCCAGTGATGATATTGTATGTTAAATGGGTATTTTGACTCTGCTTTTCGGTACTTTTGTTAGAAATTATATCTGGAAGAAAACAAATTTAATATAATACTTGAATATATTGCATATGCATATATATGTTCAGGTACATATATACATACGGACTTATATAAGTTATTTGTATATAATAAAGAAATACATACGTGTGGGTATAATGGTAAACATAAATGGATTTAATTGGGATCAAAACCTCATTATGTTTATACATACATGTACAAATTATTTCATGTTACACGCATATGTATGTATGTATTATAATTGCATAACATAAATACATACATAAGTACATACAGCTCTAGTTTTGGTAGCATTAACATATCGTAAATACTTTTGCTTCTCTAAAGTCACTATATATGTTTTCATTATCTATAAAATACATTTGGTTTAGCCAAAATGTAGTGCTAATATTGTAATCTAATGCTCAATAAATCAGTGGCTATTTAAATATCGATTTATTTAATTTTGATGAATATTTAAAGTCTATTTAAATACGTTTTCAGTTTCACAGTCAGACTTAAATACTTCAATTAACTTATGCGAAAAGAGTGGTAGCATCATGAAATATGAAAACAAAAGTCGCCATTGTTCAGAAAACATGTGTTTTGCTTTTGATTCAAGGTATATCAAGTGTTGTGCATGAAATTATTTTAAGTTTTTCAATTGTGAAAAAAGTTTTTCCATTTGTGCAATAAATATTGTTTTATTGATTTCCGACTTTATTCTTTGATAATTAACTTTAATTACGCAACTTTTTAAAATTGAAATTTTAAATGTCAGCTGTGTTATATATATACCCACAGTAACATATAAGCTATCAGCCGATAAAATTTTATTTGAGAGGAAATCAATGAACATCGAAATTATTTTTCTTAGTTCGAGGCAACAGTTGGCCTACAATACACTATGTTATAACCAGCTGATGATTTTTTTCCGTTCAGATATTGAGTTAACTACAATTTGACAAACTTTTAGCTAATAGGAAATGAGAGAATGTATTTTTTTGTCTTCGTTCGTGGGAAGCTACAACCGCTCATCCCACCCACGAAAGAGTCAGCTGACGTTCACGAGGCTTTGTGTTACTGTTTCCTGGAGTATTTTACTAATTACCGCTTGAGAGGAACTTGGTCATATATAACTGATACTGGCTCCTGGACTATAAGCTAAATGTAAGATGTTTGCAACGAACAACCACATGCAGACACGCGATATTTCAATGAGAAAAAATATATTTAGAAAGTTAACAATATAAAACATAAAATAGCATGTTTTTATACATATATGTATATCAACTAAACATATCAAAAGAGAAATGAGTACCAAAGGAAGTCTTTTGTGCCCCATTCTTATATAAGATATATACAATCCATCACTTTCTCACAACTGTCACCTAACCTTAGAATGACATTCTATTTTTGCAGGTTGTAACGACACGTTTCCGCTGGGTGCTGGGGTAGAGCTCAGCGGCGTCCAGGGTTGTTGAATATATCAAAAAATATAACAACACAACGAGTGTAGTTAACAGAAATCTTTATTCTAATGAATATTATCTTCGTCAGAAAATGTGAAACAGTTCTTGGGCGGCAGAGTGAATTAAAATTCGCTTGGAGACGATCCACTTGGTTATGTACCAGCACGGAGACGCTCCTGTTAGGTATATAATCCTTGTGGACGCTCCCCGACTCTAATACGATTCGCACGAATGGAATGGAGTCGCTAGCTATGGGTGAGTAATGAACAACGCTTCCAGTAAGGAGACGCTCCGGTTAGGAAACGGTTCACCAATAACCCACTCCTAGGCTCAACAAACGAAGGCTTAGGAAAATAACACAATGACCAATATCATAACCAGTACGGAGACGCTCCTATTAGGTTACTTCAATGGCCTGGTTATTACCTTACCACAACGCGACCGAATCGACTTAAATAGAGTCACTATTTATGGGTGAGTAATGAACGTTTCTAGTAAGGAGACGCTCCGGTTAAGAAACGATTCACCAATAACCCACTCTTAGGCTCAACAAAAAGGATTAATCTAAATAATTCTACTTAAAGGAGCGAAAGAAGCGACTTACCTCTGAAATGATTTCCCAAGAACTGACTCCCGATTTCATTCTGTTGTGCCCTTTTATACTCGTGACACAACAAAATGTTCCCTAACTGTCGTTTTACAATTTTACATAGCATTATATACGAGCTAACATTTCATTGGTCAATACTTGCTTATTATGATAAATTCTTGACGCAGCAGAATGTTCTTCAATTGCGTCGCAACTCACATTCATTACTGCTTTGGTAAACAACTTAATTATGATCATAAATTCCTTTCCTCCGCAGCAGAATGTTTTCTTATGAATCTACTAGCAATAAAACTTGTTATTCTTCTCTATCACTATGCTACTGTACCGTTTCATACATTTGTATGTATGTACGTCTGTACACACACTCAACGCAGGCATTCATTGCTGTGATTGCTTTGTACAGTCACAATGTGTACATATGTCTATAGCCAAATGAATGATCATGAGTATACACAACCAGGCGACAGAAAAAACAATGTTGGTTTTTTTTCCTTAGCTCACTTGTGTGCCCGTTATACACATTGTGTGAAGGTATGTATGCCTGTACATGCACAAAATATTTAAAGCAACCACAGTGATGTGCCGACGGTTGATTGTATGTTGTTTTTTTCCTTTATGACCGATGAGCAGAACCAATCCGTCATGCGCACAATGGGACGCAGACTAATTTGGTTGCGTGGTCAATGATATAATAATTTGTACAGTTTATTTAATTCAGGATAATTTAATTATTTCAATATATACTCTACTTATTTCAATATATATACTATACTTATGCTATTTGTTAACTTAAAGCTATCGTGTTGTCGACTAGGTCGTCAAGATGTGATCAAAAACGAGCCATGCGACTTTTGGTCGTCACAAGGTTGGGCAATATTTTCGTATAGTAAAATACAGAACTTGTTTTATACTTTTGTATGTATAACAACACACTTGTCTCGTATTGTTTGTGTATATAATAAAATACGGAGCATTTGTTTTGTATTAAAAAATATATAACTGGTGAATATTGTTATAAATAAAATTAAATAAATAGTGATATTGCCCAATTGTAAAACTCACACACATAGTTTACAAAATTATTTCACATGGTAGCCTTGATGTTGCAAAACAAATGCGCGAACTGGGTGAATCGCTTCAGAGCATACTCTCAAAATACTAGAAATGTTGTCCAACGTCAATATCGTTCTGAAACCATGGGTGAATCCAGCTTTAGAAAACATTTCATATATATTGCAATAAGGTAATAAATGTGTCCAGTTTGCTAAATATATAACAAGGAATGACTCATTACGCATCTATACACGAGCATAATTGTTCTGGCACAATATGGCAGTTTGTTGGCATTTTCGGTGAGGGGAGTGGTTATTTACTAGCATAATTTTTCATCCAGCTTCAATTCGGCACTAGCAGAACAAAACTAAGGCCCAATTTAGACGAAGAATTTTATTCATGAATCTTATTCATGCTGTTTTTGTTTGAAGGTGAGCGGTATAGAGACGAAGTAGCAGTAGGAAAAACATCATGATTTCTGTTTTTCATGAATTTTTTTATTTCCTTTTGCACTCATTCTCGAAATTCTTGTCTATAAAGCACAATGTTAAAATAAGAATAATCAAACAGAGAAAATTAAGCGATTACAGGTTAAAAAAATCAACCCTGAAATAAAAATATACATGAATTATAAATCACCGTTTAAGTGCGAGAGGATTTTAGAAGATGTTTTGAAAGAAAAGTAAAAAATATTCATGAATTAAAATTGTTCATGTAAATTGGGCCTAATACATACGTACTTATGAAAACAAAGAAAACACAGGTTCTGTGTTTTCTATTTAACAGAGCGTTTTTCAATCTTCAGTTGTCGTCAGAGTCCTGCGCCAGCCGACTTTGAGCCGGCTAAGCCGAGCCGCCGATTTGATTTGACGAGCCGCCGCCGCCGATCTCTATCCGGCTGAAAACGGCTTAAAGCCAGCCGCCGATTGTCCCCATAATTGATGGTGGAAAACCTGATATATGTTTATAGAAGAATTTATATTACATATTTATATGTACATATATATATATATATATATATATATATATATATACATATATATATTTTTCACTTTAGCTTAAATAGGATTTAAAAATAAAAAATTATTAATAAAATTTCAGAAATGTAGCATAATACTACATAAGCACACCATTTATTTTCTGACATGAAAAGTTGGAAAAACAACATTGAAAACTCATGATTGACAATGCTGCCACGTATGAAAATCTTTATGGTTTAATGTTTCTTAAGCGGAACGTATTTAGTACGCTTTAAAACGAAATTTGATTGTTTATTCGTACTTAGGTATATATATATATATATATATATATATATATATCTAAATATATATATATATATATATATATATATATATTATATATATATATATATATATATATATATATATTTATGTATATATATATATATATATATATATATATATATATCTAAATATATATATATATATATATATATATATATATATATGTATATATATATATATATATATATATATATATATACATATATATTTATGTATATATATATATAATACATATGTATATATATATATATATATATATATATATATATGTATATATCTATGTATATATATACATATATGTTCATATTATATATATATATATATATATATATATATATATTTATATATATATATATATATATATATATATATATAAATATGTATATATATATATATATATATATATATATATATATGTAAATATATACATATATATATATATATATATATATATATATATACATATATATATATATATATATATACATATATATATATATATATATATATATATATATATGTATATATTTACATATATATATATATATATATATATATATATATATATATACATATTTATATATATATATATATATATATATATATATGGTAAATATATATATATATATATATATATATATATATATATATATATATGTATATATGGTATATATATATGTATATATATATATATATATATATATACCATATATACATATATATATATATATATATATATATATATATACATATATATATATATTTACCATATATATATATATATATATATATATATATATATATATATGTATATATATATATATATATATATATATATATATATCTATATATATATATATATATATATATATATATATGTATATATATATATATATATATATATATATATATGCATATATATATATATATATATATATATATATATATGTATATATATATATATATATATATATATATATATATATGTATATATATATATATATATATATATATATGTATATATATATATATATATATATATATATATATTTATATTTGTATATATATATATATATATATATATATATATATATATATATGTATATGCACAATATATTTACAATATTTGAACATATATATGTATGTACGTATATTGTTTTTAAATCCTGCCTGCCAGCCGGCTGAGCCGAATTCCAGCCGGCTGTGAGCCGAATTCCAGCCGCCGCCGAAAATTTTTTGGCCAGCCGCCGCCGCCGACTAAATCTCACGGCGCAGCTCTCTGGTTGTCGTTCGGTGCGTCAACATGAATATGAAAACAAAAGAGGTTGATCGCGGCAACAAATAGCAGATCTAATAAAAGAAACTCATAAATGTTTTTGCAGTCATTTTTAGTAACCAGTAAAAGTAACAATTTTTGGTTACAGAAAATTAAAACTGAATTTACTTAAATAAAATTTAATGGTCGCATGAATAAGCAAACACTTTTATTGGTTTTTGAATAGTCTTTTTAATTATGTATGAGAAAATAATCTTATATAAGTGTACCTTTAAAAATTCGCTTTTCATGTTTCTGCAAATTGCACTACATACATACTTTTTTTTGTTTGCTTATTTGTCTTAAAAAACAGTTATATAAACTATAAAAACATTAGTTATTTACATGAAAATTTTATATTTATAATGAAACTCATCTCACCACTTATCCGCTAATTTTGTTTCAAAACGCATGTGTACATCGAACGAAAAATAACACCAAATGAACAAAGAAATACTAACACACTCAAAGCTGTGTATACGTTTACAAGTTTATGCCGTGTATATTGAAAAGAACAAAAAATGTACGGACTAAAGCTGGATTCACCCATGATTTCAGTACAATATTGACGTTCTACAGCATTTCTAGTTTTTTGAGAGTATGCTCTGAAGCGATTCACCCACTTCGCACATTTGTTCTGCAACATCAAGGCTACCATATGAAACAATTTTGTAAACTATGTGTGTGAGTTTTACAATTGGGCAATACCACTATTTATTTAATTTTATTTATAACAATATTCACGAGATATATATTTTTTAATACCAAACAATACAAAACAAGTGCTCCGTATTTTATTATATACACAAACAATATGAAAAAAGTGTGTTGTTACACATACAAAAGTATAAAACAAGTTTTGTATTTTACTATACATATGTATAGTATGCTTTAAGCTGGATTCACCCATGGTTTCAGAACGATATTGGCGTTGGACAACATTTCTAGTTTTTTGAGAGTATGCTCTGAAGCGATTCCCCCACTTCGCGCATTTGTTCTGCAACATCAAGGCTACCATGTGAAATAATTTTGTAAACTATGTGTGTGAGTTTTACAATTGGGCAATATCACTATTTATTTAATTTTATTTATAACAATATTCACCAGTTATTAATTTTTTAATACAAAACAAATGCTCCGTATTTTATTATATACACAAACAATACGAAAAAAGTGTGTTGTTATACATACAAATGTATAAAACAAGTTCTGTAATTTACTATACATATGTACATATAATATTCTGTGGCATCTCAGTTCTACTTCACTTAAGAAATTAAACTTTCTGGCAGCGCAGTTGCAATGTTTGGGAACGTGAATTAAAATTAAACCAATTCAGGTTCCGAAACACGTTACTCTCTTTCGCTCTCTCACTCTCTAAAACAGAAACGTCAAACTACATATAAAAAAACATGTTTCCGAACGTGAAATTCGTTCTGAAACCATGGGTGAATCCAGCTTAATATGACGCAAACATATAAATTTATATACAAAAAGATGTTTAATAATAACAGAACTTCTACAACGAAATACATGCGATATATTAATGAGAACAAAACATTTATTTATAAAATTAAACACATAGAATACGTATATCATGTCTTTATACATATTTATCAACAACACATATAAAACGAGAAATAAGTACCAAAAAAGGTCTTTTGTATCCCATTTTCGTTCAACAGTCCATAATTGTGTTACAACTGTCACGTAACTGTATACCCAGTTTTTAACCTCAAAATTAAGTTCTATTTAAACTTAAATTCTATTTAAATACAAAATTCATTTTTACAGATCATATTTAAATACAACTTAAATATCCCTCATTGGACACTTTAATGGTATTTAAATAGAGCATAGCCAACATATGACTCTTTTGAGAAAAAGAAAACATTGTGATGTTGAGAAAAATTTGCTAAAAATTTCAAAAAGTTGCGTAAATAATGTTAATTATTAATAGAATAAAGTAAGAAATCAATAAAATAATATTTATTGTACAAATAGACTCTTAACACAATTGAAAAACTTAAAATAATTTCATGCACAACACTTAAAATACTTTGGATCATAAGAAAAACACATGTTTTCTGAACAATGGCGATTTTTGTTTACATATTTCATGGTGCTACCACATTTTTCGCATAAATTAATTGAAGTACAGTAGAATCTTACAAAAGTTTACTCGCGTAAAAGTTAAACACGCGGATAAGTTAACAGTTTTTCATTATCAACGTGCAGCTCTAAAAAGTTAACTTTTCGGTTAACTTTTTAGAGCGTGTACACTTTTTTAAAACAACGGCTGTTTCAGTGATAATAGTGGCAGCTAAATCTTTATTTTTGTTTAATATATTATGGTATTCCCCGAACTTCCTTTTTATTTTGAGCTGCCAAAAATGTTGTCTATCTTCAACATTGCTGTTGAAGTTCTTGTTAGTCGTCAGTGTTTAGCTCGTGAGTTGTGCAGTGCTTATTTAAAAAATGTCAAAGCAGAAGAAATCATCACAAATCAGGTTGGATTTGCAGCAAAAAGTGCAGATTTCACAAATGCTTGATTAAGGTAGGCACGGAAAGCGATTGGCGTTGAGTTATGGTGTATCCAAAGTAGCCATATCGAAGATAAAGAAAAAACGTAACGAAATCTTGGAGGCTGTTGCGAACACATATGGAAAATCTAACAGGAAAACTCTTCATAAACCGGAATATGCTGATCTTGAGTCAAAGTTGTACGAGTGGTTTTTAGACCAAAGACAGCGTAACTGTGCACTGAATGGACCAATTTTAAAAATCAGGGCCAAGTACGAATTCGCAAAAATGCACCCACCTGGAATAACATTTTATGCCAGTGATGGGTGGCTAGCAAATTTTAAAAGCAGGTACGGTATTCGCAATCTAAAAGTTTGTGGCGAAATCTCAGGTGTTACACCTTTTATTCATAATTTAAGTTCAAAAATCAATGAAATGAAGTTATCCGATTCACAACTTTACAACGCAGATGAAACTGGACTTTTTTATCGCTTTCTGCCTGATAAAACATTTGTGGCTGCAAGCGAAAAGACAGCACCGGGCCGAAAAATTGCAAAGGAAAGAATAACTCTTTTGTTGTGTGCGAACGGAGATGGTTCGCACAAATTGAAACCGTTGGTAATTGGTAAATCTGCAAATCCTCGTTGTTTTAAGGGATTTGAAAACCCATTGGAGTACACAAATTCGAAGAAGTCGTGGATGACCTCAGAGTTATTTTTCAACTGGTTTCATCATTCTTTTATAAAGCAGGTGAACCTAATTTTTAAAATTTACATTAACGTGTTTAGGTTTATGCAGGAACAATTTTACAGGTTCGGAAATTTTCGGCTGATAATAATTTACCACCAAAGGCATTGTTGCTGATTGATAACTGTACTGCCCATAAGCCAATTGATATGTTACAATCTGATGATGGACAAATTGCAGCAATGCTCTTACCACCTAACATAACTGCGGTTTTGCAACCCATGGATCAAAATCCAATAAGACTGGTCAAGTTAGGATATCGATCTAAATTTTTGTGCAAGATTGTCGCGCAAGAAACCGTTCCGGTGGAAAATATTTTGGAGGCACATACAATCCGTGATGCTGTTTTGATACTAAAATTAGTGTGGGATGAACTACCTCGAGAAGTCCTGACAAAAGCATGGAACAAGATAAAAAAGTAGGATGACGATCAGTATGAGAGCGAAGACGAAATTCCTCTCTCTGAAATGATTCTATCAAATCCAAACAACGATACACTTCGCAAAGTTCAATTGTTGATATCAAAGGTTGGGGATAATGTTGACATCGGCATTAATGAAATCATAAATTGGAACAATGACGAAATTTCAGAAAATAACGATGATTCCGAAGTTACTGATAATGAAAACGACGTGTCAATTATCGAGGAAGATGTTCAACGATCTAAAGTAAGTTTCTCGAAAGCAGTTGAAAGTATCAATAACGTTATAAAATGGTTTGAAAGCAACAAGGATGCAAATCAAGTGGCAGATCTAGTCAATATGCGCACGAAAATGATCAAGAGTTATTATACAAGAGAAAAGAAACAAACAAGCCTTGACTGCTTCTTTAAACGGCTATAAATTAATATTTTTTACGCTGTGCACGACTGTGAAATTTAATACCCAGTACACATTAAACCTAAGTTTCTTATTTGTAATAATGAAAAGTATTTAAACCTTTTAATAATAAATAATAAAAAAACATAACATTTTGTATATAAAAAAAGTTGTGTATGACTTTTCAAATTTATTACATACTTTATTTATTCCTTTTTTCGACTAAAAAAACGCGCTTAGAAAAGTTTAAAGTTCAGAAAAGTTAATACCCCTTGGAACATTTTGGTTAACTTTTTTAAGATTCTACTGTATTTAAGTATGACTAATAAACTGAAAGCGTATTTGAACACAACTTAAGTTTATGGAAAAATTAACGAATTTTGTACTTAAATACGAAGTAAAAAACTAGGCATTAGAATAAAATTCTATTTTCTGCAGGTTGAGACGTAACGGTAACATTTCATTGCAGGAAGTAAGCATTTACACAGCTTGCCATATAACAGGTTGCATCATATGACAAATTTAGCTCACTTTTAAAATTTCAACGTTCGGCTGTTCCATACCTTAGACATGTTTTCGCTATTACCTTTAAACATTTTGGTAATTACAGCTTTAGCTTACTCTTGAAAATTTTTTCTGATGATTTTGTAAAAGTTCAGCCTCATGATTTTTTTGTATAGCTTTTTAATATATTTTATTTATTTAAAAGGTTTTGTTATATTTAAATAAAAACTAGTAAAAGTATATAAATATTTACTTTTACTGGTTACTAACAATTACTGCTAAAACATTTATGAATTTCTTTTATTAGATCTACTGTTTGTTGCCGCGATCAACCCCTTTTATTTTCATATTCATGTTGACGCACCGAACGACAACTGAATATTGAAAAACGCTCTGTAAAATAGAAAACACAGAACCTGTGTTTTCTTTGTTTTCATAAGTGCGTATGTATTAGTTTTGTTCTGCTAGTGCCGGATTGAAGCCAGATAAAAAATTATGCCAGTAAATAGCCACTCCCCTCACCGAAAATACCAACAAACTGCCATATTGTGCCAGAACAATTATGCTCATGTATAGATGCGTATAGAAAATTATGCAGTTACCCAACATTAGATATAAATTTTGTGTAACCTGCGTTGCGTATGGCACTGACACCACTGCTCTATAATATAAATATGTTGCACGCCATACATGAAATGTATTAATTAGATTAATACCACAATAAGCAATTAAAAATTATTGGGTACAATAAATTAAATTTTATTTTCGTTAACTCCTCTAGTAATTGTATATCATTGATAACCACTTCATTGATATGCTTTCGCTTCAAAAATTTCTGTGTACTGAATAGCAGTGTAGCATTTTGGTATTTTTGTGGCTAGATTTAACTTTTTTTTTAAATTTAGCTATATATATTCCATTTTGCAGTTAAGCTGGATTCATCCATGATATCAGAACAAAATTTATGTTCTAGAACATATTTAGTTTTTTGAGAGTATGTCCTGAAGCGATTCAACCACTTCGCGCATTTGTTCTGGAACATCAAGGCTGCCATATGAAATAATTTTGTAAACTATGTGTGTGAGTCTTACAACTGGGCAATACCACTATTTATATAATTTTATTTATCATAATATTCAACAATTATTTATTTTTAATGCCAAAATATACAAAACATGTGCTCCGTATTCTATTTTATACACACACAATATGAAACAACATGATGTGGCATCTCAGTTGTACTATACTTAAATAATCAATCTTACTGGTAGCAAAGCTGCAATACTTCGGAACGCGAATTAAAATTAAACTAATTCAGGTTCCGAAACATGTTACTCTCTTTCGCTCTCTTTCTCTAAAAGAGAAACGTCAAACTAAATAAAAAAATTTTTTTCTGAAACCATGGGTGAATCCAGCTTAAGCATTTCTTAAATTATGTATAGCACATATAGCATTCTTTATTATATTCAAAAGATTTGTTTATTCAAAATAATAATTAATCTTAACTTAAAAATCTATGGAAGAGATTACAGCTTTAGAACATCAGTGGCAGAAGCTAAATTCATTGGAATGGTTAAGTAAGAATTCAACAGTTGCCTTTTGGGTAAATGTATATGAATATAAAAATGCACTAAATGAAAATCCCTTCAGTGAATTAGCTACTTTTGCAATGAAGTTCCTGATTTTATTCATTTAGGAACGCATTTTTAGTGGCATGAATCTCATAGAAAAGAAAATTCGAAATAGAATGATGGAAACACAATGAATTCGATACTTTATATTAGGTGTAGTTTGAAAAGGGTGAATACATGTTTTAGAATAATTAATGCTCTCATTAAAAAATGTGATAAAACAATATTTTATAATGATATATCGAACAAATCTTCAGAAGCTGATGAATATCCATTCGATGAGGTATTTAATTTAGAATTTTAAAATATATTAAATAAATTGTATTGAAATACTAATTAATAGCCATTTATGGTTGAAGTTGCTTTGAATTTTTGTTAATCTTATAATAATTTAGTGTGATATTGAATTTAATAATACCTTTTGTTAAAAAAAACTTTTTACGCGTAATTCAAAATATATTTTGATACTTTTTAATCAGCATTATGAAAGATAAGCCATTTATAAAAATATATTAACTAAATTAACAAAAACTAATACAATAAAATATTTAGCATAATTTTTTGGCAGTTTGTTTCTTTTTAGCATTATATTAAATACGAATTTAGTAAAATATATTTGGATATGGTTACACTGGTCCTGAAGTATGCCGTCAACGTTCGACAGCAAGTCGATTCGTTTTGGTTCGACTGTTTAATAACCAAACCAAACGTACTCAATCCATATCAATAAAAGGTAGACTCGCGGCAAAAGCGAATTAAAATTATCATCTTTTATTGTCAAATAGCTTTGTTTGTCAAATTAGTATTTTGACATTTCTGGATAATTTGATATACATACTTTGAGCACATTTATTTTAGAGGTGTTTCTGTAAACTTATATGAAAAATAAAAATGTAAAAAAATGCAATCGAAAAAACCAAAATAAAGTGTAATATCTTTTTCATCAGCAACCACCCATTCTGGATTTAAGTGGGTGAATATATCAAAGATATGGACAACCAATTTCGAAAGATTTCAAATACAATTTCATATATATATATATATATATATATATATATATATATATATATTAGCGTTGACTGGCTTATTCTGGAAGATTAATGACGGAAGAGCAAAGTAACTTCAAAAAACAAGATTGCTGTGTTTAGTCGCATATATACAGTGCCTGTCTCTACGTATAGCTGTACATGATATGATTAGGAACGATTTGAAGTAAGTTTTATGTATAAAGTTTTCATTATGACATATATATGTATGTATGTATGTATGTATATAAGATAGCGCTAAGCAAATTTTTGATGAGCTTCTATACGATAGAATAGATGTCGATATTGTAAAATTAAAAAGCGTGGTTTTCTTGTTCATTTTTATATATGCAGTGAAGATATATTTTATTTCATGTATCAGATATGATATAATATGTACTTAATAACTAACTGACATTTCTTCCCCCCTTGATATACATGAGGTTTACATAAAAAATTATATACATATAAACTATTGTTAACATGATACTAATAATTACAAATTCAATCGATCAGGAACCCTTGTCTGCCTCTTCGAACGTCGAAGAGGCTCATCTTGAATACTGGGACTTGCCACTATATCCGCCGTCGAAACACCCGTACTATTCATTTCAAGCTGTGCAACTTGTGGCATATTAGCCTGCAGCTTCTAATGGATGGTTTTTCCCTAGTACCGGAACGCTATCATTATAATACATATCAATATTCTCATCTTGTGCTGTGTTCGGGAGATCATCACCCACTCGGCGCATTTGATCAATGTGCCTTTTCCAAACTCTATGGTCATCTACTTCAATGCCATAATGTAGATCGCCTTAACCTTTCCTTATTATACCAAAACGCCACTTTTTGCCATGCAAATATTCTCGAACCAGCACTCTTTCTCTTTCCGAAAACTGATTTTTTGGTACTACACGCTCTGTCATAACAATGGATTTCAGAACTATCAAATCTAGCCGAGACTGAATCTGCCTACCATACATCAGCATCGCTGGTGACCTGCCTGTTGTTGGATGCCTTCAATTTATTCTTTACTGCCTGGACAATCCGCCAGACCATTTGTTGCCGGGTTGTAGGGAGCACCTAATTTATGTTCGATTCCATTTATTTTTAGAAAATTCTGAAATTCTGCAGACTTAAATTGCGAACCATGATCACTTACAAAGATACTTGGTGTACCTAGTCTCACAAATATATCACGACATATTTGCACAGTCGTTTCCGACGTTATGTTAGGAACTACATGAACCTCGGGCCACTTACTATAAGCTTTTGCAGGATCTGGTCGAACCGATTGGCAAGCTACATAATTCATCACCAACTTTTCTTTAATTTTCGGTACCCCAAAATGTCCGCCATTAGGCTCATCCAAAACCCGTTGCCGTAAATTTCGCGGAACATAAACTCGAATAGCACGTAGCACACAACCTTGCTGCAACGTAAATTCCGTTTGCTGTATATTAAAACAATAAATGGGTGCACACTCCCGACCATGCTTTAAACTTTCCTTTTCTGTTGCCGCTTTCAATTCTTCGAGCGTGACGGGCAAGTTTTGAAGCAATTCGGTTTCGACTACATCCACTTCGTCGATCACATCACTGCTGTCTTCAATCGGCAACCGCGACATCGCGTCAGCATTAGCATTTTCCTTGGATTTTTTTTTTACAAATTTCATAGTTAAATAACGAGAGGAAAGCTGCATAATGCTGCATTCTACTAGCAGAAAGTATTGGCAATCCCTTTAAAGGAGAAAAAATTTGAGCTAAGGGCTTATTATTCGTCAATATCTGAGTAAAACTTCGACCATAGAGATATTAATTGAATTTTCGAATTCCATAAATTATTGCATAGGCCTCTTTGTCTATCTGGCTATATCTTTGTTGAACTTTCGACAATGTCTGTGATGCAAAATGAATTAGTCTCTCCGATCCGTCAGGATAAATATGACTTAAGACCGCGTCTACGCCATAGGGACTGGCATCCACCGCCAACACTAAGGGTAGTTTAGAGTCATAAAACGGCAGCACAATATCAGACTGCATAATTTTTTTAATATGTACAAAAGATGATTCACAACTATCACACCACTTAAACGGCACATTATTCTGAAACAATATATTTATTGGAAATATTATGGAGCTTAAGTTTCTAACAAACCTGCCGTAATAATTGATTAAACCAACCATCGCTCTCACTTCATCTTTAATAGTTGGACGCTTCATTTTCGAAAGCGCTTCCATTTTCCCCATTGTTTTCTTTATACCATTCTTGGTAATGACGTAACCGCAATACTCTATTTGATCCTGAATCCATTCGTACTTACCTAAATTAATGCGCATATTAGATTCATCCAGCCGTTTCAAAACTTCCTCGACTCTTTTCACATGCTCTTCATCGTTGTTTGCCGTTATCTGTATACCATCCAAATAAATTGACACTCCAGGAATGTCACCAAAATGCTGTTCCATAAATTGCTGCCATTTCGCCGGAGCACTTGCCACCCCGAACATTAGCCTTGTTGGCTGGAACAAACCCTTGTAAGTATTCAAAGTCAATAAATTGCGGTCATCGGGGTGAATTTCCAGTTGTAAATACGCCTTGGACAAATAAAATTTTGTAAACTTGTTTCCCCCAGCCATTGTGCTAAACAATTCATCCACTGTTGGAAGAGGATATTCATCAACCTCTAACACTGGATTAATGGTTATTTTATAATCGCCGCATAGTCTAACCTGACTGTCCCTTTTCGGTACCACCACTAACGGGGTGGCCCACTCACTAGTGTTTACTTGTTCTAATAATCCTTCACTTAATTGCCTTTCTAATTCCTCTTCTACTAGCTGTGTTCAAGAGAAAGGTACTCTTCTGGCCCTAAAAAATTTTGGCGTGGATTCTTTTTTTAGATGTAGTCTAGATGTAATCTTTCCGGCAGAAGTTGAGAACACTTTGTAATATTTATCAATAAAATTCTTTATTGGATTAGAAGAAATTTTAACAGATATCTTGTTTACAGTTTGTTCAGCCAGTTTTTCCTTTAATATTTTTCTCCAATCCAGTTTAACTAAACGAAGCCACTCTCGTCCCAATAATGGATTTCTTTGCGATTTCAGAATATACAGTTTGACCAAATTACTTGTCGAAGATCCTTCTACTGCCACCATGACATAACCGACACAGTTCAATGGAGTGTGGCAATAACTGTACAATGTTGTATAGGTCGTGTGTACTCTTTCCGTAGGGAAATGTTTTTTAGCATCCATCAAGCTTATTATCGAAACTGGAGCCCCAGTATCAATCTCAAAACGTATGTTAGCCTGCTTTACTTTAAGTTTATACGAAATTTTCACCCGATTACTTAACACTCGTGTATCTCGAATATTCTTCACATTGCATTCATATATCTGCAATAAATACTCTATCAGATTCGTTTCAGCATCACTTTCGTCCTCTGTTATCTGGTTAAGCTGACGTGATGCTTTATAAGAGACCCGGCGGAGATGCCCCTTTTACAGAAGTTACAAATTGTCTCTTTATGATTACACTGATTTACCAAATGGTTTTCGCTGCCATATCTAAAACATTATTTTTAACCTTTTTCTTATCTCCAATTAAATCCACCACCTGTTCCCTTCCTGCACCCTGATGTAGTTCCAGACCACCTTTTTCGCCTGCTTCTTGGGTATTTGCCGTGTTGATTGCAGATTCCAACGTTAAATCTGCTTTGTCAAGTAACCGGTTCTGGATTCTAGAGTTTCTTAACCCAAACACAAACTGATTCCTTAATGATGTGTTTAAGTACACAATGAAACTGCACTGCGTGGCTAATTTACGTAAAGTTACTAAATACTCAGCACAAGTTTCATTTTCCTTCTGTTTACATAAATTAAAACGATAGTTTTCCAAAATTATATTTGGTGCGGGGTTGAAATGGTCCCTCAATGTAAGATATATTTAATTTCGTGTATCAGAGATACAATATGTACTTAATAACTAACTCTGACAGATATAATACGTACTGATTGCACCTATCAAGAACATGGCAACTGTTTGTGTGCTTTTCGGTCATATGTGGATTTTAATTTGTACTGAACTTATGAGACGTAGTAATGATTTCAAGAGAGTTAACTGGTTCACAAAATTGAAAAGGTAATAAAATAGAAACTAAAATCCCAAAATAAACCTTAGTTCTGAAAATAAAAAGACAAAAAAATGAAGAGTAGAAATGATAATTAGCAAACGCAAACTAAAACTGAATTAAAATATCCAACTAAGGGCCATTATTACAACTTGGCGTTATCTTTTCTATTTTCATTATTACAACTTTTCTTTAATCTAAGTATGTGCGATATATTAAGTTTGACTTTGGGATAAGTTTTAGCAGGAGGATTTATGTTTACATTACCATATTTTGTTATTTTTTAATATGGTAGCACCATATTATGTCTTCTTCACTTGAAAAGTTTTTTTCCTGTCTTCTCACAGCTCGCACGATTGTTTCCTTAGATGCTGATATTTTTTATTTTATAACACAGACTTATATTTTCACAAACAAAAGCTGTACATATTTGTAAAAGGTAAAAACAAGTGCGTCGTTGCCACGTAATATTACCGGCAAGTTGTAATAATGAAAAGTTGCTACCAGCCACTTTATCGACTTGTTATGCTAACGTTGGCACTTACTACCACCAACTTTGTCGTCAAGTTGTAATAATGGCCCTAAGAACATAAAGCATGTTGCAGGTGTCCTAATTGGCATGGCCATTAGTATCCATCGTGCCATGTATGCCCCCCGATCACACTAAGAGCGACGCTACTGATACATGATACATGCGTGGAGAATACCGGCACAATAGGTTTCTGGAGGAGGCTAGATGTTCTTATACCTCGAGTCTATATTTTTTCTTTGTTTTGCTGACCGGGAGGGTATCTGACCCAAGTCCTGAAATGGGTGTAATAGTAGCTGGTGCTAGGCACTTATTGATAGGCAGATACATAAGATGTGGTATCCATTGAGTAACCTAGGAAGAAAAATTAAGACGATTAGCAAGTATTTCATCAGGCATAAAATATTATAGAACGATATTCAAAATATCCAGCGCTTAGGGGTCCATGTGGCCTGAATATATAAAATTTCTTTGTAGCAATATTAAGAAGATACTTACATGCGTGAGCCAGAAAAGGAATGTGCGGAAACATCTGATAGACAGGTATGTCAAAAATACAATAAGGCACCAAGAGGTTGGCATCGCGTTAATGCTGGTGAAAGAGATAGGGTGAGTCTGTTAGAAAAA
>OY776276.1:79264170-79686670 GCA_963675445.1 Linnaemya vulpina | reverse complement strand
GTGTCTATGGTAAGTACGTGCTTTTGCCCGTTGATGTGTCCGGACGCAGTGAGGTTGCTATTTTCCTGCTGCATCACTGATATGGAGATTGTGGGGCCCTCGTTTGTGAGAGCTAGCTCTTGCCCCTTAGTGTTAGCTCGTTTTAGTTTAACGGGGACTCTTGTAATGTTGTTTGGTTCACCCGTTTGCTGTTTCTTGGTGGCGAAACAGATCTACCTCTCTTCCTTGATGCTTTGCAGCTGCGCTGAAAATTACCGATCTTTCCGCAGTTAAAGCACTTAGGCTTTTTTTGGTAGCATTTTCTGCCAGCAGTTGTCGCATTGCCTCCTTAACGCTAGCAACTAGGTTGTTATCCTCCTCAGACAAAACCTCCACATTCCGCACTTTACATATCTGTGGTTTGAAAACCATCCTTGCAGTCTCTTGAGCCAGCGCAAATGAAACAGTTTCAGCGAAAGTGGATTTCTGCGTAGCGCACACCGCCAGTTTAACATCAGAGGTGCGAATGCCGTTAACGAAAGCCTCAGTTTTAAAGTGGTCCAGGAACGGGTGACCCTAGCCTGGATATGTGATCTGCACTAAACGCTCGATTTCCATTGCAAAATCTTGTAGAGATTCGTTTGGCTTCTGAAATCTACGTCGCAATTCCATTCTGTATAAATCGCGCTTGTGCTCACCATCATACTTGCGCTGCAATGCTGCCATTATTTCATTATAGTTGTTTCTGCTGCTTACTGGCACAGTCTCCAGTACCTCTCCGGCTGTACCCTTTAAGGACAAAATCAACTCTATGGCCTTTTCTTCAGCATCCCATCCATTTCTGCTAGCAACCGTCTCGAACTGGAATTTGAAGATGCTTAATGGTACGCTGCCGTCGAAGCATGGCGCTTTTATCCGCGCAGAAACCTCCGTAACTGCTCGTACTGGACCGCTGCTACACTCCAGGTTATGCACTTTGTCCTCTAGAGTATGCAATTTCTTTTCGACCTCCTTTGCATGCTGTTCCAGCTCTGAGAATTTATTCTCAATAGAATCCACCCTCCTGTTAATGGCTTCAGAAACCTCTACCAGGGTCTCGTTCATGGCTTTATATATCTCCTGTATTTTGGCTACAAGCTATTCCTGCATCTGCTGAGAGGTTTGTTTTATTTCAGTTATTTCGGTAACAAGCTTGTCCTGCATCTGCTGTGTTTCGGCTAAAAGCTTTTCACTGTTGACCATTGATGCCTCCTGTATCTGCTGAGAGTTCTGTTTCATTTCGATCATCATAGCAGCGAACATTGAATTTATGTCCATGCTGCTGGTCGTGGCAGGAGGGCATACTTGCACATCGTCTTTGACCTCAAACTCGTATGTCCCGATGTCCAAGCCGCGATTCTTAAACTCATCTATCAGCCTCTTCTGCAGTTCAGCTTTGTTACCTGCAGTTGGCAATTCCAGCTTACTGAGCTCCTGTTTCAGCTGTTCAACTTTTAGCTCATAAAATTTCATGATTATTTATTTATTTCATGATTTTATTTATATCCTTCCAGGATTCGTTTTATTGCATCGAATTAAAACACGGACAAATTAATTTTAGAAATATAATGCGGCAACACTTTATTACTTTATTTACACGAGTATTTGTAGTACTCAACACTTAGTGATGTTAACACGTCTATATTTGAAATCACACTAACTGTCGCTGAGCTCTGGCAGCGCCTTTATATAGCAAAAATGACGTCGTCTGGTAACCTCGCGAAACTTCTGGGCATGGTGATTGTATTTTACTTGACATGTGTGTGTTTGTATACATGACAATGCTGACTTGTTTGGTTTGCTTATGGTAACTATGTGTGGTTGAATGTATGAGTGTTCTGTGTGTTTTGCCTATGGTAACTATGAGTGGTTGTATGGATGAGTGTATGGTTTTGTGTGGTTTTGTTTCTTTTTCTGCTATGTGTATATGGCTGTGTATACTTGTGAACCTGTTAAGCTTTATTAGCAGCGAATACTTGCATACAAGATCATTAAGAATAACATCTCTTAGCATTTATGTTGCTAGGTTTGTTGTTGTTGTTGTGGCTTACTCTTATTGGCATTTGAATATTATCTATATAGTGTTGACCAGGGTTGTAACATTTTGACAACTATAGATTAATTGGCAGTGCTGCCAAGTACAAATAGCCACATTGTCGTTTTATTTAAATCTATTTCTAATCTTTCTAACAATATATAATATATATATATATATATATATATATATATAAATATATACAATATATATATAATATATATATATATATATATATATATATATATAAATATACATATGTATACATATATATTTATATGTATATATATATATATATATATATATATATATATCTATATATATATATATATATATATATATATATATTCATATATATGTATGTATATATATATATATATATATATATATATATATATTATATAACATAAAATAATATATACAGGAGTTAGAAGCACAATTGTACAAAGTTGCCTATAGGCAAGCACGGGTCTGAAAGGGTTAATTCAATTTTCAACACAAACACAAATATTTTTGACAACTTTTTGTACTATTCTACCAACAAAATACTTGTGTTTTTTGGTGTTGTTATTTGTTGTACTACTGGTGTTACCTGATTATTGTACCATGAAAAAACTCACTAATTCAGAGGGAAGTATCTCAAGGCCTGTTTTGAGGCCTCTAAGCATACTTTTCAACATACTTTTGGCAACAAATATTTTCCGATTTGATATACTCTTGCTCAAAACAACACAATAAATTAACATCCGCAAACCTAAAATATGTTTTCTTGTTACGAAACGGCAACATATATTTAGAAGATATTATTGCTAAATAAAAGTATACATATAAAAAAAGCCTTTAATTAAAGACTTAGCAACCGCAAATTTCTTCCTGTGGTAATGTAACAGATAATAGCAGTCTCACCAAAACAATCACAATTGACACCACAGATGTACATACATACATATGGCTGTTATTTATTTATAATAATTATTTTATAGTATTGCAAAGGCCGAAGAAAACTGTTTCTTTATTGTTTTTTTTTCCAAATGTACATACATACATTTTTATTTTCTACAATGTTTATTCTGCACAAGCTGCAATTGTTTCTATAGAAAATATAAAATTTTCATATATTTATCTAAAAAATATATATATCTAAAAAATATAAAAACCATAATGAAAAATTATTTATGGTAAAAAATTCATTCATAATGGAAATGTTTGTAGAAAAAATTTCAGAACAAAAATATTTCTATAGAAAACAAATATTTGATTCTAAAAAATTTCATAAGATAAATCTCTTCATAAAAAAATTGTAATAAAAATCTTTCAATATAAAAAATTTTATAAAGAAAATAAAAAGAAAACTTTTCATTACAACTCATTTTCTATAAAATATTCTGTATCGATAAAATTTATGTCGAAAAGTTTGTGTATCAAAAAATTTTCCACAGAAAAGCTTTTATAAAAAATTTGTTGTACATAGAATAGAAATGCTTAATCTTCTTATAATAACTCTACTGCGTAAGCGTTCTTCATGGAGATCTATGTATAAGTACAAATCATCTAGTGCTCAGAAAGTTAAAATTTTTAATCATTTTTTATTGCCAATAAAGTAATTTGAATTAAAATAATATGGATATTTTATTTTACGAAGTTCAAAGTATTCCTCAAAAATGTCATCAAGTATTGCACATGTATTTAGGTATTAACACTTCGGTGCGAGTCGGCACATATTTGCTTATACACAAATAAAACACATATTCTTTACCCTACATTAATCCAAAAAATTTTTAAGCTAATTTTCTTATTCACATACATTTTTTATGAAAAATAAATAAATGAAAAATACACAGAAGCACAAACATACATGTATATATATATATATACATATATATATATATATATATATATATATATATGTCTGTATACTTTAATATATTTTCTTCTTTGATATTTCTCTGCACAAGTTTCTCTAGCTCAGAGAAAAAACTTTTTACTCCCTTTAATGGTCACTATCATATATACCATTAACATTTTACTACTGGCAAATCAATGTATGGAAGTGCGACATCTTTGTATTATAGAGTTTTTGCCAATGGCTTATTTATTCCCTTTCACTTTCAATATTTTTTTTTTTATTTTTTTTTTTTTGAAAACACAATTTTTGAGTAAAGGCCGAGACACATAGAATCTGTCATAAGTTATGTGTCGACTTTTTTAACTGACATTAACGCATTGACGGATAAGGTTGGCACAATGAGTACCTTGTTAACGGATTGAAAATGAGTTGTTTTTATCCATATACATATTTTTTTACAAATTAGATTTAATTCAAGTAAAAATTTTCAATGCAATTATACCATATTTTTGAACCCGTTTTATTTGTTATTTTGCTTTACAAAGCTCGAAAGTGTATTGAAAAAATAGAGAGAGGTTTTGAGAGTACTCAACGTACGTCAAAAATTAAACGTTGCCCATCTTTGCATTTTGCGTTGAAGGAGAAGTATTACACGTAATTAAGCTCATAAGAGAATGTGTATTTTAACTTAGCTGTCTAAGAGATTTATAAAGATATTGCACTGCCACACATTTTTTTGACCATGTAAATCCACTTGTGTATGACAACTGAGAGTGTTGAATGGAGAGTAAGAGAACAAATATATAATAAATTCTCAGTAAAATGGGTTCATACGTTTAAACAGTATTTTTGTATTTGTATCAACATTGTTAAGTATGCTTCCCAACAAACACGAATGCTTGATTTAAAATCAGTACTAATAAGTATTAAAATCATATATTACCCTCTGCGAATGACGTGATATGTTCTAACAATTCTAATGACGTGGTTGACTGTCAGAGACCTGTTCCATGGCTTATATTTTTCGAGTTCCGTTTTGTAAAACTAATAAAATCACTTTTGTTTATTGTTTAAGAGTGTAAGTTATTATTTATATAGTTATTTTTCTAATTCAAAGTGAAAAAAATTATATGTTATTTATCATTATGACAGGAATTTTCTATTTAAAAAACGTAGACCTATAGTAGAACAGCAAAAATATAATTTGTTTTTGATAAATGTATTTAATTTTTTATTATTTAGACTTCAATTTAGTATCTAGAAACAAAAAAAGTAAAGGTAGTGGTTAAAAAAATATAAATAAACATTTTAATTGGTAGATCATAGCCTATAACGTAACAAACAAAATATATTTCATGTTATAATTTTTATAGGAAAAATTTTAAATTTTGCGTAATTTGCATATAAGGTAAAAATTTATAAGACTTGAAACTATACACATATATATAGTATGTGAATAGTTTCGATAGTTTTCGTAAAGAAGCTTAGAGCACTAGAGGCAAATTGTCTTTAAACATTGCCAACATCAATACTTTGTAATGCTTTTTATATTTTGAGGACAAATTGAACATAGTGTTCTTCCTTTTAATGGAGCAGATTTAATGTTTGGTGGCAGAGGAGGTAGATCTTTGCCAAGAACCCTGGTGAGCATCATTCGTAGTGCTCATGGCAAACTTTCATTGTATACGCGGAGTTTCATATGGTCTAGGATAAAATTTTTTCTTCTCCGTTTGACCATATCTAGTACTCTTTTGAATACTGCCATAGGCCATCGACGAGTTTTTCACTAACATGAATATGTCGAACTCGTGGTCATTCTCTCCTTCAACCACTGTCCTATTAGCTTGGTTTTTAAAAGTTCCAGGCTGACGTTCTCTTAGAACAGTGTGGATCTTGTGATTTGTATGAATATTCCACAACAGCAAAACTAAAAAATAACAATTTTGATGACGTGTAATTTGGCAGACACTAAGAAAATAAAATAATTTTACTGACGTGTTGTTTAGGAGACGTTTTGAAAATATAACGAAAATACTGATTTGGTTGTCTCTCAGACACCTACTTTAACATTAATGTGGATGCCTCGCAGACACTTTTGTGCTTAAAATTGGCATGTGTGCTTATATAAATGGATCTAAACACAATAACGTACGCATGACTACACAATAAGAAGGTACAGTGATCGCGAGGATAGATGATTGGAAAATAAGGGTATAAAATACTGTTTAATAGTTGTTGGTGTCTGCTAGAATACCGCATCGGTCGCAGAGGGTTAATGTTATAAAGGAATGGATTACTTCAACAATTTGTCGTAGTGTTTGCTGAGGTTTGCATATGCAGAAGTTAATAAGAGAAAATATTATGTGCGAAACAAATATGATTACCTGTGTTGCCGCAGCGAACGCATATATATATATATATATATATATATATATATATTGTTATTGTAAAAATTAAAGTACGTTAATTCTCAAGGCCCAACTATAATATGCGTACGCTAGCGCAGGCGAATTTGCGATTACATACAATCAAATGTGTGCGACCATAGTTTGCTTTGCTAACTTTTCGGCAAGTTTCGTTAAATTTTATTTTTCTACGCATAGAGCGAAACTGATCGCATTTTCTTTAAGGAAAAAGGGTTGCATTGAAGATAGTTATTAAATACACACAAACCGTAGACTGCGATACATGCACAAAAGAAGCCGCAATGGACGCCGAAAATAATTTTATAGAAAATTTAATAAATAATGTGAAAAATTATAAGTGCCTTTATGATAAAAGAGATATCTATTATTATAATCGAAAAATAAAGGAAAAGGAAAAATGCAGAAAAGTGCATAAAAAGTATTATATTTTATCTTTCTTTGTTCTGGTATATACATATGTATATATGGCAAAATGTATTTGTGTATTTTCCTTCAATTAATGACCCACCTGCACACACCGTTGGATTGTTTTGTACTTTTCCAATTTAATCTATAATTGCTTTCTTAATTGAAATTAATTAACTTGCTTATGATAATATATACATTTATAAGTTGAACTCATATATATATGCATTTATATTTTATGTATATATAATAAATTAATGTTTCATAAGTTACATTTTTTTGCAACTGAGTGTAGTTGTACTTAAACTCAATAAGTATAATATAGCCACACAAATTCTTGTTAAATTTGCCTTACGCATTTAACAGTCTTTTCGTCGAATTTTGACAGTAGCCAAAGCTAGCCTACGCATATTACATTTGGGCCTTTAGAAAAGGCCTTTCACTAGCCCTCGCATCCTCACATTTCGCTCACTGTGAACGTAAGAGAAAAGACTAATCTCACCAACACAATCGCAATTGACATCACTGATCTATAGTCTTTGGTTATACTTATGTATGTATGTATGTATATATACACAACACAGAGTGTGAAGGCCCAACTATAAAGTGCTTACAACCATAATTTGCCTTGCTAATTTTCATCAAATTTGATTCTCCTATGCATAGGGCGAAACATAGTGTATTTTCCTTAAGTGGTCAACTGTTTGTTGTTATTGCAAAGTATTTTGAGATACACACATACCACAGACCGTGGTACATGCACACAAAAGAATCTGAAATGGACGCCGAAATCAATTTTATAGAAAATTTAATTAATAATGTAAAAATTTAATAATGTAAAAATTTAATATCGCACACACTGTTGCATATTTTAGTACTTTTCCAATTTATTTCTTAATTACTTTCTAAATTTATACTAATCTAACATATGTATATGTAGAAGTTGAAAATATTTATATATGAATGTATTTATAGTTTATGTATATAATATAATTTGTTTTTGCAAGAGAACATTGCTTAACAACTGAGTGTAAGTATAATATAGCCACCAAATGTTCGCACATGAATTTGACAGTCTTTTCGTCGAGTTTTGACATTACATTATAGTTGGGCCTTAATACAATATATTAATTTACTCAAAGATTGAGTTTGCAAAAGCCATGAGAAAGAGAATAAATAAGCTTTTGGATTTCGTTGCTACATACTTGTCCCCAACATCATAGGGAAAAACAAAGTTTTTAAGTTTTAATAATATATGGCGTACAACATCTTTATATTATAGAGTCTTTGGTATGACGGATTCTATGTGTTTCGGCCTTAATTTAATATATTTTTCTACACTCCGTTGTTGTGTATGTATGTATATTGTTGTCGCTGTATATGTATGTATGTAGATTAACATCCGCAAACATAAAAAATGCTTTCTTGCTGCGAAACAGATACTCGGTTGTTCGGCAAGACTACTATAGACGGCTTTTCAGTAATAAATTCGTCACTCACAATTGGTGTACTAATATATTGTATGAATTCGTTGATCGTATGTAAGCAAGCGAGCAAAATTCTTTTTCTCTCATATTCTTTCTATTGTTTACGTTGAAAAGAAAAATGTGTACAATAGTTTTCTAGCCGAAGCACAACTGAAGTCAAACACGACCAATAACACTGCTCAGCAGCCAAATCCGCCTTTGAATAAAACTATGTGGACTATATGGATTTTGATGAGCTAAACTTGAATCCGTTTTCGGTTTTTTTCCATCAGGTCCAGGTTTTTTTTACGGGCGTGGCAATTTTTTGCCCCTAAATTAGCCAGGTACGTAGACATATTTCACCCTAACTCGGGAACGAGTCATCCGATTGTAAAAAGTAAAGATGTGTAACAAAATTGTTTTTATTTTAGTCAAATACAGTTTTTCTTTACCTCTTATGGTTTTGGAAATATTCAGATATTAATCGAGAAAAAAAAATTTTTCGTGCAAAATTCTTAATTTTTTTCAGATTAAAAATTAAATTAAAAAAAATTTAAAGCTAATATTCAACACTTTGCACCTTACATCTAATAGTTACAGATCTTAGAAGTAAAAAAAGCTATAAACCATAAAAATCGGTTATAAAATTTAGATTTATTTTCAATTTACCGCAGGTAACCAATGTTGTAATGCTACCAACCTTTCATATGCGTGACGATAGCATTTCGTTAGGTGAACAGGTAAAGAAACTAAAGTACAACGGTATTTTGCATGGATCTTGGATTTAAAAGTTATAATATAGTATTTTTCACTAACCTGTAATTCTAAATCGAGAAAATTAGAGTAGATTCTAATATGTATTGCAGCAGTATATGTGGCAATTGATGGAAATTAAGTGAGTCAGTTTTAATTTGATATCATGCAATATCTACTGCTATTATGTGAAGTGTCGAGTATCTAGGTACTTATGATGTACTAGGTGTTTTACTACTTAATTCATTTGCTTTATACGTAATATTTGATTTCTGCTGACTCTAAGATTAAAAAAAATAGTTGTAAACATATTTAAAAGCTTTAAATATTTGCAATTAATTAATATGTCTCAAATTTTGCAAAATAATTTAATTTTTAACTTCTTTTAGAAAACTTGATTTCTATATGTAAACACAAAACAGCTGATTGGATAATTATTAATGTAAAAATTTTACTATCCAGAATTTTCAACAATTTTCAAGTCTCTCAATCTTTTGCTCTCTTTTGTGGCTCTCTCGTTGATAGTTTTTCGAGTTAATGAACACTTTTCTATCAACAATTGTTAACAATTTTCAGTAAATTAATAGAGCTCTTGTCGCTCAACGATAACCGCATTGACGCGAATTAATTTTTGCTTTACTATGTGAGTTAAAATATATATTTTTTAGTCACGTATGTATGTGCCTTTTATTTATGAATAATATTCACTTTTGAATTAAAAATACAACGACGTATACACGTCTCTACTACTTATTTTTAACTGCTCGATTTGCAAAAAATTTCCATCTTAAATACTAAAAGAATAACATATTTATTTTATCATAACTTCTTTATTCTATTGTTCTAAAACGTATCTTTTTTATGTTTGTTTATAATATTTAGGGCCATTACAACTTGATGTTATCTTAAAGTGAGGTTTTATCGGGCGGATAAATACATTTTCATTATTACATTATTACATAAAGGCATTCGACTTTGCAATAAATTTTACCAGGAGGATTTATGTTTATATTACCAATAAGAAATGTACACCTAATATTACCGGCAAGTTGTAGTAATGGAAAGTTGCTACCGGCCACTTTAGCGACTTGTTATGCTAACGTAGGCATTTACTACCACCAACTTTGTCGTCAAGTTGTAATAATGGCCCTTAGGGATGTGTATGATATTTTATGATCTTTACAATATTTGTATATTTATGATATTTGTTATCTTATTCCTTTGTTCAATAATAGCTAACTTCATTTACTATTTTTAGTTAGGGTTGTTCATGTGTGTTTACAATAATTGTTATTTATGATATTTGTTATCTTATTCCTTTGTTCAATAATAGCTAACATCATTTACTATATTTAGTTAGGGTTGTTTATGTGTGTTTACAATAATTGTTATTTATCATATGTCTAACTGCTTCTTATCATCTATGGGAATTTACTTGTTATCTTAAAAGAATATTAGTATTAATTTATTTAAAATAATATTAATATTACTATAAACAAATAACATTCATATGTTTATTAAGAAAACATGTTTATGCATGAGCGTCGCTAACTCTCCCCTGTGTTAAGCGAGAGCGTCGCGATCTCTATCAGTTCTTTCAACTTGCTGGTTATAATAAATTCTAAAGCTTTGTTCTGTTGGTTTTCTTTTATATATTGATACATATTTAAATATTTTGAGCCCGACATAGAATATTCCAATAATTATGATTATGAAAAGTAGTGTATAGAAAGTTGCACGTATAGGGTGTTGTTCGAAAGTAATGACTAAATATTTTAGTGAGTCTATATTATTAAACGCGTTTTCACGATCTGAGTTTTGTATTTTTATGATTTCAAAATCCTCATCGTGTTTCGTGTGGATTGCTTCTATAAGTCTGTCATGTATGTTCCTATAAGTATTATTGTCTATTTTAACTTTGTCCGTATATTTTACTAATGTTATGCCTGTAGTAGTGATATTGTCAACTTGGTGAGTACCGTCCAATAGTATGAATGTTTATCATATAGAAAAACGTCATCAGTCTTGGTTAGGACGAATTTCTGATTATGTAGGTTTTTAATTTCTACGTCTGCTTTGGTTTTTGACATGACCACTGCGAGAAATATCAGGTAGATGATCATCATTATTAATAGTATAGTTTTTAATGTTATCCTTATGTACAATCTTCCCTCTTGTGGTTAAGACAGTGTCCTCACGGTCTTCCTTTACAATATATTTAATGTATCTGGTATCTTTTTTCTTTCTTGCTCCCTTGATTTGCTCATTTGGTGACAAAATTCGAGTGTTTTAATTGATGCTCTTCTTAATTTTTCACATATAAATTTCTTGTCATATTTTATTTTGTTGAATAAAATGTTAACTGGTTTTTGTCCTGTGACTGTGTGTGTAGTGTTATTTATTTCTCTTAATGCTTTATATATTTCCTCAGCTTTTGTTATTTTGTTTTGTATTTTAAATATTCTTGCTGGCTCAGAAATTGTACTGTGGACGCGTTCTACTTGTCCGTTTGATGTCGATCTATAGACTGGTGCTTCTTTTTTTTTATAGCATATTTTATACACATCATGTTTACTGCTCGTGTATTTAGGAATTTTTCGTTATCAGTCATTAATCGTGTGCAGTTTAGATAGTTATTTGTGAGAATTTCTTCAATTTTCTCAGCCATGCGTTCTCTTGAGTCAATTTCCCTCAAAGTGGTATAGTTCGAAAATTTATCATATGTATATATTGGCCTGGTTCTGTTGAAATGTCGGAATTTCCTAAACGTTCTCTCGTTGGGTTCCTCTCATATTTACCATATAGGCAATGTGTACACTTTTTGTTAAATGCTTTGCATTGTTGTTTTATTTCTGGCCAATAGTAATTTTCGAGTATCTCCTGTATGTTGTTTCTGTAGCCTCTGTGTGCTCTGTTATGTATTTTTTGACTATTTCAGCTTGTTTTTCTTCTTCTCGTACATCAATAAGTTTTGTTGGTGTATACACAAAGCTTACACCATTGAAAGTGTTTGTTATAATGAGGCCTAGTGCATAATATAGTAAATAGTAAATAATGCAGTCGTTTTATTCTGTTGTAGTACTTTTCTAAATTCGAGTATAAGATTTTCTTCATTCGTAAAGTTTATCGTGTGTCTAACTTTGTTATGAAATATTGTACGAGTTCGTGTTTCGTTTATTCCATTATTTGGTACAAGCACGACTTGAATGCCGTATGCATTTAGTGATTGTTTTACCTGTTTGATAATTTCTGAAAACGATTTTTCAGCTGAGTGTACCGTGTCGATGGATGATGTATTTATATGTTGTCTTGACAATGCGTCAGCTACCACGTTCTGATGTCGGGGTTTGTACATTAATTTTACTCCGAAATCTTCAATTATTGCCTTCCATCGTTTTAGTTTTGAGTTCGAATTTTTGTGGGATATAGAGTGTGTTAAGGATTGGTGGTCAATATAAATAGTTAGGTCTGTTGTACCGTAGATGTAGTTTCTTTCTCGTTTGTGGAATAAGTTTCCCCTGTTTTACTAAGTGTTCTACTAAGGAAAAATATTGGTCTTTTCATTTGACTAAGGACTGCTCCAAGGGTTATGTTGTAGTTAGTTGGTTTATCATAATTAGGTTGGAATAGATCAACCTGTTCCTTTAGACTATTTTTTAATTTATTAAATGCTTGTATTGCGTGATCATCTAAGTCTATCTTCGTTTTAGCACTTTTATTCTTTCCGATTTGTCTATTATCTCCTCTTAAGTCGACTGTAAGGGGCTTGGCTATACAAACATATCCTTGTACAAATTTCCTGTAATATCCTGTCATACCCAGAAATGCTCTTAAATCTTTTAATGTTTGGGGAATGGGGTATTTTTCTATTACCTAAATTTTCTCTGGATTTATTGAAATTTTGTTATGTTTTATTATGTGCCCTAAGTATTCGACTTAGGTTTGAAAGAATTTTGACTTTTCGTCAGAAACTCTCAGTGTGGCTTTATTTCATGCGTCAAATATTATTCTGATGTGATCCATATATTCCTTAAGTGAGGAAGAAAACATGAGTACATCATCTATGTAAACATATGCAAATTTTCCTATGTATCCCCTAAGTATATTGTCTACACATCTCTGAAAAATTGAAGGTGCGTTTTTCAATCCGAAGGGCATACGAACAAATTCGTATTTTCCGCCGAAAGCTGTTTTTTTTCTATCTCCTTTAGATATTTTTATCTGGTGGAAGCCAGATTCTAAATCCAAAGTAGTAAAATATTTAGCCTGACCTAAATTTTTTATGTTCATATTCACATCCGGCATAATATACCTATCATTAATTGTATTAGCATTTAGTTTCTGGAAATCTATGAGCATTCGTCTTTTTGGTCTTCCCTGCTCATCTATACTCTTTTTTGAGACTGTCCATATTGGAGAGTTGCATGGGCTATTACTTCTCTGTATAATTCCTTAGTCCAATAGTATCTTAATTTCCCTATTGACAAAGTCGTTATCCGCTATGGGATATGGGTACTGTTTTGTCCATATTGGTTCTTATTTTTTTTTCTAATTGTGGCCTCAATAATTGTTGTGAAAGGTAATGGTCCTATGCCATTATTTTCCTTCATCATTCTGTCTATTTCCTGTTTGTATTTCTCTTCTCCTACAATGTAATATAACTTGGGCTGATTGTCACTACTTATGGTGGTTAAGGTCATATCCCTAAGATTCACTTTTGCATTTAATATTCTTAATCCTTCTAAACCTAAAATCATGTCACAAGATTCAATATTTTCTATCTCAAAAAATGTTATTTCTGTATTCATTAATTTAATTATTTTCTTTGTATTTATAATTGAATGAACGTGTATAGTCTTCATTGCAACAGGTTTAATTCTTATTCTATCCGAGGAATCACACTTAATATCTATATAATTATATCTATATAATATGGGGTTATAATTAAAATATTATATATCTTATTGGTTAAATCGCCAGTTAGTACGAGATAGGGCAACCCCTATCTCGTTTAAATAATCTAATCTAATATTATTTGCCGTTTTTTCTGGTTCTGCATACATGCTGGAATTGTCATTGAACTCTTGTACTGAGTGGTTGATTCTTTGCTGTTTCTTATTATGATAATAACCACTATGTCCTGCTTGGCGTTTCCATGATTGTTTATTATAGCGTTGCGAATTAAAGTGTGTTGGTTGTCGTTGGATTGTGTTGCCGAAACTTACATCCATGGGCTCTGAATGTGGTTGAAAATTGTTGAAATGTTGTTTTTGTTTAAATACCTGTTGATGTTGGTATCTTGGGGTTGATTGAAATTGTTGTCGCTGGAATCGATTGTCATTAAAATGTTGTTTTGGTTTGAATTCTTGTTGAAGTTGGTATCTTGGAGTTGGTTGGAACTGTTGTTTCTGAAATCGGTTTTCATTTGTTTGAAATTTTTTTGGATTTCTATTTTCATATGATAGTTTTAAATTTTGGTGCTTGCTATCTTGTTCTATTGTGCGGGCAATGGTGTATGCATGTTATAGATCCACTGGAGCATTTGCGTATAATGTAGACTGTACAAATGTGTTATTTACTTCTGCTATGAGTACTCGAATAGATTCTTGTTTTGCTTTCTCCATCATGACATTTATAGCTTCTCTTCCATATCCAGACATTGATATTTTTCAAATAATTAAGCTTAGGCATCGGTTGATTTCGTCATGGAATTCTTCTAATGTTTTCCTTCCTTGGAAACATCGCTTCGGGCGATGTATCAGCATACGTGTGATCTAACCTGGCTCTGATGGCATCAAAATTAAATATAGTGCCATGATTAGCTAAAACTTGAGCGGCTGCTCCTTGAATTTTTGTCTTCACTATCTGCAATGCTTGGGAGTAGATACTTGTTTCTTAGAGGTTCGGTACTATTCATCATTCGTGGCGTATCTTCTCTCCACACTCGATATTTTGTGATATCCCCATCAAATGTTGGAAGTGATTTGAATACATCTAATTTAACGTAATTGACGTTTGTTATAATTGTTGATATTTCCTCCAGGAGTGCAGGTCGTGGATGGTTCAATAAAGGATTTACTCTGACTTGTTTTAGTTGAGCTTTTAATTCATTCACCTCAGCTGTGTGATTTATTGTGAGTTGTCGTATCATGGCTTCTGATGCTGCCATTTGTTGGGTCAGACACTAATTTCAGCGTTGTTGGGCATGTTTGTGGTATTTTCTTTTATAATATTTTCAAAGGGACGTGCTTGATCAAATCTCTGTTTTTTCTTATTACCTTCCATTAACTATATGTGGTTTAATATCCTTCTATGAAGGTTGTTTTTTCTTTTATATAAAGTATTTTATTTATTTATTTTTTGAGTCCTTGCTGCGACAAGGATTCCAATGGTCCGCTTGCTGAGCAGTACAACTTATAATGCTGCTGGCAGGATCGCCAATTAATTTTTACTTAACTATGTGCGGTAAAAATATATATTTTCTAGACACGTATGCGCCTTTTATTTATTAATAATATTCACTGAATTAAAAATAAAACGACGTATACACGTCTCTTCTATTTATTTTTAACTGCTCGATTTACAAAAAATTTCCATCTTAAATACTAAAAGAATAACATATTTATTTTATCATAACTTCTTTATTCTATTGTTCTAAAACGTATCTTTTTATGTTTGTTTATAATATTTAGGGCCATTGTTACAACTTGATGTTATCTTAAAGTGAGGTTTTATCGGGCGGATAAATACATTTTCATTATTACATTATTACATAAAGGCATTCGACTTTGCAATAAATTTTACCAGGAGGATTTATGTTTATATTACCAATAAGAAATGTACACCTAATATTACCGGCAAGTTGTAATAATGGAAAGTTGCTACCGGCCACTTTAGCGACTTGTTATGCTAACGTAGGCATTTACTACCACCAACTTTGTCGTCAAGTTGTAATAATGGCCCTTAGGGATGTGTATGATATTTTATGATCTTTACAATATTTGTATATTTATGATATTTGTTATCTTATTCCTTTATTCAATAATAGCTAACTTCATTTACTATTTTTAGTTAGGGTTGTTCATGTGTGTTTACAATAATTGTTATTTATGATATTTGTTATCTTATTCCTTTGTTCAATAATAGCTAACATCATTTACTATATTTAGTTAGGGTTGTTTATGTGTGTTTACAATAATTGTTATTTATCATATGTCTAACTGCTTCTTATCATCTATGGGAATTTACTTGTTATCTTAAAAGAATATTAGTATTAATTTATTTAAAATAATATTAATATTACTATAAACAAATAACATTTATATGTTTATTAATAAAGAAAACATGTTTATGCATGAGCGTCGCTAACTCTCCCCTGTGTTAAGCGAGAGCGTCGCGATCTCTATCAGTTCTTTCAACTTGCTGGTTATAATAAATTCTAAAGCTTTGTTCTGTTGGTTTTCTTTTATATATTGATACATATTTAAATATTTTGAGCCCGAAATAGAATATTCCAATAATTATGATTATGAAAAGTAGTGTATAGAAAGTTGCACGTATAGGGTGTTGTTCGAAAGTAATGACTAAATATTTTAGTGAGTCTATATTATTAAACGCGTTTTCACGATCTGAGCTTAGTATTTTTATGATTTCAAAATCCTCATCGTGTTTCGTGTGGATTGCTTCTATAAGTCTGTCATGTATGTTCCTATAAGTATTATTGTCTATTTTAACTTTGTCCGTATATTTTACTAATGTTATGCCTGTAGTAGTGATATTGTCAACTTGGTGAGTACCGTCCAATAGTATGAATGTTTATCATATAGAAAAACGTCATCAGTCTTGGTTAGGACGAATTTCTGATTATGTAGGTTTTTAATTTCTACGTCTGCTTTGGTTTTTGACATGACCACTGCGAGAAATATCAGGTAGATGATCATCATTATTAATAGTATAGTTTTTAATGCTATCCTTATGTACAATCTTCCCTCTTGTGGTTAAGACTGTGTCCTCACGGTCTTCCTTTACAATATATTTAATGTATCTGGTATCTTTTTTCTTTCTTGCTCCCTTGATTTGCTCATTTGGTGACAAAATTCGAGTGTTTTAATTGATGCTCTTCTTAATTTTTCACATATAACTTTCTTGTCATATTTTATTTTGTTGAATAAAATGTTAACTGGTTTTTCTCCTGTGACTGTGTGTGTAGTGTTATTTATTTCTCTTAATGCTTTATATATTTCCTCAGCTTTTGTTATTTTGTTTTGTATTTTAAATATTCTTGCTGGCTCAGAAATTGTACTGTGGACGCGTTCTACTTGTCCGTTTGATGTCGATCTATAGACTGGTGCTTCTTTTTTTTTTATAGCATATTTTATACACATCATGTTTACTGCTCGTGTATTTAGGAATTTTTCGTTATCAGTCATTAATCGTGTGCAGTTTAGATAGTTATTTGTGAGAATTTCTTCAATTTTCTCAGCCATGCGTTCTCTTGCGTCAATTTCCCTCAAAGTGGTATATTTCGAAAATTTATCATATGTATATATTGGCCTGGTTCTGTTGGAATGTCGGAATTTCCTAAAGGTTCTCTCGTTGGGTTCCTCTCATATTTACCATATAGGCAATGTGTACACTTTTTGTTAAATGCTTTGCATTGTTGTTTTATTTCTGGCCAATAGTAATTTTCGAGTATCTCCTGTATGTTGTTTCTGTAGCCTCTGTGTGCTCTATTATGTATTTTTTGACTATTTCAGCTTGTTTTTCTTCTTCTCGAACATCAATAAGTTTTGTTGGTGTTTATACAAAGTTTACACCATTGAAAGTGTTTGTTATAATGAGGCCTAGTGCATAATATAGTAAATAATGCAGTCGTTTTATTCTGTTGTAGTACTTTTCTTAATTCGAGTATAAGATTTTCTTCATTCGTAAAGTTTATCGTGTGTCTAACTTTGTTATGAAATATTGTACGAGTTCGTGTTTCATTTATTATATTATTTGGTACAAGCACGACTTGAATGCCGTATGCATTTAGTGATTGTTTTACCTGTTTGATAATTTCTGAAAACGATTTTTCAGCTGAGTGTACCGTGTCGATGGATGATGTATTTATATGTTGTCTTGACAATGCGTCAGCTACCACGTTCTGATGTCGGGGTTTGTACATTAATTTTACTCCGAAATCTTCAATTATTGCCTTCCATCGTTTTAGTTTCGAGTTCGGATTTTTGTGGGATATAGAGTGTGTTAAGGATTGGTGGTCAATATAAATAGTTAGGTCTGTTGTACCGTAGATGTAGTTTCTCAATTGTTGTTGTGCCCAGATAATGGCTAATAGTTCTTTCTCGTTTGTGGAATAAGTTTTCCCTGTTTTACTAAGTGTTCTACTAAGGAACAATATTGGTCTTTTCATTTGACTAAGGACTGCTCCAAGGGTTATGTTGGAGGCGTCTGTAGTTAGTTCAAATGGTTTATCATAATTAGGTTGGAATAGATCAACCTGTTCCTTTAGACTATTTTTTAATTTATTAAATGCTTGTATTGCGTGATCATCTAAGTCTGTCTTCGTTTTAGCACTTTTATTCTTTCCGATTTGTCTATTATCTCCTCTTAAGTCGACTGTAAGGGGCTTGGCTATACAAACATATCCTTGTACAAATTTCCTATAATATCCTGTCATACCCAGAAATGCTCTTAAATCTTTTAATGTTTGGGTAATGGGGTATTTTTCTATTACCAAAATTTTCTCTGGATTTATTGAAATTTTGTTATGTTTTATTATGTGCCCTAAGTATTCGACTTAGGTTTGAAAGAATTTTGACTTTTCGTCAGAAACTCTCAGTGTGGCTTTATTTCATGCGTCAAATATTATTCTCATGTGATCCATATGTTCCTTAAGTGAGGAGGAAAATATGAGTACATCATCTATGTAAACATATGCAAATTTTCCTATATATCCCCTAAGTATATTGTCTACACATCTCTGAAAAATTTAAGGTGCGTTTTTCAATCCGAAGGGCATACGAACAAATTCGTATTTTCCGCCGAAAGCTGTTTTTTTTTCTATCTCCTTTAGATATTTTTATCTGGTGGAAGCCAGATTCTAAATCCAAAGTAGTAAAATATTTAGCCTGACCTAAATTTTTTATGTTCATATTCACATCCGGCATAATATACCTATCATTAATTGTATTAGCATTTAGTTTCTGGAAATCTATGACCATTCGTCTTTTTGGTCTTCCCTGCTCATCTATACTCTTTTTTGAGACTGTCCATATTGGAGAGTTGCATGGGCTATTACTTCTCTGTATAATTCCTTAGTCCAATAGTATCTTAATTTCCCTATTGACAAAGTCGTTATCCGCTATGGGATATGGGTACTGTTTTGTCCATATTGGTTCTTATTTTTTTTTTTCTAATTGTGGCCTCAATAATTGTTGTGAAAGGTAATGGTCCTATGCCATTATTTTCCTTCATCATTCTGTCTATTTCCTGTTTGTATTTCTCTTCTCCTACAATATAATATAACTTGGGCTGATTGTCACTACTTATGGTGGTTAAGGTCATATCCCTAAGATTCACTTTTGCATTTAATATTCTTAATCCTTCTAAACCTAAAATCATGTCACAAGATTCAATATTTTCTATCTCAAAAAATGTTATTTCTGTATTCATTAATTTAATTATTTTCTTTGTATTTATAATTGAATGAACGTGTATAGTCTTCATTGCAACAGGTTTAATTCTTATTCTATCCGAGGAATCACACTTAATATCTATATAATTATATCTATATAATATGGGGTTATAATTAAAATATTATATTTCTTATTGGTTAAATCGCCAGTTAGTACGAGATAGGGCAACCCCTATCTCGTTTAAATAATCTAATCTAATATTATTTACCGTTTTTTCTGGTTCTGCATACATGCTGGAATTGTCATTGAACTCTTGTACTGAGTGGTTGATTCTTTGCTGTTTCTTATTATGATAATAACCACTATGTCCTGCTTGGCGTTTCCATGATTGTTTATTATAGCGTTGCGAATTAAAGTGTGTTGGTTGTCGTTGGATTGTGTTGCCGAAACTTACATCCATGGGCTCTGGATGTGGTTGAAAATTGTTGAAATGTTGTTTTTGTTTAAATACCTGTTGATGTTGGTATCTTGGGGTTGATTGAAATTGTTGTCGCTGGAATCGATTGTCATTAAAATGTTGTTTTGGTTTGAATTCTTGTTGAAGTTGGTATCTTGGAGTTGGTTGGAACTGTTGTTTCTGAAATCGGTTTTCATTTGTTTGAAATTTTTTTGGATTTCTATTTTCATATGATAGTTTTAAATTTTGGTGCTTGCTATCTTGTTCTATTGTGCGGGCAATGGTGTATGCATGTTATAGATCCACTGGAGCATTTGCGTATAATGTAGACTGTACAAATGTGTTATTTACTTCTGCTATGAGTACTCGAATAGATTCTTGTTTTGCTTTCTCCATTATGACATTTATAGCTTCTCTTCCATATCCAGACATTGATATTTTTCAAATAATTAAGCTTAGGCATCGGTTGATTTCGTCATGGAATTCTTCTAATGTTTTCCTTCCTTGGAAACATCGCTTCGGGCGATGTATCAGCATACGTGTGATCTAACCTGGCTCTGATGGCATCAAAATTAAATATAGTGCCATGATTAGCTAAAACTTGAGCGGCTGCTCCTTGAATTTTTGTCTTCACTATCTGCAATGCTTGGGAGTAGATACTTGTTTATTAGAGGTTCGGTACTATTCATCATTCGTGGCGTATCTTCTCTCCACACTCGATATTTTGTGATATCCCCATCAAATGTTGGAAGTGATTTAAAAACATCTAATTTAACGTCATTGACGTTTGTTATAATTGTTGATATTTCCTCCAGGAGTGCAGGTCGTGGATGGTTCAATAAAGGATTTACTCTGACTTGTTTTAGTTGAGCTTTTAATTCATTCACCTCAGCTGTGTGATTTATTGTGAGTTGTCGTATCATGGCTTCTGATGCTGCCATTTGTTGGGTCAGACACTAATTTCAGCGTTGTTGGGCATGTTTGTGGTATTTTCTTTTATAATATTTTCAAAGGGACGTGCTTGATCAAATCTGTGTTTTTTCTTATTACTTTCCATTAACTTTATGTGGTTTAATATCCTTCTATGAAGGTTGTTTTTTCTTTTATATAAAGTATTTTATTTATTTATTTTTTGAGTCCTTGCTGCGACAAGGATTCCAATGGTCCGCTTGCTGAGCAGTACAACTTATAATGCTGCTGGCAGGATCGCCAATTAATTTTTACTTAACTATGTGCGGTAAAAATATATATTTTCTAGACACGTATGCGCCTTTTATTTATTAATAATATTCACTGAATTAAAAATAAAACGACGTATACACGTCTCTTCTATTTATTTTTAACTGCTCGACTTACAAAAAATTTCCTTCTTAAATACTAAAAGAATAACATTTATTTTATCATAACTTCTTTATTCTATTGTTCTAAAACGTATCTTTTTTATGTTTGTTTATAATATTTAGGGCCATTATTACAACTTGATGTTATCTTAAAGTGAGGTTTTATCGGGCGGATAAATACATTTTCATTATTACATTATTACATAAAGGCATTCGGCGTTGCAATAAATTTTACCAGGAGGATTTATGTTTATATTACCAATAAGAAATGTACACCTAATATTACCGGCAAGTTGTAATAATGGAAAGTTGCTACCGGCCACTTTAGCGACTTGTTATGCTAACGTAGGCATTTACTACCACCAACTTTGTCGTCAAGTTGTAATAATGGCCCTTAGGGATGTTATTTATGATATTTGTTATCTTATTCCTTTGTTCAATAATAGCTAACATCATTTATTATATTTAGTTAGGGTTGTTTATGTGTGTTTACAATAATTGTTATTTATCATATGTCTAACTGCTTCTTATCATCTATGGGAATTTACTTGTTATCTTAAAAGAATATTAGTATTAATTTATTTAAAATAATATTAATATTACTATAAACAAATAACATTCATATGTTTATTAATAAAGAAAACATGTTTATGCATGAGCGTCGCTAACTCTCCCCTGTGTTAAGCGAGAGCGTCGCGATCTCTATCAGTTCTTTCAACTTGCTGGTTATAATAAATTCTAAAGCTTTGTTCTGTAGGTTTTCTTTTATATATTGATACATATTTAAATATTTTGAGCCCGAAATAGAATATTCCAATAATTATGATTATGAAAAGTAGTGTATAGAAAGTTGCACGTATAGGGTGTTGTTCGAAAGTAATGACTAAATATTTTAGTGAGTCTATATTATTAAACGCGTTTTCACGATCTGAGTTTAGTATTTTTATGATTTCAAAATCCTCATCGTGTTTCGTGTGGATTCCTTCTATAAGTCTGTCATGTATGTTCCTATAAGTATTATTGTCTATTTTAACTTTGTCCGTATATTTTACTAATGTTATGCCTGTAGTAGTGATATTGTCAACTTGGTGAGTACCGTCCAATAGTATGAATGTTTATCATATAGAAAAACATCATCAGTCTTGGTTAGGACGAATTTCTGATTATGTAGGTTTTTAATTTCTACGTCTGCTTTGGTTTTTGACATGACCACTGCGAGAAATATCAGGTAGATGATCATCATTATTAATAGTATAGTTTTTAATGTTATCCTTATGTACAATCTTCCCTCTTGTGGTTAAGACAGTGTCCTCACGGTCTTCCTTTACAATATATTTAATGTATCTGGTATCTTTTTTCTTTCTTGCTCCCTTGATTTGCTCATTTGGTGACAAAATTCGAGTGTTTATTTGATGCTCTTCTTAATTTTTCACATATAACTTTCTTGTCATATTTTATTTTGTTGAATAAAATGTTAACTGGTTTTTCTCCTGTGACTGTGTGTGTAGTGTTATTTATTTCTCTTAATGCTTTATATATTTCCTCAGCTTTTGTTATTTTGTTTTTTATTTTAAATATTCTTGCTGGCTCAGAAATTGTACTGTGGACGCGTTCTACTTGTCCGTTTGATGTCGATCTATAGACTGGTGCTTCTTTTTTTTATAGCATATTTTATACACATCATGTTTACTGCTCGTGTATTTAGGAATTTTTCGTTATCAGTCATTAATCGTGTGCAGTTTAGATAGTTATTTGTGAGAATTTCTTCAATTTTCTCAGCCATGCGTTCTCTTGAGTCAATTTCCCTCAAAGTGGTATATTTCGAAAATTTATCATATGTATATATTGGCCTGGTTCTGTTGGAATGTCGGAATTTCCTAAAGGTTCTCTCGTTGGGTTCCTCTCATATTTACCATATAGGCAATGTGTACACTTTTTGTTAAATGCTTTGCATTGTTGTTTTATTTCTGGCCAATAGTAATTTTCGAGTATCTCCTGTATGTTGTTTCTGTAGCCTCTGTGTGCTCTATTATGTATTTTTTGACTATTTCAGCTTGTTTTTCTTCTTCTCGAACATCAATAAGTTTTGTTGGTGTATATACAAAGTTTACACCATTGAAAGTGTTTGTTATAATGAGTCCTAGTGCATAATATAGTAAATAATGCAGTCGTTTTATTCTGTTGTAGTACTTTTCTTAATTCGAGTATAAGATTTTCTTCATTCGTAAAGTTTATCGTGTGTCTAACTTTGTTATGAAATATTGTACGAGTTTGTGTTTCATTTATTATATTATTTGGTACAAGCACGACTTGAATGCCGTATGCATTTAGTGATTGTTTTACCTGTTTGATAATTTCTGAAAACGATTTTTCAGCTGAGTGTACCGTGTCGATGGATGATGTATTTATATGTTGTCTTGACAATGCGTCAGCTACCACATTCTGATGTCGTGGTTTGTACATTAATTTTACTCCGAAATCTTCAATTATTGCCTTCCATCGTTTTAGTTTTGAGTTCGGATTTTTATGGGATATAGAGTGTGTTAAGGATTGGTGGTCAATATAAATAGTTAGGTCTGTTGTACCGTAGATGTAGTTTCTCAATTTTTGTTGTGCCCAGATAATTGCTAATAATTCTTTCTCGTTTGTGGAATAAGTTTCCCCTGTTTTACTAAGTGTTCTACTAAGGAAAAATATTGGTCTTTTCATTTTACTAAGGACTGCTCCAAGGGTTATGTTGGAGGCGTCTGTAGTTAGTTCAAATGGTTTATCATAATTAGCTTGGAATAGATCAACCTGTTCCTTTAGACTATTTTTTAATTTATTAAATGCTTGTATTGCGTGATCATCTAAGTCTACCTTCGTTTTAGCACTTTTATTCTTTCCGATTTGTCTATTATCTCCTCTTAAGTCGACTGTAAGGGGCTTGGCTATACAAACATATCCTTGTACAAATTTCCTATAATATCCTGTCATACCCAGAAATGCTCTTAAATCTTTTAATGTTTGGGTAATGGGGTATTTTTCTATTACCTAAATTTTCTCTGGATTTATTGAAATTTTGTTATGTTTTATTATGTGCCCTAAGTATTCGACTTAGGTTTGAAAGAATTTTGACTTTTCGTCAGAAACTCTCAGTGTGGCTTTATTTCATGCGTCAAATATTATTCTGATGTGATCCATATGTTCCTTAAGTGAGGAAGAAAATATGAGTACATCATCTATGTAAACATATGCAAATTTTCCTATATATCCCCTAAGTATATTGTCTACACATCTCTGAAAAATTTAAGGTGCGTTTTTCAATCCGAAGGGCATACGAACAAATTCGTATTTTCCGCCGAAAGCTGTTTTTTTTCTATCTCCTTTAGATATTTTTACCTGGTGGAAGCCAGATTCTAAATCCAAAGTAGTAAAATATTTAGCCTGACCTAAATTTTTTATGTTCATATTCACATCCGGCATAATATACCTATCATTAATTGTATTAGCATTTAGTTTCTGGAAATCTATGACCATTCGTCTTTTTGGTCTTCCCTGCTCATCTATACTCTTTTTTGAGACTGTCCATATTGGAGAGTTGCATGGGCTATTACTTCTCTGTATAATTCCTTAGTCCAATAGTATCTTAATTTCCCTATTGACAAAGTCGTTATCCGCTATGGGATATGGGTACTGTTTTGTCCATATTGGTTCTTATTTTTTTTTTTCTAATTGTGGCCTCAATAATTGTTGTGAAAGGTAATGGTCCTATGCCATTATTTTCCTTCATCATTCTGTCTATTTCCTGTTTGTATTTCTCTTCTCCTACAATATAATATAACTTGGGCTGATTGTCACTACTTATGGTGGTTAAGGTCATATCCCTAAGATTCACTTTTGCATTTAATATTCTTAATCCTTCTAAACCTAAAATCATGTCACAAGATTCAATATTTTCTATCTCAAAAAATGTTATTTCTGTATTCATTAATTTAATTATTTTCTTTGTATTTATAATTGAATGAACGTGTATAGTCTTCATTGCAACAGGTTTAATTCTTATTCTATCCGAGGAATCACACTTAATATCTATATAATTATATCTATATAATATGGGGTTATAATTAAAATATTATATTTCTTATTGGTTAAATCGCCAGTTAGTACGAGATAGGGCAACCCCTATCTCGTTTAAATAATCTAATCTAATATTATTTACCGTTTTTTCTGGTTCTGCATACATGCTGGAATTGTCATTGAACTCTTGTACTGAGTGGTTGATTCTTTGCTGTTTCTTATTATGATAATAACCACTATGTCCTGCTTGGCGTTTCCATGATTGTTTATTATAGCGTTGCGAATTAAAGTGTGTTGGTTGTCGTTGGATTGTGTTGCCGAAACTTACATCCATGGGCTCTGGATGTGGTTGAAAATTGTTGAAATGTTGTTTTTGTTTAAATACCTGTTGATGTTGGTATCTTGGGGTTGATTGAAATTGTTGTCGCTGGAATCGGTTTTCATTTGTTTGAAATTTTTTTGGATTTCTATTTTCATATGATAGTTTTAAATTTTGGTGCTTGCTATCTTGTTCTATTGTGCGGGCAATGGTGTATGCATGTTATAGATCCACTGGAGCATTTGCGTATAATGTAGACTGTACAAATGTGTTATTTACTTCTGCTATGAGTACTCGAATAGATTCTTGTTTTGCTTTCTCCATTATGACATTTATAGCTTCTCTTCCATATCCAGACATTGATATTTTTCAAATAATTAAGCTTAGGCATCGGTTGATTTCGTCATGGAATTCTTCTAATGTTTTCCTTCCTTGGAAACATCGCTTCGGGCGATGTATCAGCATACGTGTGATCTAACCTGGCTCTGATGGCATCAAAATTAAATATAGTGCCATGATTAGCTAAAACTTGAGCGGCTGCTCCTTGAATTTTTGTCTTCACTATCTGCAATGCTTGGGAGTAGATACTTGTTTCTTAGAGGTTCGGTACTATTCATCATTCGTGGCGTATCTTCTCTCCACACTCGATATTTTGTGATATCCCCATCAAATGTTGGAAGTGATTTAAAAACATCTAATTTAACGTCATTGACGTTTGTTATAATTGTTGATATTTCCTCCAGGAGTGCAGGTCGTGGATGGTTCAATAAAGGATTTACTCTGACTTGTTTTAGTTGAGCTTTTAATTCATTCACCTCAGCTGTGTGATTTATTGTGAGTTGTCGTATCATGGCTTCTGATGCTGCCATTTGTTGGGTCAGACACTAATTTCAGCGTTGTTGGGCATGTTTGTGGTATTTTCTTTTATAATATTTTCAAAGGGACGTGCTTGATCAAATCTGTGTTTTTTCTTACTACTTTCCATTAACTTTATGTGGTTTAATATCCTTCTATGAAGGTTGTTTTTTCTTTTATATAAAGTATTTTATTTATTTATTTTTTGAGTCCTTGCTGCGACAAGGATTCCAATGGTCCGCTTGCTGAGCAGTACAACTTATAATGCTGCTGGCAGGATCGCCAATTAATTTTTACTTAACTATGTGCGGTAAAAATATATATTTTCTAGACACGTATGCGCCTTTTATTTATTAATAATATTCACTGAATTAAAAATAAAACGACGTATACACGTCTCTTCTATTTATTTTTAACTGCTCGACTTACAAAAAATTTCCTTCTTAAATACTAAAAGAATAACATTTATTTTATCATAACTTCTCTATTCTATTGTTCTAAAACGTATCTTTTTTATGTTTGTTTATAATATTTAGGGCCATTATTACAACTTGGTGTTATCTTAAAGTGAGGTTTTATCGGGCGGATAAATACATTTTCATTATTACATTATTACATAAAGGCATTCGGCGTTGCAATAAATTTTACCAGGAGGATTTATGTTTATATTACCAATAAGAAATGTACACCTAATATTACCGGCAAGTTGTAATAATGGAAAGTTGCTACCGGCCACTTTAGCGACTTGTTATGCTAACGTAGGCATTTACTACCACCAACTTTGTCGTCAAGTTGTAATAATGGCCCTTAGGGATGTTATTTATGATATTTGTTATCTTATTCCTTTGTTCAATAATAGCTAACATCATTTACTATATTTAGTTAGGGTTGTTTATGTGTGTTTACAATAATTGTTATTTATCATATGTCTAACTGCTTCTTATCATCTATGGGAATTTACTTGTTATCTTAAAAGAATATTAGTATTAATTTATTTAAAATAATATTAATATTACTATAAACAAATAACATTCATATGTTTATTAATAAAGAAAACATGTTTATGCATGAGCGTCGCTAACTCTCCCCTGTGTTAAGCGAGAGCGTCGCGATCTCTATCAGTTCTTTCAACTTGCTGGTTATAATAAATTCTAAAGCTTTGTTCTGTAGGTTTTCTTTTATATATTGATACATATTTAAATATTTTGAGCCCGAAATAGAATATTCCAATAATTATGATTATGAAAAGTAGTGTATAGAAAGTTGCACGTATAGGGTGTTGTTCGAAAGTAATGACTAAATATTTTAGTGAGTCTATATTATTAAACGCGTTTTCACGATCTGAGCTTAGTATTTTTATGATTTCAAAATCCTCATCGTGTTTCGTGTGGATTCCTTCTATAAGTCTGTCATGTATGTTCCTATAAGTATTATTGTCTATTTTAACTTTGTCCGTATATTTTACTAATGTTATGCCTGTAGTAGTGATATTGTCAACTTGGTGAGTACCGTCCAATAGTATGAATGTTTATCATATAGAAAAACATCATCAGTCTTGGTTAGGACGAATTTCTGATTATGTAGGTTTTTAATTTCTACGTCTGCTTTGGTTTTTGACATGACCACTGCGAGAAATATCAGGTAGATGATCATCATTATTAATAGTATAGTTTTTAATGTTATCCTTATGTACAATCTTCCCTCTTGTGGTTAAGACAGTGTCCTCACGGTCTTCCTTTACAATATATTTAATGTATCTGGTATCTTTTTTCTTTCTTGCTCCCTTGATTTGCTCATTTGGTGACAAAATTCGAGTGTTTATTTGATGCTCTTCTTAATTTTTCACATATAACTTTCTTGTCATATTTTATTTTGTTGAATAAAATGTTAACTGGTTTTTCTCCTGTGACTGTGTGTGTAGTGTTATTTATTTCTCTTAATGCTTTATATATTTCCTCAGCTTTTGTTATTTTGTTTTTTATTTTAAATATTCTTGCTGGCTCAGAAATTGTACTGTGGACGCGTTCTACTTGTCCGTTTGATGTCGATCTATAGACTGGTGCTTCTTTTTTTTATAGCATATATTATACACATCATGTTTACTGCTCGTGTATTTAGGAATTTTTCGTTATCAGTCATTAATCGTGTGCAGTTTAGATAGTTATTTGTGAGAATTTCTTCAATTTTCTCAGCCATGCGTTCTCTTGAGTCAATTTCCCTCAAAGTGGTATATTTCGAAAATTTATCATATGTATATATTGGCCTGGTTCTGTTGGAATGTCGGAATTTCCTAAAGGTTCTCTCGTTGGGTTCCTCTCATATTTACCATATAGGCAATGTGTACACTTTTTGTTAAATGCTTTGCATTGTTGTTTTATTTCTGGCCAATAGTAATTTTCGAGTATCTCCTGTATGTTGTTTCTGTAGCCTCTGTGTGCTCTATTATGTATTTTTTGACTATTTCAGCTTGTTTTTCTTCTTCTCGAACATCAATAAGTTTTGTTGGTGTATATACAAAGTTTACACCATTGAAAGTGTTTGTTATAATGAGTCCTAGTGCATAATATAGTAAATAATGCAGTCGTTTTATTGTGTTGTAGTACTTTTCTTAATTCGAGTATAAGATTTTCTTCATTCGTAAAGTTTATCGTGTGTCTAACTTTGTTATGAAATATTGTACGAGTTTGTGTTTCATTTATTATATTATTTGGTACAAGCACGACTTGAATGCCGTATGCATTTAGTGATTGTTTTACCTGTTTGATAATTTCTGAAAACGATTTTTCAGCTGAGTGTACCGTGTCGATGGATGATGTATTTATATGTTGTCTTGACAATGCGTCAGCTACCACGTTCTGATGTCGTGGTTTGTACATTAATTTTACTCCGAAATCTTCAATTATTGCCTTCCATCGTTTTAGTTTTGAGTTCGGATTTTTATGGGATATAGAGTGTGTTAAGGATTGGTGGTCAATATAAATAGTTAGGTCTGTTGTACCGTAGATGTAGTTTCTCAATTTTTGTTGTGCCCAGATAATTGCTAATAATTCTTTCTCGTTTGTGGAATAAGTTTCTCCTGTTTTACTAAGTGTTCTACTAAGGAAAAATATTGGTCTTTTCATTTTACTAAGGACTGCTCCAAGGGTTATGTTGGAAGCGTCTGTAGTTAGTTCAAATGGTTTATCATAATTAGCTTGGAATAGATCAACCTGTTCCTTTAGACTATTTTTTAATTTATTAAATGCTTGTATTGCGTGATCATCTAAGTCTACCTTCGTTTTAGCACTTTTATTCTTTCCGATTTGTCTATTATCTCCTCTTAAGTCGACTGTAAGGGGCTTGGCTATACAAACATATCCTTGTACAAATTTCCTATAATATCCTGTCATACCCAGAAATGCTCTTAAATCTTTTAATGTTTGGGTAATGGGGTATTTTTCTATTACCTAAATTTTCTCTGGATTTATTGAAATTTTGTTATGTTTTATTATGTGCCCTAAGTATTCGACTTAGGTTTGAAAGAATTTTGACTTTTCGTCAGAAACTCTCAGTGTGGCTTTATTTCATGCGTCAAATATTATTCTGATGTGATCCATATGTTCCTTAAGTGAGGAAGAAAATATGAGTACATCATCTATGTAAACATATGCAAATTTTCCTATATATCCCCTAAGTATATTGTCTACACATCTCTGAAAAATTGAAGGTGCGTTTTTCAATCCGAAGGGCATACGAACAAATTCGTATTTTCCGCCGAAAGCTGTTTTTTTCTATCTCCTTTAGATATTTTTATCTGGTGGAAGCCAGATTCTAAATCCAAAGTAGTAAAATATTTAGCCTGACCTAAATGTTTTATGTTCATATTCACATCCGGCATAATATACCTATCATTAATTGTATTAGCATTTAGTTTCTGGAAATCTATGACCATTCGTCTTTTTGGTCTTCCCTGCTCATCTATACTCTTTTTTGAGACTGTCCATATTGGAGAGTTGCATGGGCTATTAATTCTCTGTATAATTCCTTAGTCCAATAGTATCTTAATTTCCCTATTGACAAAGTCGTTATCCGCTATGGGATATGGGTACTGTTTTGTCCATATTGGTTCTTATTTTTTTTTTCTAATTGTGGCCTCAATAATTGTTGTGAAAGGTAATGGTCCTATGCCATTATTTTCCTTCATCATTCTGTCTATTTCCTGTTTGTATTTCTCTTCTCCTACAATGTAATATAACTTGGGCTGATTGTCACTACTTATGGTGGTTGAGGTCATATCCCTAAGATTCACTTTTGCATTTAATATTCTTAATCCTTCTAAACCTAAAATCATGTCACAAGATTCAATATTTTCTATCTCAAAAAATGTTATTTCTGTATTCATTAATTTAATTATTCTCTTTGTATTTATAATTGAATGAACGTGTATAGTCTTCATTGCAACAGGTTTAATTCTTATTCTATCCGAGGAATCACACTTAATATCTATATAATTATATCTATATAATATGGGGTTATAATTAAAATATTATATTTCTTATTGGTTAAATCGCCAGTTAGTACGAGATAGGGCAACCCCTATCTCGCTTAAATAATCTAATCTAATATTATTTACCGTTTCTCTGGTTCTGCATACATGCTGGAATTGTCATTGAACTCTTGTACTGAGTGGTTGATTCTTTGCTGTTTCTTATTATGATAATAACCACTATGTCCTGCTTGGCGTTTCCATGATTGTTTTTTATAGCGTTGCGAATTAAAGTGTGTTGGTTGTCGTTGGATTGTGTTGCCAAAACTTACATCCATGGGCTCTGGATGTGGTTGAAAATTGTTGAAATGTTGTTTTTGTTTAAATACCTGTTGATGTTGGTATCTTGGGGTTGATTGAAATTGTTGTCGCTGGAATCGATTGTCATTAAAATGTTAATTTGGTTTGAATTCTTGTTGAAGTTGGTATCTTGGAGTTGGTTGGAACTGTTGTTTCTGAAATCGGTTTTCATTTGTTTGAAATTTTTTTGGATTTCTATTTTCATATGATAGTTTTAAATTTTGGTGCTTGCTATCTTGTTCTATTGTGCGGGCAATGGTGTATGCATGTTATAGATCCACTGGAGCATTTGCGTATAATGTAGACTGTACAAATGTGTTATTTACTTCTGCTATGAGTACTCGAATAGATTCTTGTTTTGCTTGCTCCGTCATGACATTTATAGCTTCTCTTCCATATCCAGACATTGATATTTTTCAAATAATTAAGCTTTGGCATCGGTTGATTTCGTCATGGAATTTTTCTAATGTTTTCCTTCCTTGGAAACATCACTTCGGGCGATGTATCAGCATACGTGTGATCTAACCTGGCTCTGATGGCATCAAAATTAAATATAGTGCCATGATTAGCTAAAACTTGAGCGGCTGCTCCTTGAATTTTTGTCTTCACTATCTGCAATGCTTGGGAGTAGATACTTGTTTCTTAGAGGTTCGGTACTATTCATCATTCGTGGCGTATCTTCTCTCCACACTCGATATTTTGTGATATCCCCATCAAATGTTGGAAGTGATTTGAATACATCTAATTTAACGTAATTGACGTTTGTTATAATTGTTGATATTTCCTCCAGGAGTGCAGGTCGTGGATGGTTCAATAAAGGATTTACTCTGACTTGTTTTAGTTGAGCTTTTAATTCATTCACCTCAGCTGTGTGATTTATTGTGAGTTGTCGTATCATGGCTTCTGATGCTGCCATTTGTTGGGTCAGACACTAATTTCAGCGTTGTTGGGCATGTTTGTGGTATTGTCTTTTATAATATTTTCAAAGGGACGTGCTTGATCAAATCTGTGTTTTTTCTTATTACCTTCCATTAACTATATGTGGTTTAATATCCTTCTATGAAGGTTGTTTTTTCTTTTATATAAAGTATTTTATTTATTTATTTTTTGAGTCCTTGCTGCGACAAGGATTCCAATGGTCCGCTTGCTGAGCAGTACAACTTATAATGCTGCTGGCAGGATCGCCAATTAATTTTTACTTAACTATGTGCGGTAAAAATATATATTTTCTAGACACGTATGCGCCTTTTATTTATTAATAATATTCACTGAATTAAAAATAAAACGACGTATACACGTCTCTTCTATTTATTTTTAACTGCTCGATTTACAAAAAATTTCCATCTTAAATACTAAAAGAATAACATATTTATTTTATCATAACTTCTTTATTCTATTGTTCTAAAACGTATCTTTTTATGTTTGTTTATAATATTTAGGGCCATTGTTACAACTGGATGTTATCTTAAAGTGAGGTTTTATCGGGCGGATAAATACATTTTCATTATTACATTATTACATAAAGGCATTCGACTTTGCAATAAATTTTACCAGGAGGATTTATGTTTATATTACCAATAAGAAATGTACACCTAATATTACCGGCAAGTTGTAATAATGGAAAGTTGCTACCGGCCACTTTAGCGACTTGTTATGCTAACGTAGGCATTTACTACCACCAACTTTGTCGTCAAGTTGTAATAATGGCCCTTAGGGATGTTATTTATGATATTTGTTATCTTATTCCTTTGTTCAATAATAGCTAACTTCATTTACTATTTTTAGTTAGGGTTGTTCATGTGTGTTTACAATAATTGTTATTTATGATATTTGTTATCTTATTCCTTTGTTCAATAATAGCTAACATCATTTACTATATTTAGTTAGGGTTGTTTATGTGTGTTTACAATAATTGTTATTTATCATATGTCTAACTGCTTCTTATCATCTATGGGAATTTACTTGTTATCTTAAAAGAATATTAGTATTAATTTATTTAAAATAATATTAATATTACTATAAACAAATAACATTTATATGTTTATTAATAAAGAAAACATGTTTATGCATGAGCGTCGCTAACTCTCCCCTGTGTTAAGCGAGAGCGTCGCGATCTCTATCAGTTCTTTCAACTTGCTGGTTATAATAAATTCTAAAGCTTTGTTCTGTTGGTTTTCTTTTATATATTGATACATATTTAAATATTTTGAGCCCGAAATAGAATATTCCAATAATTATGATTATGAAAAGTAGTGTATAGAAAGTTGCACGTATAGGGTGTTGTTCGAAAGTAATGACTAAATATTTTAGTGAGTCTATATTATTAAACGCGTTTTCACGATCTGAGCTTAGTATTTTTATGATTTCAAAATCCTCATCGTGTTTCGTGTGGATTGCTTCTATAAGTCTGTCATGTATGTTCCTATAAGTATTATTGTCTATTTTAACTTTGTCCGTATATTTTACTAATGTTATGCCTGTAGTAGTGATATTGTCAACTTGGTGAGTACCGTCCAATAGTATGAATGTTTATCATATAGAAAAACGTCATCAGTCTTGGTTAGGACGAATTTCTGATTGTGTAGGTTTTTAATTTCTACGTCTGCTTTGGTTTTTGACATGACCACTGCGAGAAATATCAGGTAGATGATCATCATTATTAATAGTATAGTTTTTAATGTTATCCTTATGTACAATCTTCCCTCTTGTGGTTAAGACAGTGTCCTCACGGTCTTCCTTTACAATATATTTAATGTATCTGGTATCTTTTTTCTTTCTTGCTCCCTTGATTTGCTCATTTGGTGACAAAATTCGAGTGTTTTAATTGATGCTCTTCTTAATTTTTCACATATAAATTTCTTGTCATATTTTATTTTGTTGAATAAAATGTTAACTGGTTTTTCTCCTGTGACTGTGTGTGTAGTGTTATTTATTTCTCTTAATGCTTTATATATTTCCTCAGCTTTTGTTATTTTGTTTTGTATTTTAAATATTCTTGCTGGCTCAGAAATTGTACTGTGGACGCGTTCTACTTGTCCGTTTGATGTCGATCTATAGACTGGTGCTTCTTTTTTTTATAGCATATTTTATACACATCATGTTTACTGCTCGTGTATTTAGGAATTTTTCGTTATCAGTCATTAATCGTGTGCAGTTTAGATAGTTATTTGTGAGAATTTCTTCAATTTTCTCAGCCATGCGTTCTCTTGAGTCAATTTCCCTCAAAGTGGTATATTTCGAAAATTTATCATATGTATATATTGGCCTGGTTCTGTTGGAATGTCGGAATTTTCTAAAGGTTCTCTCGTTGGGTTCCTCTCATATTTACCATATAGGCAATGTGTACACTTTTTGTTAAATGCTTTGCATTGTTGTTTTATTTCTGGCCAATAGTAATTTTCGAGTATCTCCTGTATGTTGTTTCTGTAGCCTCTGTGTGCTCTATTATGTATTTTTTGACTATTTCAGCTTGTTTTTCTTCTTCTCGAACATCAATAAGTTTTGTTGGTGTATATACAAAGTTTACACCATTGAAAGTGTTTGTTATAATGAGGCCTAGTGCATAATATAGTAAATAATGCAGTCGTTTTATTCTGTTGTAGTACTTTTCTTAATTCGAGTATAAGATTTTCTTCATTCGTAAAGTTTATCGTGTGTCTAACTTTGTTATGAAATATTGTACGAGTTCGTGTTTCATTTATTATATTATTTGGTACAAGCACGACTTGAATGCCGTATGCATTTAGTGATTGTTTTACCTGTTTGATAATTTCTGAAAACGATTTTTCAGCTGAGTGTACCGTGTCGATGGATGATGTATTTATATGTTGTCTTGACAATGCGTCAGCTACCACGTTCTGATGTCGGGGTTTGTACATTAATTTTACTCCGAAATCTTCAATTATTGCCTTCCATCGCTTTAGTTTTGAGTTCGGATTTTTGTGGGATATAGAGTGTGTTAAGGATTGGTGGTCAATATAAATAGTTAGGTCTGTTGTACCGTAGATGTAGTTTCTCAATTTTTGTTGTGCCCAGATAATGGCTAATAATTCTTTCTCGTTTGTGGAATAAGTTTTCCCTGTTTTACTAAGTGTTCTACTAAGGAACAATATTGGTCTTTTCATTTGACTAAGGACTGCTCCAAGGGTTATGTTGGAGGCGTCTGTAGTTAGTTCAAATGGTTTATCATAATTAGGTTGGAATAGATCAACCTGTTCCTTTAGACTATTTTTTAATTTATTAAATGCTTGTATTGCGTGATCATCTAAGTCTATCTTCGTTTTAGCACTTTTATTCTTTCCGATTTGTCTATTATCTCCTCTTAAGTCGACTGTAAGGAGCTTGGCTATACAAACATATCCTTGTACAAATTTCCTATAATATCCTGTCATACCCAGAAATGCTCTTAAATCTTTTAATGTTTGGGTAATGGGGTATTTTTCTATTACCTAAATTTTCTCTGGATTTATTGAAATTTTGTTATGTTTTATTATGTGCCCTAAGTATTCGACTTAGGTTTGAAAGAATTTTGACTTTTCGTCAGAAACTCTCAGTGTGGCTTTATTTCATGCGTCAAATATTATTCTCATGTGATCCATATGTTCCTTAAGTGAGGAGGAAAATATGAGTACATCATCTATGTAAACATATGCAAATTTTCCTATATATCCCCTAAGTATATTGTCTACACATCTCTGAAAAATTGAAGGTGCGTTTTTCAATCCGAAGGGCATACGAACAAATTCGTATTTTCCGCCGAAAGCTGTTTTTTTTTCTATCTCCTTTAGATATTTTTATCTGGTGGAAGCCAGATTCTAAATCCAAAGTAGTAAAATATTTAGCCTGACCTAAATTTTTTATGTTCATATTCACATCCGGCATAATATACCTATCATTAATTGTATTAGCATTTAGTTTCTGGAAATCTATGACCATTCGTCTTTTTGGTCTTCCCTGCTCATCTATACTCTTTTTTGAGACTGTCCATATTGGAGAGTTGCATGGGCTATTACTTCTCTGTATAATTCCTTAGTCCAATAGTATCTTAATTTCCCTATTGACAAAGTCGTTATCCGCTATGGGATATGGGTACTGTTTTGTCCATATTGGTTCTTATTTTTTTTTTTTCTAATTGTGGCCTCAATAATTGTTGTGAAAGGTAATGGTCCTATGCCATTATTTTCCTTCATCATTCTGTCTATTTCCTGTTTGTATTTCTCTTCTCCTACAATATAATATAACTTAGGCTGATTGTCACTACTTATGGTGGTTAAGGTCATATCCCTAAGATTCACTTTTGCATTTAATATTCTTAATCCTTCTAAACCTAAAATCATGTCACAAGATTCAATATTTTCTATCTCAAAAAATGTTATTTCTGTATTCATTAATTTAATTATTTTTTTTGTATTTATAATTGAATGAACGTGTATAGTCTTCATTGCAACAGGTTTAATTCTTATTCTATCCGAGGAATCACACTTAATATCTATATAATTATATCTATATAATATGGGGTTATAATTAAAATATTATATTTCTTATTGGTTAAATCGCCAGTTAGTACGAGATAGGGCAACCCCTATCTCGTTTAAATAATCTAATCTAATATTATTTACCGTTTTTTCTGGTTCTGCATACATGCTGGAATTGTCATTGAACTCTTGTACTGAGTGGTTGATTCTTTGCTGTTTCTTATTATGATAATAACCACTATGTCCTGCTTGGCGTTTCCATGATTGTTTATTATAGCGTTGCGAATTAAAGTGTGTTGGTTGTCGTTGGATTGTGTTGCCAAAACTTACATCCATGGGCTCTGGATGTGGTTGAAAATTGTTGAAATGTTGTTTTTGTTTAAATACCTGTTGATGTTGGTATCTTGGGGTTGATTGAAATTGTTGTCGCTGGAATCGATTGTCATTAAAATGTTGTTTTGGTTTGAATTCTTGTTGAAGTTGGTATCTTGGAGTTGGTTGGAACTGTTGTTTCTGAAATCGGTTTTCATTTGTTTGAAATTTTTTTGGATTTCTATTTTCATATGATAGTTTTAAATTTTGGTGCTTGCTATCTTGTTCTATTGTGCGGGCAATGGTGTATGCATGTTCTAGATCCACTGGAGCATTTGCGTATAATGTAGACTGTACAAATGTGTTATTTACTTCTGCTATGAGTGCTCGAATAGATTCTTGTTTTGCTTTCTCCGTCATGACATTTATAGCTTCTCTTCCATATCCAGACATTGATATTTTTCAAATAATTAAGCTTAGGCCTCGGTTGATTTCGTCATGGAATTCTTCTAATGTTTTCCTTCCTTGGAAACATCGCTTCGGGCGATGTATCAGCATACGTGTGATCTAACCTGGCTCTGATGGCATCAAAATTAAATATAGTGCCATGATTAGCTAAAACTTGAGCGGCTGCTCCTTGAATTTTTGTCTTCACTATCTGCAATGCTTGGGAGTAGATACTTGTTTCTTAGAGGTTCGGTACTATTCATCATTCGTGGCGTATCTTCTCTCCACACTCGATATTTTGTGATATCCCCATCAAATGTTGGAAGTGATTTGAATACATCTAATTTAACGTCATTGGCGTTTGTTATAATTGTTGATATTTCCTCCAGGAGTGCAGGTCGTGGATGGTTCAATAAAGGATTTACTCTGACTTGTTTTAGTTGAGCTTTTAATTCATTCACCTCAGCTGTGTGATTTATTGTGAGTTGTCGTATCATGGCTTCTGATGCTGCCATTTGTTGGGTCAGACACTAATTTCAGCGTTGTTGGGCATGTTTGTGGTATTTTCTTTTATAATATTTTCAAAGGGACGTGCTTGATCAAATCTGTGTTTTTTCTTATTACTTTCCATTAACTATATGTGGTTTAATATCCTTCTATGAAGGTTGTTTTTTCTTTTATATAAAGTATTTTATTTATTTATTTTTTGAGTCCTTGCTGCGACAAGGATTCCAATGGTCCGCTTGCTGAGCAGTACAACTTATAATGCTGCTGGCAGGATCGCCAATTAATTTTTACTTAACTATGTGCGGTAAAAATATATATTTTCTAGACACGTATGCGCCTTTTATTTATTAATAATATTCCCTGAATTAAAAATAAAACGACGTATACACGTCTCTTCTATTTATTTTTAAATGCTCGATTTACAAAAAATTTCCTTCTTAAATACTAAAAGAATAACATTTATTTTATCATAACTTCTTTATTCTATTGTTTTAAAACGTATCTTTTTTATGTTTGTTTATAATATTTAGGGCCATTATTACAACTTGATGTTATCTTAAAGTGAGGTTTTATCGGGCGGATAAATACATTTTCATTATTACATTATTACATAAAGGCATTCGACTTTGCAATAAATTTTACCAGGAGGATTCATGTTTATATTACCAATAAGAAATGTACACCTAATATTACCGGCAAGTTGTAATAATGGAAAGTTGCTACAGGCCACTTTAGCGACTTGTTATGCTAACGTAGGCATTTACTACCACCAACTTTGTCGTCAAGTTGTAATAATGGCCCTTAGGGATGTTATTTATGATATTTGTTATCTTATTCCTTTGTTCAATAATAATAAATTACGTAATTTCTACGTCTGCTTTGGTTTTTGACATGACCACTGCGAGAAATATCAGGTAGATGATCATCATTATTAATAGTATAGTTTTTAATGTTATCCTTATGTACAATCTTCTCTCTTGTGGTTAAGACAGTGTCCTCACGGTCTTCCTTTACAATATATTTAATGTATCTGGTATCTTTTTTCTTTCTTGCTCCCTTGATTTGCTCATTTGGTGACAAAATTCGAGTGTTTTAATTGATGCTCTTCTTAATTTTTCACATATAAATTTCTTGTCATATTTTATTTTGTTGAATAAAATGTTAACAGGTTTTTCTCCTGTGACTGTGTGTGTAGTGTTATTTATTTCTCTTAATGCTTTATATATTTCCTCAGCTTTTGTTATTTTGTTTTGTATTTTAAATATTCTTGCTGGCTAAGAAATTGTACTGTGGACGCGTTCTACTTGTCCGTTTGATGTCGATCTATAGACTGGTGCTTCTTTTTTTTATAGCATATTTTATACACATCATGTTTACTGCTCGTGAATTTAGGAATTTTTCGTTATCAGTCATTAATCGTGTGCAGTTTAGATAGTTATTTGTGAGAATTTCTTCAATTTTCTCAGCCATGCGTTCTCTTGAGTCAATTTCCCTCAAAGTGGTATATTTCGAAAATTTATCATATGTATATATTGGCCTGGTTCTGTTGGAATGTCGGAATTTCCTAAAGGTTCTCTCGTTGGGTTCCTCTCATATTTACCATATAGGCGATGTGTACACTTTTTGTTAAATGCTTTGCATTGTTGTTTTATTTCTGGCCAATAGTAATTTTCGAGTATCTCCTGTATGTTGTTTCTGTAGCCTCTGTGTGCTCTATTATGTATTTTTTGACTATTTCAGCTTGTTTTTCTTCTTCTCGAACATCAATAAGTGTTGTTGGTGTATATACAAAGTTTACACCATTGAAAGTGTTTGTTATAATGAGGCCTAGTGCATAATATAGTAAATAATGCAGTCGTTTTATTCTGTTGTAGTACTTTTCTTAATTCGAGTATAAGATTTTCTTCATTCGTAAAGTTTATCGTGTGTCTAACTTTGTTATGAAATATTGTACGAGTTCGTGTTTCATTTATTATATTATTTGGTACAAGCACGACTTGAATGCCGTATGCATTTAGTGATTGTTTTACCTGTTTGATAATTTCTGAAAACGATTTTTCAGCTGAGTGTACCGTGTCGATGGATGATGTATTTATATGTTGTCTTGACAATGCGTCAGCTACCACGTTCTGATGTCGGGGTTTGTACATTAATTTTACTCCGAAATCTTCAATTATTGCCTTCCATCGTTTTAGTTTTGAGTTCGGATTTTTGTGGGATATAGAGTGTGTTAAGGATTGGTGGTCAATATAAATAGTTAGGTCTGTTGTACCGTAGATGTAGTTTCTCAATTTTTGTTGTGCCCAGATAATGGCTAATAATTCTTTCTCGTTTGTGGAATAAGTTTTCCCTGTTTTACTAAGTGTTCTACTAAGGAACAATATTGGTCTTTTCATTTGACTAAGGACTGCTCCAAGGGTTATGTTGGAGGCGTCTGTAGTTAGTTCAAATGGTTTATCATAATTAGGTTGGAATAGATCAACCTGTTCCTTTAGACTATTTTTTAATTTATTAAATGCTTGTATTGCGTGATCATCTAAGTCTATCTTCGTTTTAGCACTTTTATTCTTTCCGATTTGTCTATTATCACCTCTTAAGTCGACTGTAAGGAGCTTGGCTATACAAACATATCCTTGTACAAATTTCCTATAATATCCTGTCATACCCAGAAATGCTCTTAAATCTTTTAATGTTTGGGTAATGGGGTATTTTTCTATTACCTAAATTTTCTCTGGATTTATTGAAATTTTGTTATGTTTTATTATGTGCCCTAAGTATTCGACTTAGGTTTGAAAGAATTTTGACTTTTCGTCAGAAACTCTCAGTGTGGCTTTATTTCATGCATCAAATATTATTCTCATGTGATCCATATGTTCCTTAAGTGAGGAGGAAAATATGAGTACATCATCTATGTAAACATATGCAAATTTTCCTATATATCCCCTAAGTATATTGTCTACACATCTCTGAAAAATTGAAGGTGCGTTTTTCAATCCGAAGGGCATACGAACAAATTCGTATTTTCCGCCGAAAGCTGTTTTTTTTTCTATCTCCTTTAGATATTTTTATCTGGTGGAAGCCAGATTCTAAATCCAAAGTAGTAAAATATTTAGCCTGACCTAAATTTTTTATGTTCATATTCACATCCGGCATAATATACCTATCATTAATTGTATTAGCATTTAGTTTCTGGAAATCTATGACCATTCGTCTTTTTGGTCTTCCCTGCTCATCTATACTCTTTTTTGAGACTGTCCATATTGGAGAGTTGCATGGGCTATTACTTCTCTGTATAATTCCTTAGTCCAATAGTATCTTAATTTCCCTATTGACAAAGTCGTTATCCGCTATGGGATATGGGTACTGTTTTGTCCATATTGGTTCTTATTTTTTTTTTTCTAATTGTGGCCTCAATAATTGTTGTGAAAGGTAATGGTCCTATGCCATTATTTTCCTTCATCATTCTGTCTATTTCCTGTTTGTATTTCTCTTCTCCTACAATATAATATAACTTGGGCTGATTGTCACTACTTATGGTGGTTAAGGTCATATCCCTAAGATTCACTTTTGCATTTAATATTCTTAATCCTTCTAAACCTAAAATCATGTCACAAGATTCAATATTTTCTATCTCAAAAAATGTTATTTCTGTATTCATTAATTTAATTATTTTCTTTGTATTTATAATTGAATGAACGTGTATAGTCTTCATTGCAACAGGTTTAATTCTTATTCTATCCGAGGAATCACACTTAATATCTATATAATTATATCTATATAATATGGGGTTATAATTAAAATATTATATTTCTTATTGGTTAAATCGCCAGTTAGTACGAGATAGGGCAACCCCTATCTCGTTTAAATAATCTAATATTATTTACCGTTTTTTCTGGTTCTGCATACATGCTGGAATTGTCATTGAACTCTTGTACTGAGTGGTTGATTCTTTGCTGTTTCTTATTATGATAATAACCACTATGTCCTGCTTGGCGTTTCCATGATTGTTTATTATAGCGTTGCGAATTAAAGTGTGTTGGTTGTCGTTGGATTGTGTTGCCAAAACTTACATCCATGGGCTCTGGATGTGGTTGAAAATTGTTGAAATGTTGTTTTTGTTTAAATACCTGTTGATGTTGGTATCTTGGGGTTGATTGAAATTGTTGTCGCTGGAATCGATTGTCATTAAAATGTTGTTTTGGTTTGAATTCTTGTTGAAGTTGGTATCTTGGAGTTGGTTGGAACTGTTGTTTCTGAAATCGGTTTTCATTTGTTTGAAATTTTTTTGGATTTCTATTTTCATATGATAGTTTTAAATTTTGGTGCTTGCTATCTTGTTCTATTGTGCGGGCAATGGTGTATGCATGTTCTAGATCCACTGGAGCATTTGCGTATAATGTAGACTGTACAAATGTGTTATTTACTTCTGCTATGAGTGCTCGAATAGATTCTTGTTTTGCTTTCTCCGTCATGACATTTATAGCTTCTCTTCCATATCCAGACATTGATATTTTTCAAATAATTAAGCTTAGGCATCGGTTGATTTCGTCATGGAATTCTTCTAATGTTTTCCTTCCTTGGAAACATCGCTTCGGGCGATGTATCAGCATACGTGTGATCTAACCTGGCTCTGATGGCATCAAAATTCAATATAGTGCCATGATTAGCTAAAACTTGAGCGGCTGCTCCTTGAATTTTTGTCTTCACTATCTGCAATGCTTGGGAGTAGATACTTGTTTCTTAGAGGTTCGGTACTATTCATCATTCGTGGCGTATCTTCTCTCCACACTCGATATTTTGTGATATCCCCATCAAATGTTGGAAGTGATTTGAATACATCTAATTTAACGTCATTGGCGTTTGTTATAATTGTTGATATTTCCTCCAGGAGTGCAGGTCGTGGATGGTTCAATAAAGGATTTACTCTGACTTGTTTTAGTTGAGCTTTTAATTCATTCACCTCAGCTGTGTGATTTATTGTGAGGTGTCGTATCATGGCTTCTGATGCTGCCATTTGTTGGGTCAGACACTAATTTCAGCGTTGTTGGGCATGTTTGTGGTATTTTCTTTTATAATATTTTCAAAGGGACGTGCTTGATCAAATCTGTGTTTTTTCTTATTACTTTCCATTAACTATATGTGGTTTAATATCCTTCTATGAAGGTTGTTTTTTCTTTTATATAAAGTATTTTATTTATTTATTTTTTGAGTCCTTGCTGCGACAAGGATTCCAATGGTCCGCTTGCTGAGCAGTACAACTTATAATGCTGCTGGCAGGATCGCCAATTAATTTTTACTTAACTATGTGCGGTAAAAATATATATTTTCTAGACACGTATGCGCCTTTTATTTATTAATAATATTCCCTGAATTAAAAATAAAACGACGTATACACGTCTCTTCTATTTATTTTTAAATGCTCGATTTACAAAAAATTTCCTTCTTAAATACTAAAAGAATAACATTTATTTTATCATAACTTCTTTATTCTATTGTTTTAAAACGTATCTTTTTTATGTTTGTTTATAATATTTAGGGCCATTATTACAACTTGATGTTATCTTAAAGTGAGGTTTTATCGGGCGGATAAATACATTTTCATTATTATATTATTACATAAAGGCATTCGACTTTGCAATAAATTTTACCAGGAGGATTTATGTTTATATTACCAATAAGAAATGTACACCTAATATTACCGGCAAGTTGTAATAATGGAAAGTTGCTACCGGCCACTTTAGCGACTTGTTATGCTAACGTAGGCATTTACTACCACCAACTTTGTCGTCAAGTTGTAATAATGGCCCTTAGGGATGTTATTTATGATATTTGTTATCTTATTCCTTTGTTCAATAATAGCTAACTTCATTTACTATTTTTAGTTAGGGTTGTTCATGTGTGTTTACAATAATTGTTATTTATGATATTTGTTATCTTATTCCTTTGTTCAATAATAGCTAACATCATTTACTATATTTAGTTAGGGTTGTTTATGTGTGTTTACAATAATTGTTATTTATCATATGTCTAACTGCTTCTTATCATCTTTGGGAATTTACTTGTTATCTTAAAAGAATATTAGTATTAATTTATTTAAAATAATATTAATATTACTATAAACAAATAACATTCATATGTTTATTAATAAAGAAAACATGTTTATGCATGAGCGTCGCTAACCCTCCCCTGTGCTAAGCGAGAGCGTCGCGATCTCTATCAGTTCTTTCAACTTGCTGGTTATAATAAATTCTAAAGCTTTGTTCTGTTGGTTTTCTTTTATATATTGATACATATTTAAATATTTTGAGCCCGAAATAGAATATTCCAATAATTATGATTATGAAAAGTAGTGTATAGAAAGTTGCACGTATAGGGTGTTGTTCGAAAGTAATGACTAAATATTTTTGTGAGTCTATATTATTAAACGCGTTTTCACGATCTGAGTTTAGTATTTTTATGATTTCAAAATCCTCATCGTGTTTCGTGTGGATTGCTTCTATAAGTCTGTCATGTATGTTCCTATAAGTATTATTGTCTATTTTAACTTTGTCCGTATATTTTACTAATGTTATGCCTGTAGTAGTGATATTGTCAACTTGGTGAGTACCGTCCAATAGTATGAATGTTTATCATATAGAAAAACATCATCAGTCTTGGTTAGGACGAATTTCTGATTATGTAGGTTTTTAATTTCTACGTCTGCTTTGGTTTTTGACATGACCACTGCGAGAAATATCAGGTAGATGATCATCATTATTAATAGTATAGTTTTTAATGTTATCCTTATGTACAATCTTCCCTCTTGTGGTTAAGACAGTGTCCTCACGGTCTTCCTTTACAATATATTTAATGTATCTGGTATCTTTTTTCTTTCTTGCTCCCTTGATTTGCTCATTTGGTGACAAAATTCGAGTGTTTTAATTGATGCTCTTCTTAATTTTTCACATATAACTTTCTTGTCATATTTTATTTTGTTGAATAAAATGTTAACTGGTTTTTCTCCTGTGACTGTGTGTGTAGTGTTATTTATTTCTCTTAATGCTTTATATATTTCCTCAACTTTTGTTATTTTGTTTTATATTTTAAATATTCTTGCTGGCTCAGAAATTGTACTGTGGACGCGTTCTACTTGTCCGTTTGATGTCGATCTATAGACTGGTGCTTCTTTTTTTTTTTATAGCATATTTTATACACATCATGTTTACTGCTCGTGTATTTAGGAATTTTTCGTTATCAGTCATCAATCGTGTGCAGTTTAGATAGTTATTTGTGAGAATTTCTTCAAATTTCTTCGTTTTATTCTGTTGTAGTACTTTTCTAAATTCGAGTATAAGATTTTCTTCATTCGTAAAGCTTATCGTGTGTATAACTTTGTTATGAAATATTGTACGAGTTCGTGTTTCGTTTATTCCATTATTTGGTACAAACACGAATTGAATGCCTCATGCATTTAGTGATTGTTTTACCTGTTTGATAATTTCTGAAAACGATTTTTCAGCTGAGTGTACCGTGTCGATGGATGATGTATTTATATGTTGTCTTGACAATGCGTCAGCTACCACGTTCTGATGTCGGGGTTTGTACATTAATTTTACTCCGAAATCTTCAATTATTGCCTTCCATCGTTTTAGTTTTGAGTTCGGATTTTTGTGGGATATAGAGTGTGTTAAGGATTGGTGGTCAATATAAATAGTTAGGTCTGTTGTACCGTAGATGTAGTTTCTCAATTTTTGTTGTGCCCAGATAATGGCTAATAATTCTTTCTCGTTTGTGGAATAAGTTTCCCCTGTTTTACTAAGTGTTCTACTAAGGAAAAATATTGGTCTTTTCATTTGACTAAGGACTGCTCCAAGGGTTATGTTGGAGGCGTCTGTAGTTAGTTCAAATGGTTTATCATAATTAGGTTGGAATAGATCAACCTGTTCCTTTAGACTATTTTTTAATTTATTAAATGCTTGTATTGCGTGATCATCTAAGTCTACCTTCGTTTTAGCACTTTTATTCTTTCCGATTTGTCTATTATCTCCTCTTAAGTCGACTGTAAGGGGCTTGGCTATACAAACATATCCTTGTACAAATTTCCTATAATATCCTGTCATACCCAGAAATGCTCTTAAATCTTTTAATGTTTGGGTAATGGGGTATTTTTCTATTACCTAAATTTTCTCTGGATTTATTGAAATTTTGTTATGTTTTATTATGTGCCCTAAGTATTCGACTTAGGTTTGAAAGAATTTTGACTTTTCGTCAGAAACTCTCAGTGTGGCTTTATTTCATGCGTCAAATATTATTCTGATGTGATCCATATGTTCCTTAAGTGAGGAAGAAAATATGAGTACATCATCTATGTAAACATATGCAAATTTTCCTATATATCCCCTAAGTATATTGTCTACACATCTCTGAAAAATTGAAGGTGCGTTTTTCAATCCGAAGGGCATACGAACAAATTCGTATTTTCCGCCGAAAGCTGTTTTTTTTTCTATCTCCTTTAGATATTTTTATCTGCTGGAAGCCAGATTCTAAATCCAAAGTAGTAAAATATTTAGCCTGACCTAAATTTTTTATGTTCATATTCACATCCGGCATAATATACCTATCATTAATTGTATTAGCATTTAGTTTCTGGAAATCTATGACCATTCATCTTTTTGGTCTTCCCTGCTCATCTATACTCTTTTTTGAGACTGTCCATATTGGAGAGTTGCATGGGCTATTACTTCTCTGTATAATTCCTTAGTCCAATAGTATCTTAATTTCCCTATTGACAAAGTCGTTATCCGCTATGGGATATGGGTACTGTTTTGTCCATATTGGTTCTTATTTTTTTTTTCTAATTGTGGCCTCAATAATTGTTGTGAAAGGTAATGGTCCTATGCCATTATTTTCCTTCATCATTCTGTCTATTTCCTGTTTGTATTTCTCTTCTCCTACAATGTAATATAACTTGGGCTGATTGTCACTACTTATGGTGGTTGAGGTCATATCCCTAAGATTCACTTTTGCATTTAATATTCTTAATCCTTCTAAACCTAAAATCATGTCACAAGATTCAATATTTTCTATCTCAAAAAATGTTATTTCTGTATTCATTAATTTAATTATTTTCTTTGTATTTATGATTGAATGAACGTGTATAGTCTTCATTGCAACAGGTTTAATTCTTATTCTATCCGAGGAGTCACACTTAATATCTATATAATTATATCTATATAATATGGGGTTATAATTAAAATATTATATTTCTTATTGGTTAAATCGCCAGTTAGTACGAGATAGGGCAACCCCTATCACGTTTAAATAATCTAATCTAATATTATTTACCGTTTTTTCTGGTTCTGCATACATGCTGGAATTGTCATTGAACTCTTGTACTGAGTGGTTGATTCTTTGCTGTTTCTTATTATGATAATAACCACTATGTCCTGCTTGGCGTTTCCATGATTGTTTATTATAGCGTTGCGAATTAAAGTGTGTTGGTTGTCGTTGGATTGTGTTGCCAAAACTTACATCCATGGGCTCTGGATGTGGTTGAAAATTGTTGAAATGTTGTTTTTGTTTAAATACCTGTTGATGTTGGTATCTTGGGGTTGATTGAAATTGTTGTCGCTGGAATCCATTGTCATTAAAATGTTGTTTTGGTTTGAATTCTTGTTGAAGTTGGTATCTTGGAGTTGGTTGGAACTGTTGTTTCTGAAATCGGTTTTCATTTGTTTGAAATTTTTTTGGATTTCTATTTTCATATGATAGTTTTAAATTTTGGTGCTTGCTATCTTGTTCTATTGTGCGGGCAATGGTGTATGCATGTTATAGATCCACTGGAGCATTTGCGTATAATGTAGACTGTACAAATGTGTTATTTACTTCTGCTATGAGTACTCGAATAGATTCTTGTTTTGCTTTCTCCATCATGACATTTATAGCTTCTCTTCCATATCCAGACATTGATATTTTTCAAATAATTAAGCTTAGGCATCGGTTGATTTCGTTATGGAATTCTTCTAATGTTTTCCTTCCTTGGAAACATCGCTTCGGGCGATGTATCAGCATACGTGTGATCTAACCTGGCTCTGATGGCATCAAAATTAAATATAGTGCCATGATTAGCTAAAACTTGAGCGGCTGCTCCTTGAATTTTTGTCTTGTTTTTTTCTCTCCACACTCGATATTTTGTGATATCCCCATCAAATGTTGGAAGTGATTTGAATACATCTAATTTAACGTCATTGACGTTTGTTATAATTGTTGATATTTCCTCCAGGAGTGCAGGTCGTGGATGGTTCAATAAAGGATTTACTCTGACTTGTTTTAGTTGAGCTTTTAATTCATTCACCTCAGCTGTGTGATTTATTGTGAGTTGTCGTATCATGGCTTCTGATGCTGCCATTTGTTGGGTCAGACACTAATTTCAGCGTTGTTGGGCATGTTTGTGGTATTTTCTTTTATAATATTTTCAAAGGGACGTGCTTGATCAAATCTGTGTTTTTTCTTATTACTTTCCATTAACTATATGTGGTTTCATATCCTTCTGTGCAGGTTGTTTTTTCTTTTATATAAAGTATTTTATTTATTTATTTTTTGAGTCCTTGCTGCGACAAGGATTCCAATGGTCCGCTTGCTGAGCAGTACAACTTATAATGCTGCTGGCAGGATCGCCAATTAATTTTTACTTAACTATGTGCGGTAAAAATATATATTTTCTAGACACGTATGCGCCTTTTATTTATTAATAATATTCACTGAATTAAAAATAAAACGACGTATACACGTCTCTTCTATTTATTTTTAACTGCTCGATTTACAAAAAATTTCCTTCTTAAATACTAAAAGAATAACATTTATTTTATCATAACTTCTTTATTCTATTGTTCTAAAACGTATCTTTTTTATGTTTGTTTATAATATTTAGGGCCATTATTAAAACTTGATGTTATCTTAAAGTGAGGTTTTATCGGGCGGATAAATACATTTTCATTATTACATTATTACATAAAGGCATTCGACTTTGCAATAAATTTTACCAGGAGGATTTATGTTTATATTACCAATAAGAAATGTACACCTAATATTACCGGCAAGTTGTAATAATGGAAAGTTGCTACCGGCCACTTTAGCGACTTGTTATGCTAACGTAGGCATTTACTACCACCAACTTTGTCGTCAAGTTGTAATAATGGCCCTTAGGGATGTTATTTATGATATTTGTTATCTTATTCCTTTGTTCAATAATAGCTAACTTCATTTACTATTTTTAGTTAGGGTTGTTCATGTGTGTTTACAATAATTGTTATTTATGATATTTGTTATCTTATTCCTTTGTTCAATAATAGCTTTAAAATAATATTAATATTACTATAAACAAATAACATTCATATGTTTATTAATAAAGAAAACATGTTTATGCATGAGCGTCGCTAACCCTCCCCTGTGCTAAGCGAGAGCGTCGCGATCTCTATCAGTTCTTTCAACTTGCTGGTTATAATAAATTCTAAAGCTTTGTTCTGTTGGTTTTCTTTTATATATTGATACATATTTAAATATTTTGAGCCCGAAATAGAATATTCCAATAATTATGATTATGAAAAGTAGTGTATAGAAAGTTGCACGTATAGGGTGTTGTTCGAAAGTAATGACTAAATATTTTAGTGAGTCTATATTATTAAACGCGTTTTCACGATCTGAGTTTAGTATTTTTATGATTTCAAAATCCTCATCGTGTTTCGTGTGGATTGCTTCTATAAGTCTGTCATGTATGTTCCTATAAGTATTATTGTCTATTTTAACTTTGTCCGTATATTTTACTAATGTTATGCCTGTAGTAGTGATATTGTCAACTTGGTGAGTACCGTCCAATAGTATGAATGTTTATCATATAGAAAAACATCATCAGTCTTGGTTAGGACGAATTTCTGATTATGTAGGTTTTTAATTTCTACGTCTGCTTTGGTTTTTGACATGACCACTGCGAGAAATATCAGGTAGATGATCATCATTATTAATAGTATAGTTTTTAATGTTATCCTTATGTACAATCTTCCCTCTTGTGGTTAAGACAGTGTCCTCACGGTCTTCCTTTACAATATATTTAATGTATCTGGTATCTTTTTTCTTTCTTGCTCCCTTGATTTGCTCATTTGGTGACAAAATTCGAGTGTTTTAACTGATGCTCTTCTTAATTTTTCACATATAACTTTCTTGTCATATTTTATTTTGTTGAATAAAATGTTAACTGGTTTTTGTCCTGTGACTGTGTGTGTAGTGTTATTTATTTCTCTTAATGCTTTATATATTTCCTCAACTTTTGTTATTTTGTTTTATATTTTAAATATTCTTGCTGGCTCAGAAATTGTACTGTGGACGCGTTCTACTTGTCCGTTTGATGTCGATCTATAGACTGGTGCTTCTTTTTTTTTTATAGCATATTTTATACACATCATGTTTACTGCTCGTGTATTTAGGAATTTTTCGTTATCAGTCATCAATCGTGTGCAGTTTAGATAGTTATTTGTGAGAATTTCTTCAATTTTCTCAGCCATGCGTTCTCTTGAGTCAATTTCCCTCAAAGTGGTATATTTCGAAAATTTATCATATGTATATATTGGCCTGGTTCTGTTGGAATGTCGGAATTTCCTAAACGTTCTCTCGTTGGGTTCCTCTCATATTTACCATATAGGCAATGTGTACACTTTTTGTTAAATGCTTTGCATTGTTGTTTTATTTCTGGCCAATAGTAATTTTCGAGTATCTCCTGTATGTTGTTTCTGTAGCCTCTGTGTGCTCTATTATGTATTTTTTGACTATTTCAGCTTGTTTTTCTTCTTCTCGAACATCAATAAGTTTTGTTGGTGTATACACAAAGCTTACACCATTGAAAGTGTTTGTTATAATGAGGCCTAGTGCATAATATAGTAAATAGTAAATAATGCAGTCGTTTTATTCTGTTGTAGTACTTTTCTAAATTCGAGTATAAGATTTTCTTCATTCGTAAAGTTTATCGTGTGTATAACTTTGTTATGAAATATTGTACGAGTTCGTGTTTCGTTTATTCCATTATTTGGTACAAACACGACTTGAATGCCTCATGCATTTAGTGATTGTTTTACCTGTTGGATAATTTCTGAAAACGATTTTTCAGCTGAGTGTACCGTGTCGATGGATGATGTATTTATATGTTGTCTTGACAATGCGTCAGCTACCACGTTCTGATGTCGGGGTTTGTACATTAATTTTACTCCGAAATCTTCAATTATTGCCTTCCATCGTTTTAGTTTTGAGTTCGGATTTTTGTGGGATATAGAGTGTGTTAAGGATTGGTGGTCAATATAAATAGTTAGGTCTGTTGTACCGTAGATGTAGTTTCTCAATTTTTGTTGTGCCCAGATAATGGCTAATAATTCTTTCTCGTTTGTGGAATAAGTTTCCCCTGTTTTACTAAGTGTTCTACTAAGGAAAAATATTGGTCTTTTCATTTGACTAAGGACTGCTCCAAGGGTTATGTTGGAGGCGTCTGTAGTTAGTTCAAATGGTTTATCATAATTAGGTTGGAATAGATCAACCTGTTCCTTTAGACTATTTTTTAATTTATTAAATGCTTGTATTGCGTGATCATCTAAGTCTACCTTCGTTTTAGCACTTTTATTCTTTCCGATTTGTCTATTATCTCCTCTTAAGTCGACTGTAAGGGGCTTGGCTATACAAACATATCCTTGTACAAATTTCCTATAATATCCTGTCATACCCAGAAATGCTCTTAAATCTTTTAATGTTTGGGTAATGGGGTATTTTTCTATTACCTAAATTTTCTCTGGATTTATTGAAATTTTGTTATGTTTTATTATGTGCCCTAAGTATTCGACTTAGGTTTGAAAGAATTTTGACTTTTCGTCAGAAACTCTCAGTGTGGCTTTATTTCATGCGTCAAATATTATTCTGATGTGATCCATATGTTCCTTAAGTGAGGAAGAAAATATGAGTACATCATCTATGTAAACATATGCAAATTTTCCTATATATCCCCTAAGTATATTGTCTACACATCTCTGAAAAATTGAAGGTGCGTTTTTCAATCCGAAGGGCATACGAACAAATTCGTATTTTCCGCCGAAAGCTTTTTTTTTTTTCTATCTCCTTTAGATATTTTTATCTGCTGGAAGCCAGATTCTAAATCCAAAGTAGTAAAATATTTAGCCTGACCTAAATTTTTTATGTTCATATTCACATCCGGCATAATATACCTATCATTAATTGTATTAGCATTTAGTTTCTGGAAATCTATGACCATTCGTCTTTTTGGTCTTCCCTGCTCATCTATACTCTTTTTTGAGACTGTCCATATTGGAGAGTTGCATGGGCTATTACTTCTCTGTATAATTCCTTAGTCCAATAGTATCTTAATTTCCCTATTGACAAAGTCGTTATCCGCTATGGGATATGGGTACTGTTTTGTCCATATTGGTTCTTATTTTTTTTTTCTAATTGTGGCCTCAATAATTGTTGTGAAAGGTAATGGTCCTATGCCATTATTTTCCTTCATCATTCTGTCTATTTCCTGTTTGTATTTCTCTTCTCCTACAATATAATATAACTTGGGCTGATTGTCACTACTTATGGTGGTTAAGGTCATATCCCTAAGATTCACTTTTGCATTTAATATTCTTAATCCTTCTAAACCTAAAATCATGTCACAAGATTCAATATTTTCTATCTCAAAAAATGTTATTTCTGTATTCATTAATTTAATTATTTTCTTTGTATTTATAATTGAATGAACGTGTATAGTCTTCATTGCAACAGGTTTAATTCTTATTGTATCCGAGGAGTCACACTTAATATCTATATAATTATATCTATATAATATGGGGTTATAATTAAAATATTATATTTCTTATTGGTTAAATCGCCAGTTAGTACGAGATAGGGCAACCCCTATCTCGTTTAAATAATCTAATCTAATATTATTTACCGTTTTTTCTGGTTCTGCATACATGCTGGAATTTTCATTGAACTCTTGTACTGAGTGGTTGATTCTTTGCTGTTTCTTATTATGATAATAACCACTATGTCCTGCTTGGCGTTTCCATGATTGTTTATTATAGCGTTGCGAATTAAAGTGTGTTGGTTGTCGTTGGATTGTGTTGCCAAAACTTACATCCATGGGCTCTGGATGTGGTTGAAAATTGTTGAAATGTTGTTTTTGTTTAAATACCTGTTGATGTTGGTATCTTGGGGTTGATTGAAATTGTTGTCGCTGGAATCCATTGTCATTAAAATGTTGTTTTGGTTTGAATTCTTGTTGAAGTTGGTATCTTGGAGTTGGTTGGAACTGTTGTTTCTGAAATCGGTTTTCATTTGTTTGAAATTTTTTTGGATTTCTATTTTCATATGATAGTTTTAAATTTTGGTGCTTGCTATCTTGTTCTATTGTGCGGGCAATGGTGTATGCATGTTATAGATCCACTGGAGCATTTGCGTATAATGTAGACTGTACAAATGTGTTATTTACTTCTGCTATGAGTACTCGAATAGATTCTTGTTTTGCTTTCTCCATCATGACATTTATAGCTTCTCTTCCATATCCAGACATTGATATTTTTCAAATAATTAAGCTTAGGCATCGGTTGATTTCGTCATGGAATTCTTCTAATGTTTTCCTTCCTTGGAAACATCGCTTCGGGCGATGTATCAGCATACGTGTGATCTAACCTGGCTCTGATGGCATCAAAATTAAATATAGTGCCATGATTAGCTAAAACTTGAGCGGCTGCTCCTTGAATTTTTGTCTTCACTATCTGCAATGCTTGGGAGTAGATACTTGTTTCTTAGAGGTTCGGTACTATTCATCATTCGTGGCGTATCTTCTCTCCACACTCGATATTTTGTGATATCCCCATCAAATGTTGGAAGTGATTTGAATACATCTAATTTAACGTCATTGACGTTTGTTATAATTGTTGATATTTCCTCCAGGAGTGCAGGTCGTGGATGGTTCAATAAAGGATTTACTCTGACTTGTTTTAGTTGAGCTTTTAATTCATTCACCTCAGCTGTGTGATTTATTGTGAGTTGTCGTATCATGGCTTCTGATGCTGCCATTTGTTGGGTCAGACACTAATTTCAGCGTTGTTGGGCATGTTTGTGGTATTTTCTTTTATAATATTTTCAAAGGGACGTGCTTGATCAAATCTGTGTTTTTTCTTATTACTTTCCATTAACTATATGTGGTTTCATATCCTTCTGTGCAGGTTGTTTTTTCTTTTATATAAAGTATTTTATTTATTTATTTTTTGAGTCCTTGCTGCGACAAGGATTCCAATGGTCCGCTTGCTGAGCAGTACAACTTATAATGCTGCTGGCAGGATCGCCAATTAATTTTTACTTAACTATGTGCGGTAAAAATATATATTTTCTAGACACGTATGCGCCTTTTATTTATTAATAATATTCACTGAATTAAAAATAAAACGACGTATACACGTCTCTTCCATTTATTTTTAACTGTTCGATTTACAAAAAATTTCCTTCTTAAATACTAAAAGAATAACATTTATTTTATCATAACTTCTTTATTCTATTGTTCTAAAACGTATCTTTTTTATGTTTGTTTATAATATTTAGGGCCATTATTAAAACTTGATGTTATCTTAAAGTGAGGTTTTATCGGGCGGATAAATACATTTTCATTATTACATTATTACATAAAGGCATTCGACTTTGCAATAAATTTTACCAGGAGGATTTATGTTTATATTACCAATAAGAAATGTACACCTAATATTACCGGCAAGTTGTAATAATGAAAAGTTGCTACCGGCCACTTTAGCGACTTGTTATGCTAACGTAGGCATTTACTACCACCAACTTTGTCGTCAAGTTGTAATAATGGCCCTTAGGGATGTTATTTATGATATTTGTTATCTTATTCCTTTGTTCAATAATAGCTAACTTCATTTACTATTTTAGTTAGGGTTGTTCATGTGTGTTTACAATAATTGTTATTTATGATATTTGTTATCTTATTCCTTTGTTCAATAATAGCTAACATCATTTACTATATTTAGTTAGGGTTGTTTATGTGTGTTTACAATAATTGTTATTTATCATATGTCTAACTGCTTCTTATCATCTATGGGAATTTACTTGTTATCTTAAAAGAATATTAGTATTAATTTATTTAAAATAATATTAATATTACTATAAACAAATAACATTCATATGTTTATTAATAAAGAAAACATGTTTATGCATGAGCGTCGCTAACCCTCCCCTGTGCTAAGCGAGAGCGTCGCGATCTCTATCAGTTCTTTCAACTTGCTGGTTATAATAAATTCTAAAGCTTTGTTCTGTTGGTTTTCTTTTATATATTGATACATATTTAAATATTTTGAGCCCGAAATAGAATATTCCAATAATTATGATTATGAAAAGTAGTGTATAGAAAGTTGCACGTATAGGGTGTTGTTCGAAAGTAATGACTAAATATTTTAGTGAGTCTATATTATTAAACGCGTTTTCACGATCTGAGTTTAGTATTTTTATGATTTCAAAATCCTCATCGTGTTTCGTGTGGATTGCTTCTATAAGTCTGTCATGTATGTTCCTATAAGTATTATTGTCTATTTTAACTTTGTCCGTATATTTTACTAATGTTATGCCTGTAGTAGTGATATTGTCAACTTGGTGAGTACCGTCCAATAGTATGAATGTTTATCATATAGAAAAACATCATCAGTCTTGGTTAGGACGAATTTCTGATTATGTAGGTTTTTAATTTCTACGTCTGCTTTGGTTTTTGACATGACCACTGCGAGAAATATCAGGTAGATGATCATCATTATTAATAGTATAGTTTTTAATGTTATCCTTATGTACAATCTTCCCTCTTGTGGTTAAGACAGTGTCCTCACGGTCTTCCTTTACAATATATTTAATGTATCTGGTATCTTTTTTCTTTCTTGCTCCCTTGATTTGCTCATTTGGTGACAAAATTCGAGTGTTTTAACTGATGCTCTTCTTAATTTTTCACATATAACTTTCTTGTCATATTTTATTTTGTTGAATAAAATGTTAACTGGTTTTTGTCCTGTGACTGTGTGTGTAGTGTTATTTATTTCTCTTAATGCTTTATATATTTCCTCAACTTTTGTTATTTTGTTTTATATTTTAAATATTCTTGCTGGCTCAGAAATTGTACTGTGGACGCGTTCTACTTGTCCGTTTGATGTCGATCTATAGACTGGTGCTTCTTTTTTTTTTTATAGCATATTTTATACACATCATGTTTACTGCTCGTGTATTTAGGAATTTTTCGTTATCAGTCATCAATCGTGTGCAGTTTAGATAGTTATTTGTGAGAATTTCTTCAATTTTCTCAGCCATGCGTTCTCTTGAGTCAATTTCCCTCAAAGTGGTATATTTCGAAAATTTATCATATGTATATATTGGCCTGGTTCTGTTGGAATGTCGGAATTTCCTAAACGTTCTCTCGTTGGGTTCCTCTCATATTTACCATATAGGCAATGTGTACACTTTTTGTTAAATGCTTTGCATTGTTGTTTTATTTCTGGCCAATAGTAATTTTCGAGTATCTCCTGTATGTTGTTTCTGTAGCCTCTGTGTGCTCTATTATGTATTTTTTGACTATTTCAGCTTGTTTTTCTTCTTCTCGAACATCAATAAGTTTTGTTGGTGTATACACAAAGCTTACACCATTGAAAGTGTTTGTTATAATGAGGCCTAGTGCATAATATAGTAAATAGTAAATAATGCAGTCGTTTTATTCTGTTGTAGTACTTTTCTAAATTCGAGTATAAGATTTTCTTCATTCGTAAAGTTTATCGTGTGTATAACTTTGTTATGAAATATTGTACGAGTTCGTGTTTCGTTTATTCCATTATTTGGTACAAACACGACTTGAATGCCTCATGCATTTAGTGATTGTTTTACCTGTTTGATAATTTCTGAAAACGATTTTTCAGCTGAGTGTACCGTGTCGATGGATGATGTATTTATATGTTGTCTTGACAATGCGTCAGCTACCACGTTCTGATGTCGGGGTTTGTACATTAATTTTACTCCGAAATCTTCGATTATTGCCTTCCATCGTTTTAGTTTTGAGTTCGAATTTTTGTGGGATATAGAGTGTGTTAAGGATTGGTGGTCAATATAAATAGTTAGGTCTGTTGTACCGTAGATGTAGTTTCTCAATTTTTGTTGTGCCCAGATAATGGCTAATAATTCTTTCTCGTTTGTGGAATAAGTTTCCCCTGTTTTACTAAGTGTTCTACTAAGGAAAAATATTGGTCTTTTCATTTGACTAAGGACTGCTCCAAGGGATATGTTGGAGGCGTCTGTAGTTAGTTCAAATGGTTTATCATAATTAGGTTGGAATAGATCAACCTGTTCCTTTAGACTATTTTTTAATTTATTAAATGCTTGTATTGCGTGATCATCTAAGTCTATCTTCGTTTTAGCACTTTTATTCTTTCCGATTTGTCTATTATCTCCTCTTAAGTCGACTGTAAGGGGCTTGGCTATACAAACATATCCTTGTACAAATTTCCTGTAATATCCTGTCATACCCAGAAATGCTCTTAAATCTTTTAATGTTTGGGGAATGGGGTATTTTTCTATTACCTAAATTTTCTCTGGATTTATTGAAATTTTGTTATGTTTTATTATGTGCCCTAAGTATTCGACTTAGGTTTGAAAGAATTTTGACTTTTCGTCAGAAACTCTCAGTGTGGCTTTATTTCATGCGTCAAATATTATTCTGATGTGATCCATATATTCCTTAAGTGAGGAAGAAAACATGAGTACATCATCTATGTAAACATATGCAAATTTTCCTATGTATCCCCTAAGTATATTGTCTACACATCTCTGAAAAATTGAAGGTGCGTTTTTCAATCCGAAGGGCATACGAACAAATTCGTATTTTCCGCCGAAAGCTGTTTTTTTTCTATCTCCTTTAGATATTTTTATCTGGTGGAAGCCAGATTCTAAATCCAAAGTAGTAAAATATTTAGCCTGACCTAAATTTTTTATGTTCATATTCACATCCGGGATAATATACCTATCATTAATTGTATTAGCATTTAGTTTCTGGAAATCTACGACCATTCGTCTTTTTGGTCTTCCCTGCTCATCTATACTCTTTTTTGAGACTGTCCATATTGGAGAGTTGCATGGGCTATTACTTCTCTGTATAATTCCTTAGTCCAATAGTATCTTAATTTCCCTATTGACAAAGTCGTTATCCGCTATGGGCTATGGGTACTGTTTTGTCCATATTGGTTCTTATTTTTTTTTTTTCTAATTGTGGCCTCAATAATTGTTGTGACAGGTAATAGTCCTATGCCATTATTTTCCTTCATCATTCTGTCTATTTCCTGTTTGTATTTCTCTTCTCCTACAATGTAATATAACTTGGGCTGATTGTCACTACTTATGGTGGTTAAGGTCATATCCCTAAGATTCACTTTTGCATATAATATTCTTAATCCTTCTAAACCTAAAATCATGTCACAAGATTCAATATTTTCTATCTCAAAAAATGTTATTTTTGTATTCATTAATTTAATTATTCTCTTTGTATTTATAATTGAATGAACGTGTATAGTCTTCATTGCAACAGGTTTAATTCTTATTCTATCCGAGGAATCACAATTAATATCCATATAATTATATCTATATAATATGGGGTTATAATTAAAATATTATATTTCTTATTGGTTAAATCGCCAGTTAGTACGAGATAGGGCCACCCCTATCTCGTTTAAATAATCTAATCTAATATTATTTACCGTTTTTTCTGGTTCTGTTAGCGGTTGAACACATTCGAAAAGCCTTGCAAATCCAGAAAAGGCGCATCTTTAAAAACATTTCGCTGCAGAAAAAAGCTAAGACTTCTTTGTAGATGTGAACTAACGTGTTTTTTTCATATAAGTCTAACTTTTCTTTTTTTTACATCTAGTTCTATATGTTTTTTTTGTTGTTTCTATATGAATTAAAGTTTTTGTTATATTTTTAATGTTAATTTTATAAGATATAAGCGCTTGAATTAAAATATACAATATTATATAAAACCATAAACCATTAAATGAGCATTTAGGAAGTAGTTAATTATCCAACAATGATGAAAACGTTCATTATTTAACAGCAACGAAGTAGTTCAGAAGGCTTCAGTGTTCTTTCCATCATGGTATTTTTGTGAATGAAAGCTATGATGAATATTCGTTACTGTTTTCGTCAACGGAATGTAAGTGAGAGGGTGGCGATTATATGCTTCCAATGACATCCCCATGTTAAATTCGTCACTCAAACGCACTGCCTAGGTATTACCGAGTAAGTAAAGGTCATTGCTTTGTGCATAATGAAATATTGACTTATATAATGTATCCGCGGACAAGCGGGAATTAACAGCCATACTTATGTATGGGATTCAGCAACGAATTTCATTTGGCCTAGAAAACATATATGCATATATATATATATATATATATATATATATATATATATTGTTACAAAGATTAGAAATAGATTTAAATAAAACGAAAATGTGGCTATATGTACTTGGCAGCACTGCCAATTAATCTATAGTTGTCAAAATGTTACAACCCTGGTCAACACTATATAGATAATATTCAAATTAACGGAAATGGAATACTCCAGAATATACAAGATCATTCAAGGCTGTAAGGTAAGAGTAAACCACAACAACAAAAAACCTAGCAACATAAATGCTAAGAGATGTTATTCTTAATGATCGTGTATGCAAGTATTTGCTGCTAATAAAGCTAAACAGATTCACAAGTATACACAGCCATATACACGTAGAAGACAAAACCACACACTCATCCATACAACCACTCATAGTTACCATAGGCAAAACACACAGAACACTCATACATTCAACCACACATAGTTACCATAAGCAAACCAAACAAGTCAGCATTGTCATGTATACAAACACACACATGTCAAGTAAAATACAACCACTATGCCCAGAACTTTCGCGAGGTTACCAGACGACGTCATTTTTACTATATAAAGGCGCTGCCAGAGCTCAGAGAGTCAGAGTGATTTCAAATACAGACGTGTTAACATCGCTAAGTGTTGAGTAGTACAAATACTCGTGTAAATAAAGTAATAAATAAAGTGTTGCCGCATTTTGTTTCTGAAATTAATTTGTCCGTGTTTTAATTTGATGCAATGAAACGAATCCTTGAAGGATAAGTAATAAAACCGTTTTTACGAAAAGGTCTAAAAACGTAACAATTGGTGTCAGAAGTGGGATTGCAAAAATAATTAAAAGGAGATTGCAATTTAAAAAAAGGACATTAAAAAATTAAAGTAAATAATCATGAAATTTGATGAGCTAAAAGTTGAACAGCTGAAAAAGGAGCTCAGTAAGCTGGAATTGCCAACTACAGGTAACAAGGCTGAACTGCAGCATCGCGGCATGGACATCGGGACATACGAGTTTGGGGACAAAGACGATGTGCAGGTATGCCCTCCTGCCACGACCAGCAGCATGGACATAAATTCAATGTTCGTTGCTATGATGGTCGAAATGAAAAAAAACTCTCAGCAGATGCAGGAGGCATCAAGGATCAGCAGTGAAAAGCTTGTAGCCGAAATAAGTGAAATAAAACAAAACTCTCAGCAGATGCAGGAGGCATCAAGGATCAGCGTGACAAGCTTGTAGCCGAAATAACTGAAATAAAACAGAATTCTCAGCAGATGGAGGAAAAGCTTGTAGCCGAAAATCAGCAGATGCAGGAAAAACTTGTAGCTGAAATACAGGAGTCAAATAAAGCCATGAACGAGACCCTGGTAGAGGCTTCTGAAGCCATTAATAGGAGGGTGGATTCTATTGAGAATAAACTCTCAGAGCTGGCGGATAGAGTCCAACATCTAGAACGTGGTGGCCTGGAACAGCATGCAAAGGAGTTCGAAGAGAAATTGCATGCTCTAGAGGACAAAATGCATAACCTGGAGTGTAGTGGCGGGCCAGTACGAGCAGTTGCGGAAGTTTCTGCGCTGATAAAAGCGCCATACTTCGACGGCAGCGTACCATTAGGCATCTTCAAATTCCAGTTCGAGACGGTTGCTAGCAGAAATGGATGGGATGCTGAAGGAAAGGCCATAGAGTTGATCTTGTCCTTAAAGGGTACAGCCGCAGAGGTACTTGAGACTGTGCCAGTAAGTTGCAGAAACAACTATAATGAAATAATGGCAGCATTGCAGCGCAAGTATGGTGGTGAGCACAAGCGCGATTTATACGGAATGGAATTGCGATGTGGAGTTCAGAAGCCTAACGAATCTCTACAAGATTTCGCAATGGAAATCGAGCGTTTAGTGCAGCTCACATATCCAGGCGAGAGTCACCCGTTCCTGGACCATTTTAAAACTGAGGCTTTCGTTAACGGCATTCGCGACTCTGATGTTAAACTGGCGATGTGCGCTACGCAGATATCCACTTTCGCTGAAACTGTGTCATTTGCGCTGGCTCAAGAGACTGCCAGGATGGTTTTCAAGTCACAGATATGTAAAGTGCGGAATGTGGAGGTTTTGTCTGAGGAGGATAACAACCTAGTGGCTAGCGTTAAGGAGGCAATGCGACAACTGCTGGCAGAGAAGGCTATCAAAGAAAAGCCTAAGTGCTTTAACTGCGGAAAGATCGGTCATTTTCAGCGCAGCTGCAAAGCACAAAGGAAGAGAGGTAGATCTGTTTCGCCGCCAAGAAACAGCAAACGGTTGAACTAAAACGAGCTAGCACTAAGGGGCATCTTAGTCAATAATAAGGCCCGATATAGTAAAGGGGAAATGCGAGCGGTTAAGCAATATACGGCTACGTACAGCTACTGGAGAGCCTGCTACTGTCTATGGTAAGATTGAAGTGAAGGTGACTATAGCCAACATCAACGTGAGACATGTGTTTATTGTTGCCGATATTGTCGATGAGGTTATTATTGGAGCCGATTTTATGATTAATCATGGCATTAATCTACATATGGGACAACAGCTGATGGTTTGGCGTAATGTGGGAATACCCCTTGATGGTGGATATGACAACAAACCGCAAGTAACAAGAGTATTTGCTATTGAGAGTCAGAGGTTACCGCCGCAGTCTGAAACAGTCATATGGGCACGGATGAAGGGAGATTGTGAGGACAATTGGTTGTGGGTTGTAGAACTGGCAGATCTAAAGAGAGAGCTTATAACAGCGAAAGCTCCAGTGAAAACTAGTAAAGGAGGAATAGTCCCTATAAGAGTGCTTAACTTGTCAGACCATGAAAAAGTCATCAAAGAAAATTCCGATGTTGGCCAGTGTACTCCAGCAGAGGCAATAATAAACTGCGAGAAGAAGATAGAGCCTACTAATTTGTCCGCAAAAGAACGTGAACAATTTGAGGAATACGTAGAGAAATGGGTAGCAGGTCTATCAGCGACAGATAAAAATAAAGCCAAACAGTTACTAAAAAGGCATGCCAGTATCTTCGCCATGGGAAGCCAAAGCCAGGGTAGAACTGCATTGGTTAAACATGAAATTAACACAGTCGAAGCTAGGCCGATTAAACAGCCACCCAGAAGCGTACCCCTAGCAAAGCGAGATAAAGTAAATGAGCTTGTAAGTGAAATGGAGCGTGATGGCGTAATTGAGCCATCTTCTGGTCCTTGGAGTTCGCCTGTAGTCTTAGTTAAAAAGAAAGATGGCAGTACTAGATTCTGCGTAGACTACAGGAAGCTCAATGACATAACCAAGAAGGACAGTTACCCGCTCCCCAGGATCGATGACACTTTGGACACGCTAGCTGGTACCAAATGGTTCTCTACGCTGGACTTGCGAAGCGGATATTGGCAAGTGGAGATCGCAGAGAAAGACAAGGAGAAAACTGCCTTCAGTGTCGGCAACGGATTATGGCAGTTCAAAGTCATGCCATTTGGTCTCTGCAATGCTCCGGCCACATTTGAACGCCTAATGGAGAAGGTACTGATAGGACTTCACTGGAAGACATGCTTGGTATATCTCGATGACATAATCGTGATGGGGAAATCTTTTGGTGAACACCTCAAAAACATGGCAGAAATTCTCCAACGGATATCATCAGCTGGATTGAAACTCAGCTTGAAGAAATGTGCATTGTTCCAGAAAGAAGTAAAGTATTTGGGGCATCGTGTTACAGCAGACGGAATCTCAACAGATGAAGATAAAATAAAAGCAGTAAGGGACTGGCATCAACCTAAAAATCTTCATGAATTACGCAGCTTTTTGGGCCTTTGCACATACTACAGACGTTTTGTGCCGAATTTTGCCAGTGTAGCTGCAAGCTTGCATGAGCTGACAAAGAAGTCAAGACCATACCATTGGGGCGAGCCACAGGAAAAATCCTTCCAGAAACTCATAGAATTATTATGTACGTCACCAGTGTTAGCGTATCCCATAACTGGAGAAAAATTTGAGCTGGATACTGATGCGAGCGGCTATGGCATAGGGGGTGTGCTATCTTAAGTAGTAAATGGCACTGAGAAGGTCGTAGGGTACTATAGCCGTGTACTCTCAAAACCTGAGAGGAATTACTGTGTGGCACGACGTGAGCTTCTGGCGGTATTGGAATGCATTAAACATTACCATAAATACCTGTATGGTCAACACTTTACATTAAGGACCGATCATTCTGCACTGAGATGGCTATTGCAGTTTAAAAATCGTGAAGGGCAACTGGCAAGGTGGATTGAGCGCCTGCAGAGCTACGACTTCAGCATTGAGCATAGAAGGGGCACAAAGCATAACAATGCGGATGCTCTTTAGAGAAGACCGTGCTGTTTAGAGTGTAAACATTGTGTTAGAACCGAGCAAAAGGAAGGCGTTGTGGATGTTCGGCTAATGCACATCGGCCCTGATGAAGACTGGTCAGCATCACAGAGGGACGACGGTATACTAAGGAAAATTATAGCGGCCGAAGAAGAGGACAGACGACCATCCCGGAATGAAATTTCGGCTGAAAGCCCACTCGCCAAATCTTATTGGGCTCAGTGGAACAGGCTTAAGGTAATAAAAGGGTGTTTATACCGCGTATGGGAAAGTGTAGATGGCAAAACAACTTCAAATTTAATAGTTGTGCCATACTGCAAGATAAGTAAAGTTTTACAGGAGTTTCATAATGGACCCAGTGGCGGTCATCTTGGAGTAACAAAAACACTTGAGAAACTGAAGCAGCGTTTTTATTGGGTTGGATGCCAACAAGCCGTAGCTGACTGGATAGCAAACTGCCCACAGTGCATAGCAGCCAAAGGCCCAGTAAGAAGAAGCCGGGGACAGATGCAACAATACAACTCAGGAGCACCATTCGAGCGGATCCCAATGGATGTAGCAGGTCCCTTTCCCGTCACCGAAGCCGGAAATCGTTATGTACTTGTGGTAATGGACTACTTCAGTAAATGGCCAGCGGTTTATGCTATACCTAACCAGGAAGCAAAGACAATTGTAAATGCATTCGTCAACAACTGGGTATGTCGCTATGGTATCCCAATAGAATTACATTCCGACCAAGGAATGAATTTCGAGTCTGCCATATTCAGGGAAATGTGCGAGTTATATGGAATAAAGAAAACCAGAACGACGCCGCTGCACCCACAGTCTGATGGCATGGTAGAAGGGTTCAATCGCACCTTAGAAGAGTACCTACGCAAAGTAGTAAGCACCCATCAGAGGGATTGGGACGAGCACATCCCCAAATTTTTGATGGCATATAGGCCAGCTCTACACGACTCAACATCGAGAACGCCAGCCAAAATTATCTTCGGGACGGAATTAAAACTACCTGGTGATTTGGAATTTGGTGTTAAGCCAACTGTAGAAGAAGGAGCTATTACGTCCCAGGAGAAGGAGGACTTAAACAAACTGCATGAGCTCGTGCGTAATAGAATCAAGATGGTCAGTGACAAGATGAAGGCTAGGTATGACCGCGCAGCAAACTCGGAGGGATTTATGGAAGGACAATTGGTTTTACTGTATAACCCACAACGGAAGAAAGGATTGTCCCCAAAATTACAGACTCACTGGGATGGCCCGTATAAAGTGATTAAGAGAGTGAATGAAGTTGTATACCGGATACAGAAGCACAATAGCCCAAGGTCGAAAATGAAGATAGTACATCTCGAACGATTGGCGCACTCTGGAAGAAGTGATTGTATGCCTATTCGGGTCGAACAGGCTTAAGTGGGCGGCAGTGTTACAAAGATTAGAAATAGATTTAAATAAAACGAAAATGTGGCTATATGTACTTGGCAGCACTGCCAATTAATCTATTGTTGTCAAAATGTTACAACCCTGGTCAACACTATGTAGATAATATTCAAATTAACGGAAATGGAATACTCCAGAATATACAAGATCATTCAAGGCTGTGCCAATAAGAGTAAACCACAACAACAACAAACATAGCAACATAAATGCTAAGAGATGTTATTCTTAATGATCTTGTATGCAAGTATTCGCTGCTAATAAAGCTAAATAGATTTACAAGTATACACAGCCATATACACGTAGAAGAAACAAAACCACACACTCATCCATACAACCACTCATAGTTACCATAGGCAAAACACACAGAACACTCATACATTCAACCACACATAGTTACCATAAGCAAACCAAACAAGTCAGCATTGTCATGTATACAAACGCACACATGTCAAGTAAAATACAACCACTATGCCCAGACCTTTCGCGAGGTTACCAGACGACGTCATTTTTACTATATAAAGGCGCTGCCAGAGCTCAGAGAGTCAGAGTGATTTCAAATACAGACGTGTTAACATCGCTAAGTGTTGAGTAGTACAAATACTCGTGTAAATAAAGTAATAAATAAAGTGTTGCCGCATTTTGTTTCTGAAATTAATTTGTCCGTGTTTTAATTTGATGCAATTAAACGAATCCTTGAAGGATAAGCAATAAAACCGTTTTTACGAAAAGGTCTAAAAACGTAACAATATATATATATATATATACATATAATATATACATATATATATATATATATATATATATATATATATATACATATATATATATATATATATATATATATACATATATATATATATATATATATATATATATATATATTGATTTGTATATTTAAGTGGAATAATGTTATGTAAATGTATACAGTAGTTTATGTAAAAGTGTCTATGATCATAAAATAGGTACCTTGCAAAACGTTTATTTGTAATTAATTGTTTCTTGCTGCTTCCATCACTTCATTCAGTTTTTCAAGTAAGTCGTTGTTGAAAATTTGCGGCTTAGTTTGTCTGTCTGAAAAGAAAATAATTATTTAATATATAATATGTACAATAGCCTTTACAAAAAATACTTACTTTCGGAGTTCTCAAAATGAAAACGCTTTGTTTTCCTTAGCGAAGAATTCATGTTGTTATTCACCTTAATATCTTGCAAAAAAAAAATTAAAAAAAATAAGGGTTAGAAAAGCACTAAAGGCAGGCATGTAATATTGGAATTAAAACTGACTGATTATTAAAAGGAAACCTAACTGCTTTACATTATATTTCACTTAATTAAAAGTAATAAATATCGTCTAAAATGTTAGAACCTACCAAAAAAATTCCAATAGTTATTGAGTCACATGGCTCTTTAAAAAAACTTTGAAATTTTAAAAACTTTCGTCCAACTAAAGTTCCTCCATTTTCTTGCGAAAAACCCTGCACTTGAACAGGTATTCCAGGTTCAATGTATCAGATGTTGTCGGGTGATTTTGTCGTTAAATAAGAGTTGTTGAAGTAAAATTTATTTTCAAGTAAGTTAAAGCCTCTGATTTTTTAATACAAAACTTTTCTTCAACAACTTTTCTAAGAACCTGCTCCAAAATCTTAGATGGTCTTTTAACACATTTCTTTAAACTCTGCAAATAGTTATCGAAGGGATAGCACGAACTTTCCGTAGGATTGCCAATCAGTTCAACAGTTTTTTTTAAATGGGTGAGATTATGTACGTTGTATGACAAACTATTTTCCCCGAAAATTATTGGAAAATTTTCTACGAACAAGTTTAAAAGAACTTCGATTGTTTTCAAATTGTGACCGTTTTCAAATTGTTAAAGCATATCGTTCTGTAAGAACAATGCAACAACAAAAACTCGTAAAAAACATCTTCATGTACCTCGTCTTTGAGAGCAACGAGACCAGTGTACTGTAGAAACTGTCTGAACTCAGTAGCCTTCCAATATGATATTTCATCCAAAGATCGAGGCTTTCGTCCAAATTCGGATGAAATATGAATGCGCATTGAAGTTAGTTTTCTAGAAATGCAAAACGTTTATTTGTAATTGAATGTTTCTTGCTGCTTCCATCACTTCATTCAGTTCTTCAAGTAAGTCGTTGTTGAAAATTTGCGGCTTAGTTTGTCTGTCTGAAGAGAAAATAATTATTTAATATATAATATGTACAATAGCCTATACAAAAAATACTTACTTTCGGAGTTCTCAAAATGAAAACGCTTTGTTTTCCTTAGCGAAGAATTCATGTCGTTATTCACCTTAATGTTTTGCACAAAAAAAAAAAAAAATAAAAAAAATAAGGGTTAGAAAAGCATAAAAGGCAGGCATGTAATATTGGAATTAAAACTGACTGATTATTAAAAGGAAACCTAACTGCTTTACATTATATTTCACTTAATTAAAAGTAATAAATATCGTCTAAAATGTTAGAGTCTACCAAAAAAATTCCAATACTTATTGAGTCACATGGCTCTTTAAAAAAACTTTGAAATTTTAAAAACTTTCGTCCAACTAAAGTTCCTCCATTTTCTTGTGAAAAACCCTGCACTTGAACAGGTATTCCAGGTTCAATGTAGCAGATGTTGTCGGGTGATTTTGTCGTTAAGTAAGAGTTGTTGAAGTAAAATTTATTTTCAAGTAAGTTAAAGCCTCTGATTTTTTTAATACAAAACTTTTCTTCAACAACTTTTCTAAGAACCTGCTCCAAAATCTTAGATGGTCTTTTAACACATTTCTTTAAACTCTGCAAATAGTTATCGAAGGGATAGCACGAACTTTCCGTAGGATTGCCAATCAGTTCAACAGTTTTTTTTAAATGGGTGAGATTATGTACGTTGTATGACAAACTATTTTCCCCGAAAATTATTGGAAAGTTTTCTACGAACAAGTTTAAAAGAACTTCGATTGTTTTCAAATTGTGACCGTTTTCAAATTGTTACAGCATATCGTTCTGTAAGAACAATGCAACAACAAAAACTCGTAAAAAACATCTTCATGTACCTCGTCTTTGAGAGCGACGAGACCAGTGTACTGTAGAAACTGTCTGAACTCAGTAGCCTTCCAATATGATATTTCATCCAAAGATCGAGGCTTTCGTCCAAATTCGGATGAAATATGAATGCGCATTGAAGTTAGTTTTCTAGAAATGCAAAACGTTTATTTGTAATTGAATGTTTCTTGCTGCTTCCATCACTTCATTCAGTTCTTCAAGTAAGTCGTTGTTGAAAATTTGCGGCTTAGTTTGTCTGTCTGAAGAGAAAATAATTATTTAATATATAATATGTACAATAGCCTATACAAAAAATACTTACTTTCGGAGTTCTCAAAATGAAAACGCTTTGTTTTCCTTAGCGAAGAATTCATGTCGTTATTCACCTTAATGTTTTGCACAAAAAAAAAAATAAAAAAAATAAGGGTTAGAAAAGCATTAAAGGCAGGCATGTAATATTGGAATTAAAACTGACTGATTATTAAAAGGAAACCTAACTGCTTTACATTATATTTGACTTAATTAAAAGTAATAAATATCGTCCAAAATGTTAGAGTCTACCAAAAAAATTCCAATACTTATTGAGTCACATGGCTCTTTAAAAAAACTTTGAAATTTTAAAAACTTTCGTCCAACTAAAGTTCCTCCATTTTCTTGTGAAAAACCCTGCACTTGAACAGGTATTCCAGGTTCAATGTAGCAGATGTTGTCGGGTGATTTTGTCGTTAAGTAAGAGTTGTTGAAGTAAAATTTATTTTCAAGTAAGTTAAGGCCTCTGATTTTTTTAATACAAAACTTTTCTTCAACAACTTTTCTAAGAACCTGCTCCAAAAGCTTAGATGTCTTTTAACACATTTCTTTAAACTCTGCAAATAGTTATCGAAGGGATATCACGAACTTTCGGTAGGATTGCCAATCAGTTCAAAAGTTTTTTTTAAATGGGTGAGATTATGTACGTTGTATGACAAACTATTTTCCCCGAAAATTATTGGAAAGTTTTCTACGAACAAGTTTAAAAGAACTTCGATTGTTTTCAAATTGTGACCGTTTTCAAATTGATACAGCATATCGTTCTGTAAGAACAATGCAACAACAACAACTCGTAAGAAACATCTTCATGTACCTCGTCTTTGAGAGCGACGAGACCAGTGTACTGTAGAAACTGTCTGAACTCAATAGCCTTCCAATATGATATTTCATCCAAAGATCGAGCCTTTCGTCCAAATTCGGATGAAATATGAATGCGCAGAGAAGTTAGTTTTCTAGAAATGTTTTCGATATTTTTAGACGATACTTGAAAATAATTTTTTTTATTAACTAAACGCAATAAAAATTTTCGCATTACACCTATGTCTACCAAATGTATGCAATCCAGTGGCATTTGCGTAATCATGCCTAAATTGAGGTGTTCCAAGGGAGTTTTTTGTGATAAATATTTTGGAAAATGGCGTGCAGGATACTTCCTAGCACAGAAATCTTCATCTGAAATAAGTACTCCCATTACATTTTCTTTTCTATTTGTGTGCACTTTGAGTATCCGTGCCGCGATACATGAGATGGTGTGCCAGAAATAAATGGACCTGCTGGAGCGTCACAGAGAACTGCTCTTATTTCCATTCTATAAATATTTCCCTCCAGTTTCTAAATAAGAAAAATTTCATCAACAAATTTCGAAAAAAAACTCTTCGCATGTTGCTGGCTTACTTTTGCCAACAAAAACTCCAACTGGGAATACTGGTCGATCTTTTACATTGGTAAGTCTTATTAAAATTTGCCAAAGTTGTAGCTTTGAACTTTTAAAAAGGGGCAACCCGTCTACATTAACATCAATTATAATGTTATCAGGCATCTTAATGACATCGGCTATCCTCTTTAAGTTTCTAGGCATACCAATGTGGATATATGATCCACCTGCAACATTCTCTACTATCGGTTTGTTGGAACAAGAAAACTTGTAGAATGAAGTAACAACTATATTTTGTTCTCTTCGAATCTCTATTGAGTCTTTAACGCAATTTCGAGAAGGCCTATGTTTCGCATTCCACTTAATTAATTTTTGGCTGATACTTAAATTGCCACTCTCTTCTTTTAAACTATTATTGTCAGGAACTGTTTCCACTTCATCTGATCCATTTTGGATATTGTCACTTTGAGTTGTGTTATTTAAATTTTAGATTCCCTTTTTCATCATCTCTTTTACAAAATTTTCTTTTTCACTTTTTATTATATTTTATAAGTGCCTTTTGCTTATCATTTTCGTTACCTTTATGTTATAAAACAATAAGACTACTGATATATATAATTTATTTAAAAATTCACTTTTCTGCAAGAAAAATAAACGCAATTTTTTTATTTAATAATTAGCGACTTGACAGTTCTAGATCAAAACACTGAATAACACGAATGACAAACCAAACTACGGCATCATGCGCACAAAATTTTATTCTTCTGCGCAGGCAGGTGAAGTGACGTCACGACTCTCAAGAATTTGTGAAAATCAAAATATGTTTTATTGATGGTATATTTCGAAATAGATTTCCTACATTCCATTTTATTACATGTATATTTTTCAAGGGGGAAAAAACCTTTGAGAAGCATTGGAATGTTACAATTATATTCTATATTTTAAAGGCTTTCAGGCGAAAAAAAAAATTTCCTTAAATTTATTTTTCCAGGAACTAAGAGAATGTAAAATCGTTTTATTGGGGGTGCATTCAAATATGTGGCTGGCAATTTCCACAACAAGATTACAATGACAAAGACGTCCTACATTGCATTTTATTGCAGGTAGTTTTTGAATTGGTTTTTTCCCGACAAAAAGAAAAAAAAACATTGGAATGTTACAATGTTATTTCTGTATTTTTAACGCTTACAGATTAACTAGAGAAGTAATTGTTACAATATATTAGGTAACACAAATCAACTTGTGAAGCATAGTAGGGATAACAACTAAATAAAGTTAGTTAGGTCATTCTGTTATAATCATGTATGGGCAAATGCAAAAAGATCGAACAATGTGTACAAACACAAAATTGATAAGCGAAGCAGAGAATGAAATTGTGCTTAGTCTAGCAGAAAATTCTTAACGAAGCAGATGTGCGTCGGATGTCATTAAATGAGAAGAAAAACAAGCCAACACCATGACACACATGCCAACCTTTCAATTAGTGGTGCCCATACCTGTATATATCTTACACTATGTGTTGTGTATGTTTGTATATATTACATACATACATATGGCTGTTATTTATTTATAATCAATTTCGTTCTCTGCTGCGCTTATCAATTTTGTGTATGTACACATCGTTCGATCTTTTTGCATTTGCCCATACATGATCATAAGTTTCATAACTTTTGCATAAATTGTATTTAACCCGGTTACGGAAGGGTTGCTATTGTTGCCATCCTTTTGCTGCAGTACAGAAAATTTATTTTCTAACCTGATTATGAGATTTTGTCATGACATAATATAAATCACCCCCTTCTTTTAAAATGTCATTAACCAGTAAATAGACTGAATTAAGAGTAAGCTTCATACCATTTAAAAAAAACAAGATTTTTCTGGGCACCGAATTCTACGTCATCCAGATATTTTATAAATTTTTTTTTATATATTTGTGAGGTTCATTGTTAACTTGAACTGCAGATCTATAGAAGTTATCGCCATAAGGGAAACCACTATTAAGACAATCGAAAACCTTACCAACTTTTTCTGAGGAACAGCTCTTAAATTGTGTAGTTTTGCATATTTTTTTAATAGCAGTTGTAACAGTTCTGCTATAAAATTGAGTTGCGAATCTCACGCGAATTTTTTCATATTATACTCCAGTTAGAAAACATTGCTTTTACCATAAAAACACATACATGAGTAGCAAATACTTCTAGTTTTTACAAAACCTGTTGTTTCGAATCCATCTATTAAATCTAAATTCTGATTATACCTTAACTCTTTCTTATGATCATTTTGTCCAAAACCAAAACCATTTAGTTAGAATCTCTTTCGTCCAACTGTGCGCATTTTTGCTTTACGACCTCAAACGTATTATTCTTTAAAAAATATATGTACATATACAAATAAGAAAACGAGCTTAAAAATTGTTTGTATTAATGTAGGGTAAAGAATATGTATTTTATTTTTGTAGAAACAAATATATGTATATCAACTCGCACCGAAGTGTTACCAACATGCATGTGCAACATTAGTAGTAGAGGATACTGTATGTGCCAGGGCAATTAAAATTCTCAAATTTCGGCAATATATCTGTCCATATATATATATATATATATATATATATATATATCGGAATTAGTGGTAAAAAACCAAGAATTTTTGCAACATTTATAACACGTGGTATTACAACACGAGCTTTTTTCCCCTTAAGAGATTTACTGATAGCTTTTCGAGCAATCTTAATGGCTGAATTGATATCTTGTGGTTTTTCCTTCTTCAATATCTTTGTTGCTGCTTTAATTGTTTTATGAAACACTTTTTTTTTTGTCATTTATACGAATTCGTTGTGATAGTCTTTTCACTGTATTCCTTTTCTTTGTTTCAACACCCATACCAAGTTTAGTTTTTGCTTTCATTGCGTTGGTGACTGTATATGCAAATGTTTTTTCTGCAAGATCACTATCTTTTGAAAGAACTCATTCCCAAGATTTATTTTCAAGAATTTTGTCAGCTTGATGTCTGCTGTTTAAGTTTTTATTTTTCGAATAAGCAATATCGTTATTTTTGCAAGCAGCATCCAATAAGTGAATTCCTTTATCTCCTCTATCTAAACGCTTTTGTAATCTTGTGCCAGGTCCACAGTACTGATATCCAGGAAGATGTAATTCAAAAGGCAGAGAATTTATTGCTTTATTTAGTAAACCTTCTCCAAAAATAGTCTGCTTGTGACTGAAACTTTTGTTATAAAGTACAACCATATTACTTTAATCTACAATAAAAGATATTGTTTGCAAATTTCACAAGTAGTTATAAAAATGCGCTTCGTAGAACAACATAAAAATATTTTAGTTCGTAATGGTGATATTTGTTCAAATGACAGTAAAAAAATAAAACATAGTTCCTTGTTACCAAATTCTATTCGAGCATTAATAGTTGGTCCTTCAAATTGTGGAAAAACTAACATAATGATAAGTTTGCTGGAAAATCCTAATGGTCTCCAGTTTGAAAATATTTACTTGTACTCAAAATTTTTATATCAACCTAAATATGAATACCTAAAGAAATTAATTTCACCAATTAAAGGAATGGGATACTACACATTCGCAGATAACGAGTACGTTGTTCCTCCTAGAGAAGCTAAAAGCAATTCAATTATGATATTATAATATCATAAAATGTGCACGTATATAAAAATATACGTGAATATTTTTGTATGACTCATTTTACTTGTGTCAAACTTACACGCGGATTCCAAAACACTTGATAAGAGATAATGCTAATGTAATTATTATGTTTAAACAAGATGCGACAAATATGAAACATGTATATGATGATCACGGTGCCAGCGATATGAACTTTAAAATGTTTCAACAAATTTGTAGAGAATGTTGGAAGGAAAAATACGAATTTTTGATGATAAGTAAAGATAATGAACTAAACAGTGGTCGTTAAAGAAAGTCATTTGATTACTTCATCATAATATAATATACTGTTCATCAAATGCACCCTTTAGTATTTAATCTGACTTCAAACTTTATACATGTCTTAACTGATAAGATAAGCTGATCTGATACCTGTTAAACTGACCTGATAAGCTGATCTGATACCTGTTAAACTGACCTGATAAGCTGATCTGATACCTGTTAAACTGACCTGATAAGCTGATCTGATACCTGATAAGCTGATCTGATACCTGTTAAACTGACCTTATAAGCTGATCTGATAACCTGATATGATACTTGACAATCTGGTCTGATACCTAATAGCTAAAATGAATGAAAAAAATTCTTGAAGACTTGGTGACAACAAAAAATATATTGAAGAAAAAGCTTCGAAGTATAAAAACTGGTGAAATAGATACACATCAGCCATTAAGATCGCTCGTAAGGTTATCAACAGATCACTTAAGGAAAAAAGGCACGCGTTGTAATACCACGCATAATTAATGTTCCAAAAATTGGTGGTTTTTTACCGCTAACTCCGATTCTAACTGCTCTAGGTGCACTTGGTACTCTCAGAACTAGAGGTGCCGCTATAGATAAGGCTGTAAATGCAACAAAGGACACAATAAGGCAATGAAGTTTATTGCTGTGGGAGAAGGACTGTACCTTAAACCATATAAAAAGGGATATGGACTTGGTTGTAAAGATCATTCAAAATACTATTAGAAATGCCACCCAACAGACCATTATCAAAATTTGATCTAAGAAAATTTTCAAGATATATTCCACACTTTAGAGGAGTTTATATGTTGGACTCTACCAAAACAGCCAAGGACAGTAGAATGTGGAATAATTAATTTAGATTTATCAACAGGACCAGCTACTCATTGGGTAGTATACTATAGAAACAAGGATGAAAAACAATATTGCGACAGTTTTCGTAATTTACAACCTCCTTTAGAATTAATCAAATATCTAGGTAGAAATATTGAATACAACTACAATCAATATCAAAACTTTAATACATATAATTGTGGTCACTTGCGCTTAAAATTTCTATACAATAAATACAATTTAAAACAAAAACAATTTTTTTCTTTTTATTTATAGTCATTTATTTTATAATGTCCCCAGGCATAAGTATCAACATTATTTTCATGTATAAATCTCTTATCATCTAAATATCTTAATGTTAGTTTACTTATATGATGTGTATAGATTTGATGAATTTTAGATCTAAATACATACATTGAATTATAATACAGTTTCTTCTCCAACAAAGATATTCTAAAATCGTTTATAGTTAGTTTGTTGGTTAAATTTTGTTTCACTCCCTTTATTTTTTTTATTTCCTGCTCTACTCTATCTATTTTTACAGAATACATTTTAGCTAGTAAACCAATAAATTCCTTAATAATTTTCCATTACACTCATCTTTCATCATTCCTAATACTTTTTTATTCATTAGTGGAATATTATAAGGATTTTATTTTGAATATGCTGATGTGTCGAAATGTGTTTTGATATCATTTCTAATATCATCGTATATGTCATTTGTTCTTACATCATATATAAAGGAATCTGTATCCATGTAATTATGATTAATAGTTTCAAGATATTTCGGTCTCATATAATTATAATGAAATTCATACATTTTATATTTAGACAATTCTAAAACTGAAAACCCAATGTGAATAGGTTTATTATACTCAGTTCTCACTCTATTCAATTGAATTTCAATCATATTATCATGAATTATGAGAGAACTTAGAAAATTAGGTCTAGCAATAAGAGCTCTAGCTCCTAATCGCTTACCTTTATTTTCCCATTCACATACTATTTTAATGTCTTTTCTTTTATCAACGTTTTCCATAGTCTTACCATATACAGCGTTGTTTAGTAATTAAAAAAAATTTTTTTCAAATGTGCTTTTAGCTAATGTTCTATGATGATTACTTAAATCAATATATTTTTTCAACCAATCTGACTGATTAAATTGAAGAATTCTATGAATTTTCTTTAAAATCAAACCATGTTGAAGACATTGTTGAAGGTTGCGATAATGTATAATATAATTGGTGTTATGGTTTAAATCTGTAATTAATTTTCGCTGTTTCATACTTAAAATTTTTTTGTTTTCTGCACAAAAGGGAAAATCATTATGATAGTCGTGTAATGTAGTTGGATATTCCAAGTCTACTTCCAGTATATATCCAAATTCAGAATTTTCTCCTTTTTTCTTACTACTTACATTAATATTTTCAACATTTTCTATCCATTTAAAATTTTTATATGGAAGGTATTGCGACATTGCGTAACCATATAAATTATTTACATCTAAATATATTAGATTAAAATGTTGGGCTATAAATTTTGCGCTTAAATAATTTTGTTAAGATGAACTCCAAACAAAATTATTAATATCGATTATAAATAATTGATATTGGGAAGTGGGAAAGGAAAAATAAGAACCAATATTAAATTTTCCTTTTGGGCAGATAAATGCTTTTGGGCAGATAAATGCTGCTCTCGTTGATGCTGGTTGAAGAAGAAGTAGTAGTTTAATTTTTAAATTAAGAAAAAGGAAAGTTCGGCTTTTGGAAAAACCGCGCAACATATGGAATTTTTCGAGTGTCAACTCGAGCAACATTTAGTACATTTTCAGTGTTACAATATTGTCTAAATTTAACTGGGTAAGTACACAGGAAGAAAAGGTTATAAGAAAAGGTTTGTATAAAAGGTAAGTAAGAGAGATGTTTCCAAAGTAAGTATAAAAAAGCTAAAATAAATCGTTTACAATTCATACAATATACTTATACTTAAGATTTGCATATTCAAATCGATTATAAAAGGTTTAATTTATAATTCAATTATAAAGGGTTTAATTTATAAGGAATAAATATAAAATTCAGTGCAAATAATTTATATTAAATAATAATAAAAAATGATTTTGTCCAATATCAAATTGGACATGCCGCCAGGCCAGGCCTTCAGGCAACATATGGCGGGTTGGTGGTTGGGCAAAGGACATTTGCCAATGATTTAATCGCCTCTATAATGGCTGTTGTTGGGATTGTTGTGGCTGTAGGTGGATTTGGTGTTTGTTGGAGAGTTGGTTTTCGCTGTTGTTGTGGTTTCTCCTCTTTCTTGGTAGTCCGGCTTTTCGGTTTCTTCTTCCGGGTCACATGCAGCAAGGTGTGGTGCAATTTTCTACATTGTCTGCAGGTATCGTTTGATGCACATGCCTTCACATCGTGGCTTCTCGCCAAGCAGTTCACACAACATTGGTATCGTTCTACGACATTCATCCGTTTTTTCACCGACATGGTTAAAAACTTTCGACAGAATCGCAAGCCATGAAACGCATCGCATAAAACACAACCATAGACTTCTGGGTCTCATTTTCTTCTTATGGTTTTTCGGGTGCGAATGTCAACTGGACGAGTGGATTCTAATCTGCGGTTCGGTCTAATATGGAAAAACAAATACGAATTAGAACTTATAATTTAAGGTAATTAAAGTCTACATGATGTATGGTTGATCTCAAATTGTTCATACAAATTAAAGTATGAGGTAGTTTGAATTCTATTTTTATGTATGTGGATAAAACGTGTAATGAAAACAAGAAAGAATAAAGAAAAAGGATTTTAAATGTATTCGGCTATAAGTAGATCTTATGAGGTTTTAAACCTCTCGATTTTCCATATAAGGAAGAAAACATAACTTGACTATTGGGCGTGTTATGACTCCAGAGGCGATGCGCACATCAGCGATGCGGACATTGCCATCTGAACCTGGGTAAGTTTTGTCTATTCGTCCCAGTCGCCATTCCTGTGGAGGAAGGAGATCGTCCTTTACTACTACAAGATCTCCAGGATGAAGATTTGGACTTGAATATCTCCACTTATAGCGCTTCTGAAGAGCCTTGAGGTAATCTTCTTTCCATCGTATTGAGAATTGATGGTGCAGAGCCTTCAGTTTCTCCCATCTGTTGATGAGCGAGATATTTCGTCTGTCGGGTTCAGGGAAAGCCATAATAGGAGAACCTCTTAAAAAATGTCCGGGAGTCAGTGCCGTGATATCTGAAGGGTCTTCTGACAGCGCTGAAATCGGGCGGGAATTAAGTATTCCCTCTATCCGGGCAAGGATAGTAGAAAACTCCTCAAAGTTGAATTTTTGAGTTCCAGCAATTCGTCTGAAATGAAATTTGAAGCTCTTAACGGCGGCTTCCCATAAGCCGCCCATGTGTGGTGCGTGTGGGGGAATGAACTTCCATTCAAATCCTCGAGAAAGGTACTTCTGGGCAATATCATGAGCCGCGGTATTAATAAACCTTGAAAATTCACGTCCTAGCGCTCTACTAGCGCCCAAAAAATTTCTGCCATTGTCAGAAGTTACCCTGTGGGGGAGTCCCCGCCTCCCAACGAAGCGAGCGAATGCCGCCTGAAAAGCATTTGACGACAAATCAGAGCATGCTTCCAGATGAATAGCCTTCGTGCTAAAGCAAACGAAGACACACACGTATCCCTTAATAGTACTAGCCCTTCGCAAAATTGACGTCTTCAGTTCAAAAGGGCCTGCGAAATCTATACCTGTCACATGAAAAGATGGCGTGAGTGTACATCTTTCTGGAGGCAAGGGAGCCATTATCTGCGAGCATGATTTCTGTCTGTGTATTATACAGACCTTGCAATTACGAATAATAGCTTTTATTCCCGGCTTAAGTCGAAAGACATGAAACTCTGATTGCACCATCCTAATCATTTGACTACAGTCAGCATGAGCGAGTACATTATGAATAAACAAAAGATATAACTGGCAAAATCGAGAATTTCTGGGCAGTATTATGGGATAAAGCTCGTTATATGGCATCGACGACCGAGATAGTCTGCCATTCACTCGTAAAAGTGAGTCCGAATCGAGAAAAGGGTTCAAATTCTTTAAAGAACCTTTATTTGGTAGAGGCCGTGAGTTACATAATAATTGGTACTCCTCATCATAAAAATTCCTTTGGGCTAGAGAAATAAGACGCCTTTTGACAAATTTCATTTCGTCAAAAGTGAGATCGCCAGGAGAAGATTCTGGTCTATTAAGTTCTGAGAATTTCGAACTTTTCGCTAAGCATCTGGCGAAAAATCGAAAAATGTAACATATAACTCGCAACGCTCGGTTATATGAAGAGAAATTACACAAAATGTCATCTTCTTTGACTTCTGTGTGTAATGAGTGAGTCTGAATTTTCGAGTCGGCAATAACTTTCAGGGGATCTCTATATGGCCACTCTGAGGATGGTTTTGATAACCATGGCGGCCCATGCCACCAGAGCGAGCTTTGTGCCAGTTCTTGAGATTTACAACCGCGAGTTCCCAGATCAGCGGGATTGTCGTGTGTTGGCACATGTCGCCATATAGCATCCGGAACCAAACGGTGAATCTGAGAAGTGCGATTTGCCACGTATGTTTCCCATGAGGATAGGGGTTTCGAGAGCCAACCTAATACAATGGACGAGTCCGTCCACAGGATGACCTCACCGATGTTGAGACGAAGTGAATCCTTAACATATTTTACGAGGTTTGCCAGTAAAACTGCGCCATTCAATTCTAGTCGCGGGAGACAAATTGTCTGTATCGGGGCTACTTTACTCTTAGCTAGCAACAAATTATTGAAGCTGTTGTGAGACATAGTCTCACATCGAATATAAATTGTGGCACAGTATGCTACCTTTGATGCATCTGAGAACCCGTGAATAGAAATTGAATCAGATGGAGTACTGTGTAACCAACGTGGGATGGAAATTTTATCGATGAGACCGAAATCTTGCACCAGAGAGTTCCATTTATAAAGGGATTCAGATGAAACATCATCATCCCATTCTAACCCCTCCAGCCATAACTGCTGCATTAAAAGTTTTCCTCTGATGACTATAGGAGCCAGCCATCCAGCAGGATCAAATAATTTTGCAACTGAGGATAAGATTTGTCGCTTTGTAATTCTGACCGTTTGTTCAATCGGGGAAAATTTGTACGTAAACGAGTCAGTGACTGCATTCCACCTTATGCCAAGAGTTTTGGTAGAACTGGTGTCGTGGAAACGGAGAAAATCTGAATCATAAAGATCCTCCTTTGGCAGATTGGAGAGTAATTGCTGATCATTTGCCGTTATCTTCTTTAATGGGAGCCCTGCTGAACTTAATGAAGCTATTAGCTGAGTTTGGGCAGATAAAGCTTCGTCAATGGAGTAACCTCCTGAGAGTATGTCATCGACATATGTTTCTGTGCGCAGAATTGCAGCTGCCTTTGGAAAAGCTGATTCGGAAACGGAAGCGAGTTGTAATAGGGTCCGAATAGCTAGGTATGGGGCACAGTTGACGCCAAACGTTACAGTCTTCAATTGATAATCCTTAATGGGGCCGTTAAAGTGGGGTTGAAATAGAATTCGCTGAAACGGCCTATCAGCTGGGTGCACAAGGATTTGGCGATACATTTTTTGAATATCGCCACTAAAAACGTACTGATATTTTCTCCAATTAATTATAATTGATATTAAATCATTCTGTAGAGTAGGGCCTGTGTGCAGAACATCATTGAGAGAAAATTGAGATTTCGATTTGCGAGAAGCATTGAAAACAACTCTAACTTTAGTAGTTTTATGTTCAGGGCGAACTACGGCATGATGCGGTAAATAATATGAGCCATATTTACCGTGTGAAACGACTTCATTTGATGGAACCTCCTCCATGTGGTCCAAAGTTATGTATTCTTTTAAAGTCTCTGTATATTGAGCTTGAAGCTCGGGGGTTTTTGATAAATTTTTCTCCATGCTCGAGTATTGAGCCAGAGCTGTGAACCGGGATGAACCAAGAGAGATTTTTTCTGGAAAATCTTTTTTGAAAGGTAGCCTTACCAAGTATCTACCATTTTCGCTACGTGTAGTGGTTTCTGTGTAAAATTGTTCGCAAAATTCATCTTCGACCGATCTGGGCCTTGCAGTATGAATTTCTTCCTGTTCCCAAAACTGCCTTAAAATTTTATTAAGCTCAACAGTCTGGGATACGAACACTGAGGTCGTGAACGTTTGAACAGGTGTTGATTTTATAGGGCCACTTAAAACCCATCCGAAAATGGTATTGTAGGCCGAAGTCTGACCACATATATTTTTTCTAATGCCATCAATGTTGAGCAAGTGTTCACAATCATTGCCCAGAATAAGATCTATTTGAGCAGCCCTATTGAAAGTAGGGTCAGCTAGATCTAAGTCCGCGAGTTCCGTTGAGACCGGGATTTCAAAATTGCAAGTTGGAAGCCGCTTGGTGAGTTTTGGGAGTATAATAGCCCTTATAGGTACGCGCAATTTGTGTCTTTTGGCGTATAAAACAAAATCACATTCCTTATTAGCGACCTGTTTTTGACCACCTATACCTACAATTTCAAAATGAGAACTCCTGTATGGGATCTGAAGACGAGTTCTAATTCTTTCTGTCAGAAATGTTCTTTGAGAACCGGGATCAATTAGAGCCCTTACGGTGAAGAGTTCACCCCTATGTTCAATTTGTGTCAGAGCGGTGCGTAACAAAATATTTTCACTTCCGGTAGAGCAATTAGCATGGACACGACTAGAAGTGCTGGGAATATCATTTTGAGTAGCTTTTGAAGCCGATTGAAGGGTATCTTGAGACTGGCGTTGTACCAATTTAGTATCATGATTTGGTGCTTCCGTATGTACTTTGCCTGAGCCGTGCGTTGAGTTCTGAGAATTTTGTCCCATGTGCAACAAAGTGTGGTGATTTTTCTTGCAATGCATACATCTATACTTGCTACCACAGTTTGACTTGAGATGAGAAGCAGCCAAACAATTGTTACAAAATTTGTTCTTAAAAACGTAATCAACTCTCTGTTGCACACTGAACGCTTTGAATCTGGGGCATGCTCTCAAAGGATGACCCACATTGCAAAGTCTGCAACAAACAGCATCCAAACTTTCCTGAGACACATACGTCTGCACCTTAGCTTGATTCGGTTTTGTTAGCATAAAACAATCTTTTGATGTCTTGATGCTATTTATACGTTCAACCGCCTCGTATCTGTCAACCAGAAATTGCGACATCTGGCTCCATTGCGGAAGTTCACGAGGTGATGTGAGAGATTGTTCCCACATAGCTAGTGTTACTTCAGGCAACTTTGTGGAGATAAGGCGAATCAATATGGGGTCCCAACTGTCCACTTGAACGCCAAGTGTTCTGAGTGTTGCGAGTGAGTCATTCACTGAAGACTGGATTCTTCGAATTGATTCACTGTCTTCACTAGTTGCCTCGGGTATATCAAATAGAATTTTGATCTGGTTATCAACCAGAACACGTTTATTTTCATAGCGGGTTCTCAAAGCATCCCATGCTAATTCGAAATTTTCGTTAGAGAGAGGATATCTTTTAACAATATCCCCCGCCTCACCTCTTGTCTTGTTACGTAAGTGATACAATTTAGTAACGGGTGTAAGTTTCGAGTGCCTTATGTATACTACTGTGAACATGTCTCGAAACGAGGGCCATTGTTCATAGCTCCCTTTGAACACCTCAGTGTCACAGGGAGGCAGCTTAATGCAGTATGAGCTATCTTGAAGCTGATCATATTGGAGGGCTTGATTCTGCACAGTATATCGGGAGGTCGATTGACCTGCAGGGTAATGTCCAGTTTCCAATCGAAAACTTTTCATTAACTCTAAAATTTGAGACGAGCATACATAATATGAGTTTGTGCATTCATCAAAAATTTTCGTAATCCCAGCTTTGACTGCCGACGTGAAAGCGGGATCCTTTGACATCATGAGGATTTCATAGGAGGAGTCGAGCCTTCCCCATCTGGATTCCAATTCTTTAAGTTTAACCTCAAGAATGGATTCGTTAAGGTCAATATTTTCAGATTCCTTAAATCTGTCGCAAAAATTGAGCAACCTATCGCTATCATAATCGAATTGATCTCTTGGAGAGGGGTCTTCAATGGATTTAGTTGCCATTTTGATGTAGTGCTATTAACGTTTTTACTATGTGTAAACTCCGTGAAATTATTCAATAAAACAAGAACCAAAATAAGGGTCAGTTGCAGTATATAATGCCAGGGCCAAACTAGGGGCTATAATATAGCAATAGTTCAAGTTTTAAATCGGATATCTATTTGAATTACAAGAGCACGGAAAATTTCAAGTTATGAAATATCAGGGGCTAGACATTCAATCTATTTTAGAGAATAGAACTAGGGGCTATTTTGAATAGCAATAGAATAGAATTCTAGCAAATAAAAGTTCAAAGGGTTAGAGTGAAGCACATTAGTTTTCAAAATACGGACTGAATAATTCCCGAGAATATGAGTAAATTCATAGCATCAACAAGATTCAATGATATTAAATATTTCCTTTCCATTGAATTAAAGCATTGTATTTAGTTTTAAGAAATCAACTTAAATATTACTTGTAGTTTCTATTTGCCGGGCAAAATTATACCGTGCCTCACCAACTTGTTCAAAGTGCAAACCGGTAACACTGTTGAAATTTGTATAAAGCAGGTATGGAAAAAGGCAATTGATATATTGAATTCAAGAAATGAATTTCAATTTACTTAATGTATGTACACTTCAGATAATGAGCAGAGATGAGTAGATAGATGTGTATGATTTTTCTTTTTTACTAATAGTAATTAAATGAATATAAATTTCTATTTATATGTGTGTATGAGTAAACTGTTCAAATTTATTTATAATTAATTTATATTGTTGTTAGTTTTGAAAATTAGTTAACTTTCCATACTTATTACTGTAGGTAGTGGACTTTCCATCCCTTGTTTAGTTATTTGTGCTAACTACTGTTTCAATTCCTTTGTTTGTACATGAGTATGTACATATGCATGCATGTGAATATTTATTTATTTTTTTTTTTTTTTAAGTAGAATATGTACATATGTATGTATGTATATTATTTAGGTATTTATAGGTATATGATCAATGCATGAACGGTAAGTATGAGAATGAGAAGTTATGGAAAGACCGTTAAGTATGTAGGTATGTATTTATTAATATATTTGTTGATGTGATATTCGTTTAGAGTAGTTATTTATATATGTATGTATTTAAAATAAACGGGTTTCATATACATACATATTATTGAAACAAATTTTTGTAGGTATAATATGTTGAAAATTTTATTTTCTACTTACATAAATGAATAGGTGTGTCGGTAATATCCTTGAAGGCGTTTAGGAATTTTAATTTCAAATTGCTTCTTGTAGGAGTTTTTCAGGACCAAGTGAATATAATTTTTATATTTTTCGTTTTCTTTCTTTTAAATTTTACTTTTCGAATTTTACTTTTTGAATTTTATTTTTCTTTTTAGCGCCCTTTTAATTTAGTTTTATGTACGTGTACATATGTACTTCAAGTTTTATTTGTCAATTATATACACATGCACGCATCCACAATATATTTTTCTTGGGCTGTGGTATTATTTCTTAAAAAATCTTTTCGTTTTTCAATATTGATTTCGTTTATGCAAAAGTTTTCTTTATTTATGCAATATACATATATTTAACTAAATACCATTCACTTAAATTTGCTTTTATTTGCACTGTTAAGATTTCTTTCTTTTTTTATTTACTTCTTTCTACTCACTGTGTAAATAATGGACTGTATGGTGGTTGTTTTAAGTTTTTGTGTTTTACCTCATGTTTAGCTTTTTCTCAATTTCTCAATTTAGAACAGGAATGAGTTTCTCTTTTGTATATGAGTAAATATCTTGGTAATTTTCGCTGGATAACTTCTTTCAGCCTTTAAGGACCATGAACAAATTGACCATGAACAAAATGTTGGGTTATAAATTTTACGCTTAAATAATTTTGTTAAGATGAACTCCAAACAAAATTATTAATATCGATTATAAATAATTGATATTGGGAAGTGGGAAAGGAAAAATAAGAACCAATATTAAATTTTCCTTTTGGGCAGATAAATGCTTTTGGGCAGATAAATGCTGCTCTCGTTGATGCTGGTTGAAGAAGAAGTAGTAGTTTAATTTTTAAATTAAGAAAAAGGAAAGTTCGGCTTTTGGAAAAACCGCGCAACATATGGAATTTTTCGAGTGTCAACTCGAGCAACATTTAGTACATTTTCAGTGTTACAATATTGTCTAAATTTAACTGGGTAAGTACACAGGAAGAAAAGGTTATAAGAAAAGGTTTGTATAAAAGGTAAGTAAGAGAGATGTTTCCAAAGTAAGTATAAAAAAGCTAAAATAAATCGTTTACAATTCATACAATATACTTATACTTAAGATTTGCATATTCAAATCGATTATAAAAGGTTTAATTTATAATTCAATTATAAAGGGTTTAATTTATAAGGAATAAATATAAAATTCAGTGCAAATAATTTATATTAAATAATAATAAAAAATGATTTTGTCCAATATCAAATTGGACAAATTTGATTCTTTAGTAGAATCATAATCACTAACGTATTTATTATTAGCTATAGAATGTCGTTTACTACACTGAACGATACCCCCTCTAATACCTCGCATAACGAAATTGTACATATTAATATCTGTGAACAATTTCAGCTCTATTTCAGTTGTTTTCAACATTGCATCCCAAGATAAGCCCGGAGTAGTATAATATTGGCAAGGATCTAAATTGTAAATTTTCTTACAAACTTTACGGAAATTTTCAAATACATCCCAAAGTAATAAAACATCTACTTTAGTTTAGTAGAAATGTATTCCAAACTTTTTCAGCATGTTCATAATCATCTACACTACACGACTTACTAGTAAGTTTATTAAAGAAACTCGATCAGGGTGGTAGCTGTGTTTCTTCCAGACGATTAGTTGAATCTAGATAATCATACGGAAAGACACCTTTACGTTGCATCAAACTGCATTGATTATGATTTTGATAAATTGATTTCACAGTTGATAAATCATCATCAAACAGGTAGCTAGCTAGTTTTTCTAAACTTGATGGCATAAACCGACAAGAATCTAGAAAACGCAGTTCTATTGTCTTTTTTCCATTATAATCATTAACCAGAATTGTTTTGGATATAGATACGTATAACTCTTTATTTAAAGGAATTATATTTATATCACCTTCAATGGATGAAAGTTCTTTAATGAACAAATGACAATCATATGATGAAAGATTGTGAAAAAATATGGGTATGAATTTTGTACGCCCAAGAAACTAATTGAAGAAAAAATGTTTCAAAGTAGCAGTGATTATGATGAAGATGACTTTTATTTACAAAATTCTAATAATGAAGAAAGTTATCCGGACTTATTACTATTGCAATCGAGAAATGAACTAGATACTAACTATGTTCCACATATAGATAATAATAACGAATGGAGATTTGGTAATAGCACCATCGAGTTAAATCAAGATAAGATACAAATTGGTGGACTAATATGGCCTCACGCAAGGACTGTTTTCTTTAATGTTTCATAAAACAACAAAAACTATGACAAATTCGCGTTTGAAATCTATAAAAAAATATTACTCACTACCAATGCTCACAGGAGAGACTATAAGTCTGATGGTCAAATCAAAGGGAGCACAGCTCAGAATTGCAAACATATTATTGGAAAGCTTTTCAAAGGAGAAAATAATTATTTAGGAAGGGGTTTGATGCAGTTTAACGCTCATAATCCAAACTATATATACTGGGATGACACAAACCATTTGGTAGATCGACTTAGAGTACTGCTTACATCACAGTCTGCAGGCCATACTAATCACAACAAAGAAATTGTCTCAATTAGTGAAGAACTACGTGAAGCTAATATAATAGTATGAACTATATACATACATAAATTTTTTATAAAAAATGTTAGGATTCTTTATGGATACGAAAAAAACATTGATGTCCAATACAAAAGAATCAAAAGTGTTGCAAACGCTCTGGAGGAAAACGAAGTTATCAATAAATTGTTTCTGCAAACTGAACTCAAAAAACAGCAACAAGAAGTAGCTTTCCAGTTAGAAAATCTTAATGCTCATATGCAGGATATCAATAACAAAATGGATGATAGTAAATCACTTTTTGATAAGGAAATTGAAGAGCTACGAGAAAAAGTGTATAGAATAGAATATTACATGTTCGTATCAATAGCTGAAAGTACACCAAGTAGATCACAACACACTTAAAAAAGAGACTGGAAGAACAAAATGTCTTCAAAGAGAAATATTGTAAATAAATTGCATAAGCAGGCTCGAAAACGTTTTGAACGTCGTAGAGTTGTGATGAAAGGAATAGATGATCTTTGGCAAGCTGATTTAGTTGAAATGGGAAATTATTCCTTAGACAATAGAAATTATAGATTTTTGCTAACTGTAATTGATACATTCTCAAAATTTGCTTGGGCAGTATCTTTGATAAGAAAGAGTGCATTTCAAAGAGCCCAGACAATCGGGAATATTTTCAAATTGAGGCGAGTACCGAAAAACTTGCAAATAGACGATGGTAAAGAATTTTTCAATAAACATTTCAGTCAGTTGATGAATAAATACAATATTAATCACTACTCAACATATAGCCTTATTAGTAGAACGTTTCAACAGAACATTAAAAGGAATGATGTGGAAAGAATTTAGCTTTAATGGTTCATATAACTGGATTGATATGTATGGAGATTTAATTGATGCATACAATAGAAAGGTTCATCGCACCATTAAAATGTTACCGATTAAAGTAAATTCAATAAATGAAACACAGCTTTTAAATACCGTATATAGTCATTTAAAGATGTACAAAATGTCAAAATTTAATGCAGGAGATCATGTACGCATAAGCAAATACAAAAACATGTTTGAAAAAGGTTATACACTGAGAGAAAAAAGACGTTGCAAAATCAACAACCTTCGTGGTCAATTTTGCACCCTACGTTGTCACTTATTTTTGACCACGCTTGTTGTCAATTTTTAAACGAACGTGTTCAAATTGAAAACAGTATGTTGTCAAATATTGGTACTTGACAACGCACGGTTTCAACTCGTTAACGAATGTGTAAAAGTTGACAACGCTTTGTTGTCAAATTTTGAATTTTGACAACGCCGGTGTCAATTTGTTAACGAACGTGTACAAATTGACAACGCTTTGTTTTCAATTCGTACGCGTGTATTATCGGCTATGTTTTTATTATTATTATTGTTTTACCAAAAGTGAAAAGACGCGTGTGTAGAAAAATAGTAATAAAATGAAAAATATCGACGAAAATAACTTGTTAGACCTACTGGAAGTAAATGGTAATATCATCGTTGTCGGTGATACGGGTATTCCAATAGAAAACGTGGCTGAAGACAGTGAAGACGATATAAAACTCAAGGAATTCTTGAAAAACATTAATATGGAATCTATTTTTGAACATTTAAAAGGTAAGTTAATCAAAAATTTTAAGAGTAAGTTGGAACTTTATATATACAAAAATAACTATAATTGACAATTGTAAATGTTTTAGCATCACAGGTAACATTTCGTAGTTTGCCATACATAAAAAAGGAAGACTTGAAGGAAGCAGTCCCGCCCTTAGGGGTGCGTGTAGAGTTTAGAGAAAAACTCTTTACATGGAAAAAAACGGAGGTATGTATTATAGTGTAATGGTTTAAACGAATACTTTATTCATTGTATTCATACCTTGGAATTGATGACGAAACAATGTCAGTACCATCCAAAGTAGAGGAATGGTGGACACGTAATGAAATGGCTGCCACTACTCCTAGGTCAAACTGCTCCAAAACCGCAGGAATTCTTTCGAAGGTAAAAAACATTATAAATAAAAAAAATTTTAATGGTAAGTGAATTCTAATTAAATATAGGACTTGAAAACGTTGTTGAATGAAACAGGAAAAGGCAAGTTAGCACTTGAATATTCCTGTGCAAATAATAAACTTACAACTGAACATCGGGATGACATAATAAATATAATTATTGAGGATATTTTAAATAGGGACATAGTGCTACATACTAAGGACTACAAAAGATTGTTGGACGAAATTTGCTCAGTCCTTTTGAAAGAGAAATGAAGGTAAGCGTAAGTTGAATAAATAAAACTGATGTTGACTTTCCCCTGTGCCTTGAAATATTCATTATGTCTTTCAGAATTTAAATACTTTTTGAACATTAATCTATAAATCTTAATTGAATTTAATATAGCACATAAAATTAAAGTAATTAGTAATTTTTATTGGGTGTATTCAAGGAAGTAATTTTTTTTTGTCATAAACTTTTTTAGGATTATTATTACATATCAAGAAAAGGAAAAAACAATGCAAGCGGAAAAATGTATGCAAAGTACAGGAACAGAAATCTAAAAAGGAGAAAGCTTTTGGAATCAGATCCAAGCTGTAGCACCATAGAAAGTCCGACGTCATTGCAATCCTCAATGAAAGATTTGGTGGAAATCGACGAATCAGTTGCTGCTGCACTGAAAACTTCGTTATTTAGAGAATGCGACGATTGGGATTCGGTTTGCGAAAAATGGAAAAGATCTTTTAATATACGGCAAAGAGACTTACAAAAATTGAATAGCCATGAATTTATGCTAGCATGGCCGAAGCTATCTGATTCAAGGGCATCAGAATTAGTGAGTATTAACATGCAAGCTTTTTCATTGATTTTTCAAAATATTTTCCGTTTAAGGTTAATATTGATTTTGATATAATATACCCACTGAAAGGTCATCTTTTACTTGGTAAATGGGACAAATTTAAAGAGACGATTCGTGAGTTTTATGCAAAAAATATTCATAATGAATATTGTAAACAATTGTTTGCAAATATTCTGTCAGCGAACAGCATAGGTAAATTATAGATTCATAACAACTTTTTTTAATTTAGTTTTTTTTTAATATCAATATAGTATTTATATTGCAGATGCACAAGACTATATATACACAATATTGCTCAATGCGGTTTTACCATCGCCGGCTAGGTTTAAGAGTGGATGCGGAAAACAAAAAATGAAGGTAACAATAGCAGATTCTCAGGAGTGTTTTGTTTTGCGCTTAGCCATAATTAATGATTATAAACGACAAATTGATACAATCATAGAAAAATATTACTATGCTGGTTTAACCATACAGCCATTTCTTATTGTGGAGGGGTTGTCTGATACTGATCTTAAAGGTTTTTATATATTTTTTAACAACAATTTATTAAAATTTAATTCATTTCTTCAATGTTTGGATACATGTTTTAAAATTTTTCAAACTCTATCTTTGAAATATCCTGAGGCATGCCAACTCCATGGATTTTCATTCAAAAATTTTTTTACGAAGTTAATACTGTATATGATTCAAAGTCAGCTAACGTTGCATCTCTTATTAACTTTTGTGCCAGTAATTAAAACCTAATTCCAAAATTTATATATGTTTTAGGTGTCGTAAAAAGTTCGATAAAGCTAATATATTAATAGTACATTTGAAAGTTGATCATTTAATGTCAACTAAGCTCTTAAAAGTTGAATGTGCTCAAAACAACTGTAACCAAAAATTTACCAGATTTACTTCATACAGAATTCATTTAGAAAAACAACACCGAAGTAATGAAAGAACAACCTTAAAAAACAATTTAATTAAAAACCCACTTGATATATTATCGACGGATTTGAATGGGTCTCATTCAAACCCTGAATGCTTTGTTGATAAAAAAGAAGTTGAAATTGATTTAGAAATTTTAAAGAAGAGAGCGTTGCGTCTGTCTTTACAATTATATCAAGAAAACTATATGCCTAGAAATAGAGCTATTGAAATACAAAATTCAGTCACGGTACTTTTTTCATCCATTTCTGATTCTATAGAAAAATACATTAATGATAATCCAGTCCACGAAGATTTTAAGTGTTTATTGAACTTTTTTAAAAGTCCTTTTGAAGAAACTAAAACGGAATATAGACTTCTAAAAGTTTTAAAAGAATTAAATTTATATGAAAAACCAAAGCTATTTACAATTGTTATTAGCGGGAATCATAGAAGACTATTTAATAAAATTGGAGAAATTGATTAAAAATCATCATATACTTTATTTAAAATTATACGGTCCTCTAAAACCAAAGCATCATTTTCTTGTCCATTACCCAACTGCTATTCGAAAATGTGGCCCTCTTAAATATCTGTGGTGTATGAGATTTGAGGCTAAGCATAAAGAGGCAAAAATTTATTTCAGTAATACTACTTCAAGAGTAAATCCATGTCATTCGTTGTCTTTAAAATCTGGATTAAAATTTTCAAATTTGTTGTTGACACACGAAAATAACTTAGAACCTAATTTTATTATTAATTCTTATAGTAATGGGAACTTATTAGAAGAAGAGCTATTTTACAAAATAAGTAAGCCAGAACTAGATTTTCAAAATTGCAAACTTTCTAATGATATTATATTTAAAGGGAGCCGATATAAAACAAACTATTACATAGCTACAAAAAATTCATCAATTGAAATTTTCAAAATAAAATTCTTTGTAATTCAAAATGAAAATATTTATATTTTATGTAATCAAGTACATATTAAAGAATTTGATAATCATTTGCAATCCTTTGAAGTTGGTACACTTAACCAGGATAAAGCTTTTATAATACCAATTTTAGATTTTATAACTCTCCCATTTCATTTATATCCAATGAATAATGGAAAAATTTATTTTAGAATAAAGTCAATTTAAATGTTAGTTTTAGTTTAATTTAAATGCTATATATTATGTACGTATGTATGTATATAATACAATTTATTTTCTTTAATAAAATACTTTTGAAAATTTAAAGCAATAACTTGAATTGTTATTTTAATGAGAACAGATTGGAAAAGGAACGGAAATTTATTAATCCACAACGAATGGTGTCAAATTGACACCATACCGTTGCAAATTTGACACCGTCACGGTGTCACTTCAACAACGACGTGGTGTCAATTTGACAACGGAATGGTCTCAACTTGACACCAATACGTTGTCAAGTTGAACCCGTTTGTGCTCTGTTTGACACCTACGTTTTCAACATTTCGTTGTCGATTTGACAACGGCGTGCTCAACTTGACCACAAACGTTGTTGATACACTTTTGACACTGATTGTGGTCAATTTGAGCACGTATGGTGTCATTTTTTCTCTGGGTGTACACTGAATTGGACAACAGAAATCTTTACAATTAAAAGAGTAAAAAATACATATCCTACAACATACATATTAGAAGACTATCGCGGAAACCCTATCAAAGGTGGATTCTATGAAGAAAAACTTTCACAAACCAGATATCCAAGTAATTATCTAGTTGAAAAGGTTCTCAAAACTAAAGGACATAAGGTTTTTGTTAAGTGGCTGCGCTTTGGTAATGAGCACAATTCTTGGATAACCAAAGATGAGATATTGTAAATGGAAGAATACAATAAATAAACAATAACAATGGCATCAATATTTAATTTTAGTTTAAAATAGGTAAATAAATAATAAATACGAAACTGATTCTTATAAGTCATACTGTGAGTTTAACCTCATTTATTTACAATCAAAGAGTCACAATATAAATAACATTGACTCTGAGCTCCAATTCATCAGAGCTATCTGCTAATTATTTTCTTCCTATTGATTTAAACGGAACCTATGAATTTGCTTTAACTGGTTTTCATTCATACGACAGTATCCCGAATGTGGATGTCTATAACAATATACACTCAGTCCTTTTTTTACGCGATCTCCTTTTACGCGATTTCACTTTAACGCGGTTTTTTTTGCTGCGCAAATTCCTTTTTTTTTTCCAACCCTATTGTTTACATATTTGTGCGCGTAATAATTTTCGAATATAATACGGGGAAGTCCCAACAAAAACAAAAAAATAATTACTCTATGTGTATCAATTATTGCAAATGGTAAGACTTTGATTTTGTAATAAAAATAATAAAAAATTTTAATAAGGAATTGAAATTTTTGCTAGCTTTACAATGGAAGCTAATTCAGAAAAAAATAAAAAACGCAAAGGCATTTCTTTAGAAACAAAAATAAAAGTTTTGGACTATCTAGAGCTGGGAGCTAGCCCAACAAATGTGGGAAAGAGGCTTGGACTCAGTGAATCTACAGTGCAGACAATAAAAAAAATGAAAATGCAATTAGAAAATCTGTAGTTTCCGGCAAAAATGTAAATGCGAAGAAAACTTCATACTCACGGAATGTTTTTATTGAAGAAATGGAAAACCTATTAACAATTTGGATTGAAGATCTCAACCAGAAACGAATCCCAGTTAATACTACACAAATAAAACAAAAAGCTCTACGTATTTTTAATCGATTAACATCGAACCAAGAAAACAAAAACGAATTTTCAGCTAGTGGTGGGTGGTTTTCGAAGTTTATTGAAAGACATAATTTTCATAATATAAAAACTAAGGGTGAAATTGCTTCAGCTGATAGTAAAGCTGCGCAAGAATATCCACCAAAGTTATTAAAAATAATTCAAGAAGGTGGTTACACGCCAGACCAAGTTTTCAATGCGGACGAAACCGGCCTATTTTGGAAGAGGTTACCAAAACGAACATATGTGTCTAAGACTCAAAAATCATTAGGTGGCTTCAAAGCTGCAAAGGACCGTGTGACGTTTTTATTATGTAGCAATGCTTCTGGTGATCGCATGATTAAACCGCTGTTAGTAAACAAAAGTCTCAGGCCGCGAGCACTAAAGGGCAAAGATTTAAAACATTTACGTGTTCACCGGATGGCCAATAAAAAAGCCTGGGTAACTGGAAATATATTCCAAGATTGGTTTGCTAAATGCTTTGTACCAGAAGTTAAAAGTTATTTGGAGATGAAGAAACATCCCTTTAAAGCTCTTTTAATAATTGACAATGCACCAGGCCATCCGTTGATTGAACATCCTAATGTAAATATCATTTTCCTTCCGCCGAATACTACATCAATTATCCAACCGATGGATCAAGGCATTATTGCGACTTTTAAAATGTACTACCTCAAAAAAACTTTTCAGTGCATTATGGAAAAACTGGAGGAAAATCCTGAATTGGACTTCACCGATGCTTGGAAAAATTTTTCTATCAAGGATTGCATCTTGTACGCGTCAAAAGCAATTTCTGAAATAAGGCAACATACGTTAAACGCATGCTGGAAATCTCTTTGGCCAGAATGTGTGAAAAGTGGTATGTCCGTGACAAGCACTTATTCAGATATCATTGATTTAGCACGTTCCGCGGGAGGAGAAATTTTTGCAGATATGACGAGAGAAGATATTAACGAGATTCTTCTAGACCGAGAGCTCGATGATGACGATTTAATTGAAATAGCTTCGGAAGTAATCGAATCGGAAAATGGCAGCGACACCGAGATAGACGAGCATCCAATTAAAGCAGAGACGATTAAGCAAGGTCTTAAACTTGCAGCAGAATTAGAAAATTATTTTGTAGCAAATGATACTGATGCCGAACGTGTATGAATTTTTCAAAAAGAATTGAGTCTCTGCATGTTAAGATATAAAGAACTACACCGGAAGTTATTGGGTCCAAAAAGAAGCATTCAAACAAAATTAACTGAACTTATGGTGCAAACTGGGTCGGAGATGATAAGTCAATCAGAGCATCAATCCATAGTTCTTACTATTGATTCTGATACAAATTCTAGTGATATCAGTGCAGGTCATCAAAATAAGCGGCTAAGAATAATTTCCACTACGGATACTGACAGTGATTAAACAGCGTTCAACGGTTTTTTCAATAAATCTACCTATTTTCTTCTCTTTTATACATATATGATTTTTGTTTTTGTTTTGTATTTTTTATTTTGTTTGAATGAATAAATCATAAGTCTGAAATTTGAAACTTATTGTATTGTTTTTGAATATTTTTTTGCGCGTATATTTTGTTATACGCGATATTTTTTATATTTGGAACCAATTCGTCAGTTAATATTGGAAAACTAACCATTTTTAAGCGATTTTTTTATACGCGATTAGTGGCAGAACCAATAATCGCGTATAAAAAGGACTGGGTGTATTTCATATCGGTGAACTTGTAATTGAAATACCGATCGGATCTTATAAATTAAATAATATACCTATATATACATATATATATATATATATATATATATATATATATATATGTATATAATAAACCAACTTTTGAGATATTGTTATTGTACTATTATAATATGAAATTTATTTGTTGGGTGGTTAAGCAATGTCTATATGCATTTCGTTGGCGCTTCTTACCAAATCGTCAGTAGACTTCAACCACAGTTTTGCAAAGTTTCAAACTTCTTAACTTTTTAAAAGACTTCCAAAAACCGTCTGAGAATTATGTTAAATAAATTAACTATAAAAATTCACAAACGATTTCAAAAAATCACATTATAATAAGTGTAGCAGGCTATGAAACTTACACAAACCAAACCCAACAAACAACTTTTATTCGATATGAATCTATTTTATTTTTCTTATATGAATAATTCTAAGGCTCTACATGAATTTTCGATAAATGTACTTGCTGGATATAAAATAGTTGAGATTCCCAAAAATCTTATTAATTTGCCAGTAAACTCCAGAGAGATAAGTTCACTAGCTCTTCACGTCGTTGATCAAAACGGCGACTTAATTAACCCATTTTCGGCCAAATTCGAAAGTTTTATGCATTTATTTTTTAAAACTTAGAGACTCTATTATGTAATTAGTAGTCTAGGCTTTAGCTAACAGTAAAAATAATTTATAAATTTATCTCATATTTTAAGTGAAGAGATATTTCATGGCGCGATTTTAGAGGATTTTTTTACAATTAAAAAAATATATTATTTAATCAAATATGTTATAACTTATTATAGGCCACTTATACTGTCAGTTCAAATGGCCACATAATATAAAAAAACTTAAATAAATATAAATATTTCTATCATATTATAGCTGTTAAATTTACTCTTCACAAGTGCAAACATTGGCCGCTATTTGGAGAATAAATTTCTTTGATACAAGCTTATTGTTCTTCGTTCTTATATAAATATGACTATTATTTTAACTAAAAACAACATAAAAATATCTTTATATTATAAGAAAACTAAAATTTGGTGTTTGTGTTCTTCTGGCGGTTATTTGTTTATTTGTATACCATATTCTGGTTCCAGTGACAACTACGATCGACTATTGGAATGTGTAGAAAATCTCATTCTATATCAAACCTACTTTGATAACTTGTTTGCATCATATTATTTGATGTGGCTTTTAAGTGAGAAAGTGTTTGCGCCTCGGGAACCCAAATCGCATTGCCAAAGGCGTACTACTCGCAGTAGACAGGAGGAAATGATTACCAATTTGATAGAACAAATTCGGTATTATATTACATTTACTTATCTTGCATAATATATTCAAACGACTTTATTCGTTTAGTTTAGAGGAAAAGCCGTCTTTGTAAGTGTTGCACACACGTTTTGAAATTCGTTTGTTCTCTAATGAGAGCAGTGCTGCCATATATATATATATATATATATGCATAACTAAATATATCCTACTAATATTATAAAGCCGAATGTTTGTGAGTGTGGATGTTTGTTCCTCTTTCACGCAAAAATTACATATATATATATATATATATATATATATATATATATTATATATATATATATATATATATATATATATATATATAATATATATATATATATATATATATATATATATATATTTATATATATATATATATATATATATATATATTTATATATATATATATATATATATATATATATATGCATAACTAAATATATCCTACTAATATTATAAAGCCGAATGTTTGTGAGTGTGGATGTTTGTTCCTCTTTCACGCAAAAATTACCGAATGGATTTTAATAAAACTACAATAATTATCTTATACATCAGAATAACACATAGGCTATAATTTATAAAGATATTGTGTAAATTGTCCAAAATATAACGATAAGTGTCAAGTAAGTAGAAAAAAATATTTCCTTTTTTTTTTATTTGAAAAAATAATATTTGTCATTACATATTGTATTCATTTTTATTTTGTTTGGGTTGTATTTCTTTTTTTTATATGTTTAGGTTGTATTTTCTATTGTATTTCTTTTTCTTTTTATAATATTTGCCGTTAGTTGATATCAATTTTTATTTAAATTTTTAAGTTTGTCATAACATTCGTCGTTATTAGAAAAAATATTAAAAATTATGCCGCGAGAGCGTAAGTCTATTCTTTCCCAAAGCTGGAAGAGGGCTCGAGCAGTGAAAGTAGCTAGACTCAACGAAACGGTTCATCAAGCCGAACTAAGAAGACTTCAACAGGCGGAGCGTGAGGCAACTCGCAGAGCTGCTGAGATATGGCTGAATCTATGGTATATCAATGAGCTGATGAGACACCAGAACATGCCCAAGAGCGACGTCGATGGCATGCTAAGTATCTGAAATCTCAACGAGCTGTTGAAATATAAGAACTGTCTCAACATTCGAACAGTCTCATGCTCGGCGTCCCCAAAAGGCGAATTGCATAGTGCCCCAAAGAATTACAGAAACCATTAAAGCAGCTGGATCTCGCAGATGTGCTGTTGCTGAAAGGACACAACAGCGACGTCTAATTTTAACAACAAACGAGTGGAGAATATTTTCTAAAGCTGCATTTGAACACGATGAGACTCTTGGCTACGAAAGCCATAACCTTATAAAAATAAAAGTCATGAATTAAGAACGCAACTTTCGTAGTGCGCTAAAATGTAAAGAGGAAGCTGCAGGCATGTGTTCTTCGGAAGGGAAAATAGTCCTTCCTTCAGTAGATAAGCTAATTGAACCCCTCAAAGAGCTTTTTTGCGAAACAGAAGAGTCAACTAGTTTTTTAAAAAACATAAGAAAATACAATAATTGTTTCCACATGACATCTCTTGGGGCGGATAACACCATTTCAATACCAGGATTTTGCCCGACTTTCGTAATTCAATGCCAAATATATCACAATTGGCTCTTCCTGATACCAATACGCAACCAAAATTTTTGCAGGTTTATATCATGTGTGATGAGGAAGCACAAGTTCCTCAATAAATATAAAAAATACAAAAAGTTCTACAAAAAATACAAAAAGTTCTATATGATCAGAAAATTTTAGCGCATTAATTTAAAATGGCTAAAGATAGAGTGACTAGCGATAATTACAAGGTTGTGATACACCCAGATCATGTACCACGTGGCGATCATGAAAGACTATTAAATTCCCCGACCACAAATGAAATAGCTGCCGTAGTAGTTAATAGTGAACAAACTGCGTCTCGGGTCATTGTTATTCAAATGCACGACGGACGGCTCACTAGAGTTCCGGACACTCACAGAGTTTTTAATGCTCTCAAATACCCGATAATATTTTCGAAAGGACAAGAGGGATACAGTTTTGATATTTCTCAGACAAACCCAGTTACAAAACAATTCATACCATAGAAAAAAGTATCGTGCAAAGACTTTTATGCGTATCATATTATGGTATGTCGCAACAATTTTAATTTATTGCTTCGATGTAGACTTCTTCTTCATCAGTTTTTCGTCGACATTTACGTCAAAGTAGAGAGTGAGCGCTTAAGGTTTATTACCTTGAAGCTTAAGGTTTATTACCTTCGAGCAGAAAATTATATACATTTACAAGACGCGATAAGGAATGATGCAGATACTGATCCAAATAACTTAGGCCAAATGTTAATTCTCCCTTCATCATTTGTATATAGTCCCAGATATCTCCACGAGTATCCGCAATATATATTCACATACGTTCGGAACCGATCTCTTTACTACAATGACATGTAGTCCAAAACCAAATATATGATATACGGTCCCTGTGGTACCCTAAATCCGTCTTCACCTTGCACGAAGGAGGGAAAGTGTATGAATAAGTATCCGAGAGCGCTTTTAAAAGATACTCAAATCAACTATAAAGTATATCCCAAGTACAGGCGAAGAGTGCCAAAAGATGGCGGCCGTACAATAACTCAAAAAAACCGAGGTATAACACAGGAATTATTGTTTAACAACAGCTGGATTGTCCCATATTCTCCTTTTATCTCTAAAATTTTTAATTGTTAATAAATGTAGAGTTCTGCAATGATATACAAGCGATAATATATATTTGTATATATATATATATATATATATATATATTATTTTAAAGCGATAATATATATTTGTATATATATATTTATATATATATATATATATATATATATATATATATATATATATATATTATTTAAAATATATATGTAAATATGTAAATAAAATGTATTTGTAAATATATAAATAAATGCAGGGATCAGGCTACTTTCAATATCCGATATGAAATGCTTTATGTACTCGATCGAGTGACAAAAAAGAGGATTGCCTCACGTGCATTTACTACTATGGCTGGCAGAAAAGTTACGCCCTAATCAAATTGACGAGATTATAAGTGCGGAGATACCAAATCCAGACTCTGATAAAAAACTTTTTGATACACGGTCCCTATGGACCACTAAAACCGTCTTCACCTCGCATGAAGGAGGGAAAGTGTACGAAAAAGTATCCGAGAGCGCTTTTAAAGATGCTTAAACCAACGATAAAGGATACCCCCTGTACAGACGAAGAGCATCCGAGGTAGAACACAGGAAGTATTGTTTGACAACAGCTGGATTATCCCATATTCTCCTCTTCTCTCTAAAAATTTTAATTGTCATATAAATGTAGAGTTCTGCAATACGGTACAAGCGATAAAATATAGGTAACGTTAATATAGATCCGAGAGATGAAGTGCAAACATTCCGAGCCGGCCGATATATCAGTAGTAACGAAGCAGCGTGGCGGATCATGGGCCTGCCTCTGCATGAGAGACACCCAGCAGTCCCTCATCTTGCGGTACATCTACCCAATAGTGAGCGGATTTGCTTCACTGAAAACAATTTTAGAGAGAGATTGGCCACACCACTTAAGATGACACTAACTGCATTTTTCCTGCTGTGTCAATAAGACACTTTTGCAAAAACACTACTTTATGTTGACGTACCTCGCTACTATACCTGCAACGCATCATCAAAACGATGGAAACCCTATTTTCTCTCTTTGTTGTTTGTGTTCTTATAAGTCTACAATTACATAAAAAAGTTGAAAAATTTCTTATGAATATTTATTTATTTTGTTTCAATATAAAATATTATAAATACCTTAAAAGATTTTTAATCCAAACAGTGGAACCTATTGCCTTCTTGTAAAAGTAACAGGTTAATGTGATTAATTTTTTCTTCAGTTGTAAAGTAATATGGACCCACTATATTATCACCATCTAAGCCAAATACATTTACACTCATATTTGGATTGTTGATTTCAAAGACCTTTATTTGATTAAGCGCTAGCGGGAAACTCAAGCTTTTCAAATTCAATACAACATTATTATTCAATGTTATAATTTCGTCTTTTATGTTTATAACATTATACGATGTACATCTATTTGAATTTAATTCACTTGGACACAATGCTGATATTATAGCCCACTTGAAACAATATTCATCCTTATTTTGTACATTGATGCACTCGAATTTTCTTTGCATTGTTGATGGCAAAGGAATATATTGAGAGCCTTTAATACATTTATACTGATTAACGTTAATTTCTAGACGTAAAATTTCAATTAACGCCCATCCGCTATCACGCTCCTGAAATTCACTCATTTTTTTATAATGGCATCACATTGTTCATTATAAACATTAGTAATCCCATCTCTTGCCACAGATGTACTTAGAATAGTCATTTTAGTTTGATGAGACTTTACTTCGATGGTGCATGAATCGTCTTCTTCTTTAATCAGCACATATACACTAAATAGTTCCATGTCAAATTTTATGCTTTGACGTGTCTTAAGCTCATCATTTAATAATTCGATTACCTTGTCTCTAATTGTATCCAAAAAGTTTTCAGGTATTAAATCACCTTTGTTCTTATTTTCAATTAAGTATGTTAAAATGCGATTGTTTGAAACTGATTTTTTGCATTTAACATCATCATTATTCACATTTTCAGCGCTATTTAGTTTATGCTCATTTGTCCTTTTATGGTAATGCCATATTGTTTTGTGAATATGTTCTATACAGTCTTTACAATAGACATTGATTCCGTCATCTCTAACCCCTCCTATACAGTGAAACGAAGAAGTTTTCTCTTCACGATCATTGAACACGTTTTGACAAATCTCACAAATAAAGCTTGCCATTTTTTCTTTTTTGTTGGTATGTTAAACAAATTGTTTGATACAGTATTCTAGACAATAATGAGCTTGTGTTCTGGAAATCAATGTATTTAAACCCTAAATTGTAGACGAGGGGAATTCGAATAAGTGGCGCGTAACTTTACATATGTCATATTATTATCAAAAGACTTCAAAACCACAACTACTTCATTTATTTAAAAAAAAACAATTCAAAAGATCTGCTTGTCAAAGGTAATAGAATACCGCGTAATAGAATACATACCAATAAAAGGTCAAGTGCGGAAGGTCTTATAAATTATATAACATGGTGATATTGTTTTTGTAGACTTGCAAGGTTTCAAAAATAATTCAAATGACTTCACCGCAAAAGAACTACCTGTAGTTTTCAGCAACAAAGAATGCTTCAATTTCATCATAAAACTTCCTTTTGATTTCGCATATTTATCAACCAAAAAACGGTGAGAAGCAGTTTGGTTAACAAAAACAAAAAAAAAACTATCGTCATATTAACTGGAATAATGGATCAGTCTCATTTCAAAGCGTTTGCAAGTTTCTAAAGTCCAATATAAGAAGTTCACAAATATACAGATTTTAAGGGTGGAGAGAAGAAAAAATGGTTAGAAAAAATTATTCATCGAACAGTTTATAACATTGAAGACATTGGCTGCATTAATTTTAAACAAATGGAAACTAAGCATTTAATATATCTCTATTGTAGCTATCACGACTATGGTGTTTGTGCCTTAAGGAATGCAATTTTACTTAAAAATGAAAATGTTAACAAACTTTTAAATAAATGCTTATAAAAATTAAAATAAATGTCTTTTTATTTCTAATAAAAAAACCTACATACATATTTTTTTTCAGAGAACACACAAACATACATACACAATGGTTCATTCATTCATTCAAATGGTCAAGGGAATATTTGGGCGCAAAGAATAAACGCTTATTATTTGTTTGTATGTATATGCGTAAATGATATGTACATCTTATCACATTTCATAGTGACTCACTTGCGCAAAATCCAGGAAAGCAAAAAAGCGGACTGTCGTACAGACTCACCAATCGTCTCACACACACAGCCTGTCTGACAGGCAGATATTCCAACCGCCATTCAGAACACAAAAACACACACACTTAAACATAGCATAAATATTCATATTATACAAAATACAGAAATCGTACCACCATCCAGATCCCCAAATAAAATCCATCGATGACCGTCATGTATAAAATAAACAAAATATCAATTTCAATATTTATGGAATAGTAAATTTTTTTTCACAACGTCTTCAAGATCAAAATAATCAAATTATTCCCCCAGACTCAAGCATTGCAAACAAAAAAAGAAATAACTGGATTGCTGGACAAAATATCTTAAGTAAACACACACCAAAATCAAAAACAAAAAAAAATAAAATAAAAGAAGAAATCTCACTCCAGCAAGAAGAAACGAACCACAAACATTAAGGCCATCCACATATAACTACAAAACTTTTGAAATAGTGTAATTCCTAAAAAAATGTTCTAATATTCCTAAAAATTTCTTATTTTCTATTAGGCTATAGCACACATAGACAGACAGAATTCCTACGCTCACATATGGACAGACACAAATTCCCACGCTCACATACGGACGGACATGAATTCTTAAGGTCAAATATTGACAGACACAAATTCCCACGCTCACATACGGACGGACATGTATTCTCAAGATCACATATGGACAGACACAAATTCCCACGCCTACCCCAACATTATAAAAAAACAACAACAATGTGAACACCCTATTAAACCCTGGGAAAAAATACACACACACACACAAAATGAAATTTGAGAATTTTGTGAAATTTGAGAATTTTGGCAATTAAAATTGAAGTTTAATTGGCGAAATTTGAGAATTTTAATTGTCTGGCACATACAGTATCCTACTACTCATATCCATACTGCATGAATCACCTTCTTCTTTTATTAATACATACTCGCATAAGAGTTCACAATTAAATTTTATGTTGCAATGTTGTTGTAGTGCATCTCTTAACAATTTTACGACTTTTTCCTTTATATCATTTAAAAACACTTCAGGGATTAAGTTATCCTTATTATTACTAAATTTTTTGTCTACGTAGCAGTTTCGTTTGCTACAAAATTTTGTGACGTATCTGCATGCATAAGCATGCCTCCGTATTCTGTGTATATCACATATCATAATGTTTGTTTACATAAATATTGTCTACGTAGCAGTTTCATTCTTCTAAACATTTTCTAACGTATATGCATGCATAAGCATGCCTCGGCATTCTGTGTATATCACATATCATAGTGTTTGTTTACATATATATTGTCTACGTAGCAGTTTCATTCCCGTAAATATTTTGTATCGTAGAGGCATGCATAAGCATGTCTCTGTACTCTGTATATATCACTTATCAGATGGGTATGATGAAGGATGAGAATTGCAGAAAAATAATGAAGGAGTTTGTAGGATTGAGATCAAAGATGTATTCCTTTAGTGTGTAGTATCAAAATGGCATTGAAAAATCGAAAGGGACAAAGAAATGCATTCTTGATAAGTACGACACAACTTCTTATAAAAACTCTTTATTTAATAAGTCTACTGTATATAATGATATGGTAACATTTAAATCAAAAATTCATGAAATTTATACAAATGAAATAAATAAAGAGTATTAAATTATGCAGACGATAAAAGAAAAATAAGAATTGATAAGGTGAGTACATATGCATGGTATCATTTTTGAATCGAGGAAACTAATTCCGATTATGAACTTGACATGCTACCGTGGGAAATTTCAAGACTAGAAGAGGAAGAAGTAATGCTATAACTGTATCCCTATTTTTAAGTAATAATTTTTATATATATTTAAGTAGTGAAATCTATTAAGTAAAAAAATTGTTGTATTATTAAGAGAAATAAAAAAAAATTGTACAAATATACTTAAAATGAAAAACATTCAGAATTTGTTTTATTTTCTTTTGTGATTTATTATTTAGTTTCATCGAAATATTACATAATACGAATTAATTAAATGATTTATCATCAGTTTTCTTAAGTAAAATACGGAGCACTGGCAGGTATCTCGCCCTTCCTCACAATCTGGATGGCTCCATAGACAAGACTTAAAGTGACCATCGTCCTTGTCCTCATCTTCCATTATACCAAAATCATCATTTTCATCCAACATATCGAGAAACATTTTCACCATTTCCATGTATTCGTATAGTTGACATCCCTCAAAATCAACTAACAATTGTGCGAGCTTGTTTCTAATGTCACTCAAGATTTTTTTATGGAATATTTTATACTATTAGCAAATATCCATTCGTTATTATTATCTTTATGTGGACCATAGTTAGTATCTAGTTCATTTCTCGATTGCAATAGTGATAAATCAGGATAACTTTCTTCATTATTCGAATTTTGTGAGTAAAAGTCATCTTCATCATAATTACTGCTACTTTTACTATTCGATTGTTTAATGCTTGTTTCCAACTTCATTGTTCAGTTCTCAGGATGAAAACTCGCACTGTCCTCGTATTCAGTTTTCCTATCATTCTGTTCTTTTTTAATCGGTATACCAATATGTTTAGAGCTATTTATAAATTCCTTTAAAGGTTCTGTGATAGGCTTGAATGTATCTGTTAATTGCTGATGTGTATCTATTTCACCACTTTTTATACTACGAAGCTTTTTCTTCAATGTATTTCTAGTTGTCACCAAGTCTTTTAGAATTTTTTCATTCATTTTAGCTATTAGGTATCAGACCAGCTTATCAGTTTATTAGATCAGGTTATCAGATCAGGTTATCAGATCAGATCAGCTTATCAGGTATCAGATCAGCTTGTCAGGTCAGTTTAACAGGTATCAGGTCAGTTTATCAGGTATCAGATCAGCTTACCAGATCAGTTTAACAGATATCAGGTCAGTTTATGAGGTCAGTTTAAGAGGTATCAGGTCAGTTTATCAGGTATCAGATCAGCTTATCAGGTCAGTTTAACAGGTATCAGATCAGTTTATCAGACCAGCTTATCAGGTCACTTTAACAGGTATCAGGTTAGTTTATCAGGCCTCAGATCAGCTTATCAGGTATCAGATCAGCTTATCAGGTTAGTTTAACAGGTATCAGGTTAGTTTATCAGGTATCAGATCAGCTTATAAGGTATAAGATCAGCTTATCAGGTCAGTTTAACAGGTATCAAGTCGGCTTATCTGGTCAGTTTAACAGGTATCAGGTCAGTTTATCAGGTATCAGATCAGCTTATCAGGTATCAGATCAGCTTATCTGATCAGTTACAATAATTACATGTATAAAGTTTGAAGTCAGATTAAATACTGAAGGGTACATTTTATGAACAGTAAATTATATTATTATGAAGTAATCAAATGACTTCATCGCAAAAGAACTAGCTTTAGTTTTCAGCAACAACGAATACCTCAATTTCATCACAAAACCTCCTTTTGATTTCACATGTTTATCAGCCAAAAAACAGAGAGAAGCAGTTTGGTTAACAAAAAACTATCATCATATTAACTGGGACGATAGATCAGTCTCATTTCAAAGCGTTCAAAGTTTCTCAAAATGTAATATAAGAAATTCCCAAGTATGTGTTAAAGGTGAAGAGAAGAAAAAATCGATGGAAGAAATGATTCAAAAAGAAGTTTTCAACATTGAGGATATTGGTTGCGTCAACTTTAAAAAAATGGTAGAAAAATATCCGCAATATTTTTACTGTAACTATCACACCCATGGAGCTTGCGCCTTAAGGAATTCTATGTTCCTATCTAAAGAAATGCCTAGTTTAACATAATTTTATACTCATACAAGTAAATGTATGTATAAATATTGTTTATGCTGGTATGTGGTTTTCTTACAATCACTTGTAGTCTGAAGAATAAAACGTTTATGTTGGGATGTGGTTTTCTTACAAGCACATGTCCTGAAGAATTTGTTGGTTTTTGTTTTTCTCCCAAGCACTTTAACCTGGAGTCAGAGTTCTAATTAAAACAACTCGTTTAGTGTCTTATTATAAACTCTTTCTGTAAACTTTATTTAATGTTCTTTTATACAAAATAATTAACGTAAAAAAAACTTATCTATTAAGAATTAAAGTTGTGTTAAAGTGCTAATAATGACTTAATAATGACTTATATTTATTTGCATAAATAAAATTGCTAGCTTAAATATTTATAATTATGAAATATGCATACGGTTATTAACATTTATTTGTGTATAGCGAGTAAAATATTGAAATACTACTATTGACCTAATTTAGCACATTAAAATGTTTAGCAATAACTAAATTATAAAGTAAACAAAGGTATTATATTACAATCCATACTTTGTATGAACAAATATTATAAAAAATAAAAGCCATGCACATAAATATGTATGTATGTTTAAACAACGGTCTTTTTATTTAAAAAAAATATGTACTTATGTTTGTATAGCAGGAAAGCAAAAGTTTTCTCAAGTCTCTGAATGTCAAACTGAAAACAAAATGAGCTCAATAATAAACGTGTTGGATAAGCCATTGTCTGACGACAATATAATAAAAAAGGACTATTATACCTACATACCATGTCTATAATCGTATAACAATAATGATTAGATTCGAATCTCAATACGAAATCAAGATTTGTACGTGTTACCTAGTGAGAGCTATATATATGTGGAAGGTTTCGTTGCAGATGAAAAAACTGGAAAATTTTCCGGAAATTTTAAATTGAAAAACAACTTTGTTGCACATTTATTTGATGAAATCCGCTACGAGCTTAATGGCATTGAAATCGATCATATAAGGTATTTAGGAACAACAACCACAATAAAAAATTTGGTATCGTTATCACCAACTGAAAGCGTTGTAATACAAAATGGTGGATGGCATAAAACTGATGATTTGAATCTTAACAACGGATATTTTAATTTTTATGTACCACTTCGAAATGCTTTTGGGATTTGCTGAAGACTACAATAAAGTTATACTTAATGGAAAGCATGAATTGATACTCTTGCGCAATAAAAATGATGAAGCTCTTGTACACTCGAGCGTTTCTACTGAAAAATCTAAACTTACAATTTCACTCATCTCCTGGAGAATTCCACACGTACAATTATCTGATCAGAGCAAGTTGAATATGAATAAAGTTATTACCAATGCTGCTTCTATACCGATGACATTTCGTAGCCGGGGGATTGTCATATGAATCCACAATTGAAAACAGGGACAAGTCATATTTGGAATGTTAAATTAGCTGCAAGTAAAGAGCGACCACGTTTTGTATTGGTCGCATTTCAATGAGATAACAACTTTGTTCACCGTGACCTGACTAATTTAAAAGTACATTTAGGTTCAACCTCTTACCCCTATGATGATCTTAACATAAAATTTAAAAATGAACGTTATGCAATTCTATATGATATGTATGTAAGATTTCAACAAAGCTACTATATGAAAGAGCCTCAACTATTGTTAACTGCTCAAGAGTTTAAAGCCAACGCCCCAGTTATTGTAGTAGATGTAAGCTATCAGAACGAGTTAATCAATACCGGACCGATTGATATAAAACTTGAATTTGAAACAGCAACAAATATTCCAGCAACGACATCAGCTTACTGCATTCTTATTCATGACCGCGTAATAGACTACATACCAATAAAAGGTCAAGTCCGGAAGGTCTTATAAATTAAATAACATATATTGTTTTTATAGACTTGCAAGGTTTCAAAAATAATTCAAATGACTTCATCGCAAAAGAACTAGCTGTAGTTTTCAGCAACAACGAATGCCTCAATTTCATCATAAAACCTCCTTTTGATTTCGCATGTTTATCAGCCAAAAAACAGAGAGGAGCAGTTTGGTTAACAAAAAACAAAACTATCATCATATTAACTGGAATGATGGATTAGTCTCATTTCAAAGCGTTTGCAAGTTTTTAAAATCCAATATAAGAAATTCACAAATATATGTTAAGGGGGAAGAGAAGAAAAAATGGCTGGAAAAAATTATTCATCAAACAGTTTATAACATTGAAGACATTGGCTGCATTAATTTTAAACAAATTTAAACTAAGCATTCAATATATCTCTATTGTAACTATCACGACTAGGGTGTTTGTGCCTTAAGGAATGCAATTTTACTTAAAAATGAAAATGCTAACAAACTTTTAAATAAATGCTTATAAAAATTAAAATAAATGTCTTTATTTCAAATAAAAACCTATATACACATTTTTTTCAGAGAGCACACAAACAAACAAACACAATGGTTCATTCAATCAAATGGTCAAGGGAATATTTGGGCACATAGAATAAACGCTTATTATTTGTTTGTATGTATATGAGTAAATGAAATAAATTTGTAGATATTTATGTATGCACGAATATGTACATCTTATAACATTTCATACTGACCCACTTGCGCTAAATCCAGGAAAGCAAAAGTGAACTGTCGTACAGTCACACCAATCGTCAGACACACGCACACACACACACAGACAGTCTGCCTGACAGACAAAGATTCCCATTGCCACTCAAAACAATAGAACACACACAAACCACACTTCACACTTAAACATACCATAAATATTCATATTCTACAAAATACAGAAATTGTACCACCATCCAGATCCCCAAATAAAATCCATCGATGATCGTCATGTATAAAAAAAATATTTATGCAATAGCAATTTTTTTCACAACGTCTTCAATCAGATCAGAATAATCATATTATTCCCCCACACTCAAGCATTGCACACAAAAAGAAATAACTGAATAGCTGAGCAAAATATCTTAAGTAAACACACACCAAAATTAAAAACAAGCAAAAAAATTAAAGAAGAAATCTAACTACAGCAAGAAGAAACGAGCCAAATGCATTAGGGCGATCCATATATAACTACAACACTTTTGAAATAGATTAATTCCTAAAAATGCTTTAAAATTTTATTATTCACCAGGCGTACACAGTATAAATGGACAGACAGAAATTCCCACGCTCACATATGAACGGACAGAAGTGCCTACGCCTACTCCCATACAGACGGACATATATTCCCAAGGTCACTTATGGATAGACAAAAATTCCCCAACATGTGAACACCCTTATTTAACCTTGCAAAAATACACACACAAACATCAAAGCTTTTAATACAATAATTGCAAAAAAAAAATATCTGCAGCAAAAAAGAAAATTAAAGTTAAATATTAATATAAAATAATTTTTAATCATATAATAAAATATTGTAAAATAAAATTTTGAATATATGTATATTTTTATTAAAATTTAAATGTCTTTATTTCATTGTCAAGGGTAAAATACATATTTCAATTACACTCGTTTGTTTCATTGTCAAGGGTAAATACAAAATATATTTAATACCCTTTAAAACACAATGTGTTCTTATCAGTTATCAAACAAAACGTTTGAAATTCACCACTACAGCTAACGCATATGTGTTCTTATCAGTTAACATACAATACGTTTATATTTCACTACGTGTACAAAAAACAATTCAGTATATCCCAACAATTGTGTACAGGGTGTACCATCGCAACAGTGGACAATAGCACAGACATGTGCCATCTTTTTATATACAAGATTTCATGAAGCAGCACCTTCTAGTTTTCATATAAAGACAAAACTTGGCAGCATCATCAGAATGAGCAACTATTTTTGAAACAAAAACACAACTTAGCACGGACAACAACCATTTTCATACAAAAACTATTTAGCAGCACTGCCAACATGGACAGCGGTTTTGTATGGGAAATTTGGTCCAGAAACTCCACAAATATACTACTGTGATGGGATATTAACATATGCCACATCATCTGGCATGCTTTTGGTCTAGAGTTTCCAAAATTAAAAATGATAGCTGATGGAGAAGATTTTATTAAAACTATTGAGAATAGGGAAGAACAAGAAATAGCAAGAAATAGATTTACAATAATCACTTAAATAAAATGAGGATTAATAATAGAGATAAGTACACATTAGAAAAAGTGAATGAAACTGAAAGATTTTAAAGTAGCAATAGAAATATATTAATTCTTAAATCTGACAAGGGTAACACAACGGTTGGAATTAATAGATATGAATATAGTCTAAGAATTGAAAATAAATTAAGAGATAACTTCAGTTACAAAATTCTGAATAGGGATCAGACAGGAAAATTACAAAAGAAAAATAATGAATTAGTAGAAGAACTTTTCAAAAAGAAGATTGTAACAACACTGGAGAAGAATAGACTTAAAACAATGACTGCAGTAGCTCCTAGATTATATGGTTTACCTAAAATTCACAAAGAAGGATTTCCATTGAGACCTATTTGTTCATTTATAAATTCACCATCTTATGAACTTAGTGAATATATTACAAATATTTTGAAAAAAAGTCAATGAAAAATCTATATATAATATAAAGAATTCATTAGATTTCAAAGAGAAATTAAAGAAAATTATACCAATAGAGTTAGCTATAAATACAATAGTGGAAAAGTGGACTTTATTGGAAACATTTACTGAGATGGATAAGAATTTAGTTTGTGGAATTTTAAAATTTTGTATAGATGACAATAGATATTTTATATGTGATGAGAAATTTTATTTTCAACAAAAAGGATTACCTATGGGGTCTCCAGTATCGCCAGTTGTAGCAGACATTGTTATGGAAGAGTTGTTAAAAACATGTATTAACAATCTTAATATTAAACCCAACCTTATTACAAAATACGTAGATGATTTGTTTTGTATTATATCTGAGAATGGAATTGAGAATATGCTAGATACATTAAATAGTTTTAATAGTAATATGAAATTTAAAATTGAAAGAGAATGTAATTTAGAGTTGCCTTATTTAGATACATTAGTTATGAGGAGAGATAACAATATAGTAATGGATTGGTATCAAAAGTCAACAGCTTCAAGTAGGGTAATTAATTACTACTCTAAACATAGTAAGAGAATTATAATTAAGACAGCAAAAAACCTGATAGGAAACGTCTTAACAATTAGTGATAGCGTATTTCACATAAAAACTCAGATGAAAATTAGAGAAATTCTTATTGAGAATGACTTTCCACAAAAGTTAGTTTATAAATTAATAAATCAACATAGAAAAAGATTACAAATAGAACAAATAATAACACAGAACCAAAATTATATAAATCCTTAATTTACATACCAGAAATGTCAGAAAGACTAGAAAAATCAAAAATATTTGATGCTCGAAAATACAAAATGGCTTTTAGAACATATTGCACCAACAATAAACTGTTTAGTAAAATGAAAGATAGAGTGGAGAAATGGGAAAGGTCAAATATAGTTTATAAAATACCATGTAAAGGGAATGGAGTAGCTCCTAGATTATATGGTTTACCTAAAATTCACAAAGAAGGATTTCCATTGAGACCTATTTGTTCATTTATAAATTCACCATCTTATGAACTTAGTGAATATATTACAAATATTTTGAAAAAAAGTCAATGAAAAATCTATATATAATATAAAGAATTCATTAGATTTCCAAGAGAAATTAAGGAAAATTATACCAATAGAGTTAGCTATAAATACAATAGTGGAAAAGTGGACTTTATTGGAAACATTTTCTGAGATGGATAAGAATTTAGTTTGTGGAATTTTAAAATTTTGTATAGATGACAATAGATATTTTATATGTGATGAGATATTTTATTTTCAACAAAAAGGATTACCTATGGGGTCTCCAGTATCGCCAGTTGTAGCAGACATTGTTATGGAAGAGTTGTTAAAAACATATATTAACAATCTTAATATTAAACCTAACCTTATTACAAAATACGTAGATGATTTGTTTTGTATTACAATTAAAAATCAATAATATGTTAAGATCATATTGATCATAGTTATTCTTGTATTATGTTCAAAATTTTTTACATTAATAATATCAATTACACAACATTAAAAGAATTGTGTGTTAACACACACACATCGTTTTCATGACATTATTATATATAACTAAAATTAATAATTTTTATGCATTTTGTAGTTAGTATGTTTTAATATTTAAAATTAACAAGTTTATACTTTTTATATATTTTAGAGTTAGTATTTTTTTAATATAAAAAATTTATGATTTATGTTGTAAAAAAAATTTATATACATATAATTGAAAAGAAAATTTTTGACAATAGAAAATAATTTCCTGAAGAAGCTAACCAAAGGTTAGCGAAATTTCGAAATATATATATTAATATAAAATAACCTCAAAACTCAAAAAAATCTATTAATTATATATATATATATATATATATATATATATATGTATATGTATATATAAATATATATATATATATATATATATATATATATGTATATATATTCCTAAAGTGAACACACTGAAATAGTGAACATAATGAAAAGGTTGGTGACGATTTGGACGACGATATATATGCAGATTACTTTTTAGAAGATATTTTTAATAATTCTGAGAATATAAATTTTAAACTGCTTTCCATGAGATACTTCCAAAATTGCAACGTGAAAAATGCTGTAATGAGCTTAGGAACATGAATGAAATTTTAACCGCGAGCTGTTTGTATTCTTTAAGAGTTATCAGTCTCTGACAGGTTTTGGAAATTTTTGCTCCATCAAACAAACTAATGGATGCAAGTAAGAAACATATTTTAATAGTTCATATTATCTTTAAAACTGAACCGGAACGAAGTGGTATAAAATAATTTATTATTGAGTTGTGCAAACGCTCAACACCAGAATGGTTAAGTGATAATTGTTTCCACTATAAACAGCAATTATTGGACTTTTAATTATTGGTCCTCCTTCGAAAACACTGCTTTTGGGCTATAGAAAAAGGTACATAGTTCTAAGCAAAGAAAATTGCAGGTTTTTTTAAATAAATAAAAATACAAAAGAAATTCTAAAAAAAGTAATATAAAAGATATATAACAAAAAAAAAAATAAATAAATAAATAAAAGCAAAATATTAAAATAAACATAATCTTACTAATAACAATTAAATTTTTTTCTATTGAAACATTTTTAAAAAGGTTTAAAAACTTCTATTAAAATCTCCAACTCTCTTCATTTTACCAAAATAAATGTATCCTTTTTTATATATTTTACAGAAAACCTAAATGTTTTAGCTTTAGTGCACAATAACGTAATATGATTTATAGAAAGGTTTATTACGTCTGACCATTTTATATGAATAAAAAAAAATAATTACTATGATTTTCTTTGAATTCCTTAATAACTTATTTCTAATACAAAATCAATTCTTATATTTTAACAAAGCGAATGCATTCAAAATTTTTGAATTATCATGAATTTATTTATATTTCAATTCAATTCATATTTAAGACAAAATGAGTTCATTTAAAATCCTGAACGATTCACAGATCCACTAAAAAAAATCATTCAATAACAGCTCCACCGTCTATAAAGAATTTCGGAGCTAATTTTGTAATTTACTAATGCCAAACGAATCACCTGCGCCAATAAAATAAAGTTTTTTGATACTTAATTTTTCAATATATAATGTAAATGTATATGTATATAAAGATATATATATATATATATATATATATAAATATATATATATATATATATATATATATATATATATATATAGTTTATATAATATATATATATATATATATATATATATATATAAGAAATATATACAAAAAATTTTTATATATGTATATCATAATAATATATGGCATCATGGCATCGGTGCTGATAGATACATTTTCGATTATCCAACAGCAACATAAGTATTATTTACCATACATTAATTTACGCAGTACTGTTTTTTGCTTCGGATCTATTCAGTGCCACATAAAAGTACATGAACAATAACCATTTTCTGCAACAAATAATAACACATTCTGCCTCCCAAGTTTCATTGTTGAATGCTCTAGGCAAACCAACCAATTTTTTGTGTTATTCGAACAAATAACCATACAAGACAAGATGAAATATGTTTGACAACATATGTTTGACGAATATGTTCGATGCGGGTCGTAATATTGGGACCCGTATATAAATATTTTCGTGCTTGTCATGCGCTATCTTATATACATAATCTTTGGCCGCACTCTCATTCAGCATACATACATGCCATCACTCATGCGTATTTCTGCGTAAAATTTTATTTTCTACAGATTGGCTGCGCTGCGTTGCGTTTTTCAGCGTTCAATTTTCACAATTTTCCGTGTAACAGATTGGATCAGCTGACGCGTTTGCGCAGCGTTTGCGATTTCAGCGTCTCCCTAAGTGGGTCTTAAGGATACATTTATTGACTTATTCTGCGTTTGAGAGAATAACAAACGTGTTTTTGATCCGACGAGATCTCACATTAGAATAGAGGCACTGCGGTTTTACATAGTGATTTCACTGGAAAGAAACAAATATATTGTTACGTTTTTAGACCTTTTCGTAAAAACGGTTTTATTACTTATACTTCAAGGATTCGTTTTATTGCATCAAATTAAAACACGGACAAATTAATTTAAGAAATTTAATGCGGCAACACTTTATTTATTACTTAACACGAGTATTTGTACTACTCAACCCTCAGCGATGTCAACACGTCTATATTTGAAATCACACTGATTCTCGCTGAGCTCTGGCAGCGCCTTTATATAGCAAAAATGACGTCGTCTGGTAACCTCGCGAAAGTTCTGGCATGGTGGTTGTATTTTACTTGAAATGTGTGTGTTTGTATGACAATGCTGACTTGTTTGGTTTGCTTATGGTAACTATGTGTGGTTGAATGTATGAGTGTTCTGTGTGTTTTTCGTATGGTAACTATGAGTGGTTGTATGGAGGAGTGTGTGGTTTTGTTTCTTCTACGTGTATATGGCTGTGTATACTTGTGAATCTATTTAGCTTTATTAGCAGCGAATACTTGCATACAAGATCATTAAGAATAACATCTCTTAGCATTTATGTTGCTATGTTTGTTATTGTTGTGGTTTATCTTATTGGCACAGCCTTGAATGATCTTGTATATTCTGGAGTATTCCATTTCCGTTAATTTGAATATTATCTATATAGTGTTGACCAGGGTTGTAACATTTTGAAAACTATAGATTAATTGGCAGTGCTTCCAAGTACATATAGCCACATTGTCGTTTTATTTAAATCTATTTCTAATCTTTGTAACACTGCCGCCCACTTAAGCCTGTTCGACCCGAATAGGCATACAATCACCTCTTCCATAGTGCGCCAATCGTTCGAGATGTACTATCTTCATTTTCGACCTTGGGCTATTGTGCTTCTGTATCCGGTATACAACGTCATTCACTCTCTTAATCACCTTATACGGGCCATCCCAGTGAGTCTGTAATTTTGGGGACAATCCTTTCTTCCGTTGTGGGTTATATAGTAAAACCAATTGTCCTTCCATAAATCCCTCCGAGTTCGCTGCGCGGTCATACCTAGCCTTCATCTTGTCACTGACCATCTTGATTCTATTGCGCACGAACTCATGTAGTTCGTTTAAGTCGTCTTTCTCTTGGGACGTAATAGCTCCTGAGTTGTACTCTTGTAGCTGTCCCTGGATTCCTCTTACTGGGCCTTTGGCTGCTTTGCACTGTGGACAGTTTGCTATGCAGTCGGCTACGGCTTGTTGACATCCAACCCAATAAAAACGCTGCTTCAGTTTCTCAAGTGTTTTTATTACTCCAAGATGATCGCTACTAGGTCCATTATGAAACTCCTGTAAAACTTTACTTATCTTGGAGTATGGCACAACTATTAAATTTGAAGTTGTTTTGCCATCTACACTTTCCATACGCGGTATAAACACCCTTTTATTACCTTAAGGCTGTTCCACTGAGCCCAATAAGATTTGGCGAGTGGGCTTTCAGCCGAAATTTCATTCCGGGATGGTCGTCTGTCCTCTTCTTTGGCCCCTATAATTTTCCTTAGCATGCTGTCGTCCCTCTGTGCCGCTGACCAGCCTTCATCAGGGCCGATGTGAATTAGCCGAACATTAACAACGCCTTCCTTTTGCTCGGTTGTATCACAATGTTTACGCTCTGAACAGCAGGGTCTTCTTGAAAGAGCATCCGCATTGTTATGCTTTGTGCCTCTTCTATGCTCAATACTCTTTCTTGGTGGCAAAACAGATCTAAATCTCTTCCTTGATGCTTTGCAGCTGCGCTGAAAATGATCGACCCTTCCGCAGTTGAAGCGCTTAGGCTTTTCTTTGATATCACTTTCAGCCAGCAGTTGTCGCATTGCCTCCTTAAAGCTGGCAATTAGGTTGTTATCTTCCTCAGACAAAACCTCCACATTCCGCACTCTACCTGTCTTCCTTGATGCTTTGCAGGTGCGCTGAAAATGACCGATCTTTCCGCAGTTAAAGCACTTAGGCTTTTCTTTGATAGCCTTCTCTGCCAGCAGTTGTCGCATTGCCTCCTTAACGCTAGCCACTAGGTTGTTATCCTCCTCAGACAAAACCTCCACATTCCGTACTTTACATATCTGTGGCTTGAAAACCATCCTGGCAGTTTCTTGAGCCAGCGCAAATGACACAGTTTCAGCGAAAGTGGATTTCTGCGTAGCGCACACCGCCAGTTTAACATCAGAGTCGCGAATGCCGTTAACGAAAGCCTCAGTTTTAAAATGGTCCAGGAACGGGTGACTCTCGCCTGGATACGTGAGCTGCACTAAACGCTCGATTTCCATTGCGAAATCTTGTAGAGATTCGTTAGGCTTCTGAACTCTACATCGCAATTCCATTCTGTATAAATCGCGCTTGTGCTCACCACCATACTTGCACTGCAATGCTGCCATTATATCATTATAGTTGTTTCTGCAGCTTACTGGCACCGTCTCAAGTACCTCTGCGGCTTTACCCTTTAAGGACAAGATCAACTCTATGGCCTTTTCTTCAGCATCCCATCCATTTCTGCTAGCCACCGTCTCAAACTGGAATTTGAAGATGCCTAATGGTACGCTGCCGTCGAAGCATGGCGCTTTTATCCGCGCAGAAACTTCCGCAACTGCTCGTACTGGCCCGCCACTACACTCCAGGTTATGCATTTTGTCCTCTAGAGCATGAAATTTCTCTTCGAACTCCTTTGCGTGCTCCTCCAGCTCTGAGAATTAATGTCTTCATTAATGGCTTCAGAAACCTCTACGAGGGTCTCGTTCGTGGCTTTATTTGACTCCTGTATTTCGGCTACAAGCTTTTCCTGCATCTGCTGAGAGTTCTGTTTTATTTCAGTTATTTCGGCTACAAGCTTGTCACTATTGATCCTTGATGCCTCCTGCATCTGCTGAGAGTTTTGTTTTATTTCAGTTATTTCGGCAACAAGCTTGTCCTGCATTTGCTGAGTTTCGGCTAAAAGCTTTTCACTGTTGACCCTTGATGCTCCTGTATCTGCTGACAGTTCTGTTTCATTTCGATCATCATAGCAGCGAACATTGAATTTATGTCCATGCTGCTGGTCGTGACAGGAGGGCATACCTGCACATCGTCTTTGTCCTCAAACTCGTATGTCCCGATGTCCATGCCGCGATTCTTAAACTCATCTATTAGCCTCTTCTGTAGTTCAGCCTTGTTAACTGCAGTTGGCAATTCCAGCTTACTGAGCTCCTTTTTCAGCTGTTCAACTTTTAGCTCATCAAATTTCATGATTATTTATTTTAATTTTATAATGTCCTTTTTTTTAAATTGCAATGTCCTTTTAATTATTTTTGCAATCCCACTTCTGACACCAATTGTTACGTTTTTAGACCTTTTCGTAAAAACGGTTTTATTCCTTATCCTTAAGGGATTCGTTTTATTGCATCAAATTAAAACACGGACAAATTAATTTAGAAATATAATGCGGCAACAATTTATTTATTACTTTATTTACACGAGTACTTGTACTACTCAACACTTAGCGATGTTAACACATCTATGTCTGATATCACACTGATTACCGCTGAGCTCTGGCAGCGCCTTTATATAGCAAGAATGACGTCGTCTGGTAACCTCGCGAAAGTTCTGGGTCTCGTTCATGGCTTTATTTGACTCCTGTATTTCGGCTACAAGTTTTTCTTGCATCTGCTGAGTTTCGACTACAAGGTGCTCCTGCATCTGCTGAGAGTTCTGTTTTATTTCAGTTATTTCGGCTACAAGCTTTTCACTGTTGACCCTTGATGCCTCCTGTATCTGCTGACAGTTATCTTTCATTTCGATCATCATAGCAGCGAACATTGAATTTATGTCCATGCTGCTGGCCGTGACAGGAGGGTATACCTGCACATCGTCTTTGCCCTCAAACTCGTATGTCCCGATGTCCATGCCGCGATTCTTAAACTCATCTATTAGCCTCTTCTGCAGTTATGCCTTGTTACCTGCCGTTGGCAATTCCAGCTTACTGAGCTCCTTTTTCAGCTGTTCAACTTTTAGCTTATCAAATTTCATGATTATTTATTTAATTTTAATTTTTTTTTAAGTCCTTTTTTTTTAATTGCAATGTCCTTTTAATTATTACTAATTGTTACGTTTTTAGACCTTTTCGTAAAAACGGTTTTATTACTTATCCTTCAAGGATTCGTTTTATTGCATCAAATTAAAACACGGACAAATTAATTTAAGAAATTTAATGCGGCAACACTTTATTTATTACTTAACACGAGTATTTGTACTACTCAACCCTCAGCGATGTTAACACGTCTATATTTGAAATCACACTGATTCTCGCTGAGCTCTGGCAGCGCCTTTATATAGCAAAAATGACGTCGTCTGGTAACCTCGCGAAAGTTCTGGCATGGTGGTTGTATTTTGCTTGACACGTGTGTGTTTGTATGACAATGCTGACTAGTTTGGTTTGCTTATGGTAACTATGTGTGGTTGAATGTATGAGTGTTCTGTGTGTTTTGCCTATGGTAACTATGAGTGGTTGTATGGATGAGTGTGTGGTTTTGTTTCTTCGCCCACACATAGTCACTATAAGCAAAACACACAAGTCAGCATTGTCATGTATACAAACACACGTATATAGCTACATGTTAAGTAAATTACAACTATATATATGCTATATAAAGGCGCTGCCAGAGGTCAGTGAGTGAGTGGGATTTCAAACATAGACGTGTTAACATCGCTAAGTGTTGAGTAGTACAAATACTCGTGTTAACAAAGTAGTAAATAAAGTGTTGCCGGACTATATCCCTAAAATTAATTTGTCTGTGTTTTAATTTGATGCAATTAAACGAATCCTTGAAGGATAAGTAAGAAAACCGTTTTTACGAAAAGGTCTAAAAACGTAACATTACTTTACATTTTATTCAGGAAATATGTTTCTTGTCATTTTTCATGCTGAATACATAGTTCACGCATCCATACATATCAGAGAACGAAATAGTGTATAGGAAAATTTAATGTACACCCGCTATACAATGTACACCCTCAGTACATAATAGACATTGCCTTTCTTTCGTTGTGTACATCTTCGGCCTGTACTTGTGTATATCTCTTGTAAATGCCCTGATAGGATTTCGTGACCTAACCCATAATCAACCATAAGTTACCTTATGGTTAGCTCAAATTTGGACAGGGTGCTTTTGAAAACAAACGGACGAATGGTGGAGGGTTATTACGTATTGTTTTATAGGGGTATATCCTACGAACTTTGTGGTCAATAGTATCTCTGATCAAATATGAATCAAAAATAAATCATATTATCTTTTACCCAACGTTTCGTTTGTTTTTTTACAAACTTCTTCAGGGGTTTTGTTTATTATTATTAATTTTGTAGTTATATCTAGCACAAAAAAAAAAATATATATATATATATATATATATATATATAAATTATATAAGATATTTTTAATAGTCCTGGTATTTCACAACTCATTAACTTACGATTTATGTCCTAGTCAAATTATTTGCTCTCAACATTCTACTTAATACTATTGTCAGTGAACGTTTACTAATTTAGGTTATGGCAATTGAACACTGGAGCTTTGTGTTATCCTTGTCTTCTTTATAATTCATCGTCCTGTGTATTTTTTCTTGTATGCGTAGGCTCTCTATAGTGAAACGTTTGTTTGTCATTTTCTCTTTATTTTAAATTTTAACATTGTTGAAATTAATTTTATGGTCTTTCTCTTTTGCATGCTGTGAAAGTGCTGTCGTTTCTTTTCGTTTCTTGATGTCCGATTTATGCTCTCTTATTCTTGTTCCCAATTTTCTCTTTGTAGTTCCAATATATACTTCATCACATTTTTCATTTTTATTTCCCTCACATTTGATTTCATAAACAACATGATCAATTTTTAATTTTTTAATTTTTTATTTTGTGTTTGTGTATATGTGTCTGAGAGTTCTAATTGATTTATATACTATTGTTTCTTTTTGTTCTTTTGGCAAAGCACTTTATAAGGTGACCATCTCAGTTAGCTTAGGTATATATGGTACACTGTAGAATATAGTTGTTATATTTGTCTGTGGTGGTTTTTTAATGTTTTATTGATGATGTTGCCTATTATATATAATGGGTAACTATTCTTAGTTAATATATTTTTTATTTTGCCAATGTTATTGTTCATAAATTTTGAGGACCTTGGCGGTTAAATTGGTTGCTGTGTTCAGTTTCATTTTGTGTGGTTATATTGAGTGATAGTTAATGATCCTGCCTGATGATGTTGGCTTTGTATACCAGTTTGTTATCAGTTTGTCCTTATTTCTTATTATTTGTATGTCTAGATAGGTTATTTCTTCGTTTTTCTCCTTCTCTACTGTGAATTGTATCCTATTGTGATATGCATGGAGTGCATTCAGTATTATTGTCTCGTCAGATATTTTTATTACTGCAAAAAGATCGTCAACATATTTAGTAATGAATTTAATCGATATATTCTATAATTTTAATTGTTCCATCACGTCGTCCAAAAGATAGTCAAGTACAATGTCAGCAATTGTTGGTGATAATGGGTTTACCATCGGCATCCCATATAGTTGGGTATATATTTTGTTGTCAAATTTGAAGTAGTTGTTATCTTTTAGACAAAACTGCAGAAGTTTTAAAAATTGTGTTTTTTGTATTGCCGTAATATCTCTTAGTTTATTGCATTTTTCCAGTATAATTCTTATCGCTAAATGTGTCGGTATATTTGTAAACAATGATACCACGTCGAAGGAAACCAGAATATCCTCTTCCGCCAAATTGAAATTTTTTAATTTATCTTTAAATTCCTCTGCATTTTTTATGTTGTAGACAGGGGAGATTAAATTCTGTAGAATTTTGCTAATGTACTTTGATAAATTGTAGCACGGGACTTTATTTGAGGAGGAAATCGGTCTAAGAGGTACATTGGTCTTGTGTATTTTTGGTAAACCATACGATTCTGGTGCAGCTGCAGCGTGCATAGTCATCTTAAATTTCTCGTGTTTGCTTATTACGTTCTGTTTATATAGTTGCATGGTGAAGTTGTTGTTTATATTTTGTAATTTTTCCGTAGGATCTTCACGTACAATTTTATATGTTTTCTTGTCCTTCAGTAGTTCGTACATTTTACTGTTTTATTCGAGTTTTTACATTGCTACAGTTTTATTTCCTTTGTCCGCTGTTGTTTTGATAATGTTCTTGTGGCTATACATTCTTTTGTAGTATACATTTTTCTTTCTCTGTGTTTATTAAGTATCTTTTGTAGTTTGCTATCCTGTTCGCTATTTGTGATCTTGTGCAGTCTTTATGGGTTTCATCTTTGATGTTTTGAACCCATTGTTCTATGTCGGCTATCAGTGGTATTGTTCGTAAATTCTTTTTGTTCACTGGGATTGCAAACTTTGTGCCGAGGGATAATATCCATTTCATTTCGTCTTCAAATTCAACCGTAATACGATTTACGAATCAATCTTCATTAAAGGTAAAGTTAAACTTGTTGAAGTTTTTTTGTCTGAGTTTTGTTATTTTTTGCAGTTCTGTATTCCGAATTTTATTTCTAGTGTTGTTAAATTTATCCCACTGTTCATTTTTCAATTGTATGAAGTCCATTTGTCCTAGCGTTATTTTCATTTTAACTTCCATTGTTTCTATGTCATTTTTCGCGTGTGCTATATTCCTGCGTGTTTCTTTAATATCTAAGTTCAATAATGTTCTGTGTAGGTCCGTTTTTATTTTATCTAGTTTTGTTTTGGCTGCTTTTGTTGAAAATAAGCTGGTCAGCCTAAACCTACTGTTTTCAATGTGTGTTGTAAGTTAATGAGTTGTGAAATACCAGGACTATTAAAAATATCTTAGATAATTTATATATATATATATATATATATATATATATATATACATACATATATATATATGTATATATATATATATATATATATATATATATATATTTGTTTTTTTTTGTGCTAGATATAGCTACAAAATTAATAATAATAAACAAAACCCCAGAAGAAGTTTGTAAAAAACAAACGAAACGTTGGGTAAAAAATAATATGATTTAGTTTTGATTCATATTTGATCAGAGATACTATTGACCACAAGGCCCGTAGGATATACCCCTATAAAACATTAAGTAATAAACAATACAGATTGGTCACAAAAACAAAAAACTTAATATGAACCAGGTGGAGGGTTCTTTTTCTCTACTGCTCACACACACACAAATTTTTTTAAGACGCAAAAACTAATATAATGTTATCATCACCGCAAATGTGCATACGGACATAAAGTGAATTCAATATCTTCAATGCACAGTCCTGTACACCCAAAATGTATTTGTGTGGCAAGTATACATTTTTCAATGTCTTTTTTTTCGATGTCGTTGATGTACACAAAGCCTAAAAAAGTACACTATTTCGTTCTTTGATACATATACTATTTTTATACACTTTTGATTAATATGATTTTTATTATACATTATAAACTTATTCATATATATATATATATATATATATATATATATATATGTATATATATTTATATATATATATATATATATATATATATACATATATATATATATATATATATATATATATATGTATATATATATATATATATATATATATATATATAATATATATATATATATATATATATATATATATATATATTGTTACAAAGATTAGAAATAGATTTAAATAAAACGACAATGTGGCGATATGTACTTGGCAGCACTGCCAATTAATCGCTAGTTGTCAACATGTTACAACCCTGGTCAACAAAATATAGATGATATTCAAATTAACGGAAATAGAATACTCCGGAATATACAAGATCATTCGCGGCTGTGCCAATAATAAGTGTAAATAACAACAACGAAAAACCTAGCAAGATAAATGCTAAGAAATGTTATTCTTAATGATCTTGTATGCAAGTATTCGCTGCTAATAAAGCTTAACAGGTTCACAAGTATACACAGCCATATACACATAGCAGAAAACAAACAAAACCACACAACACACAGAACACTCATCCATACAACCACTCATACCCTGTAGGAATGTGAGCTAACCATAAGCTAACTTATGGTCGACCAGAAATGAGTTAGGGGTGACTCACGACTGACTCATTTGCTATGCTAACGCTGCATCAGTTTTAACATGTAATGTCCTAGGGAATGAGTGCACTCGCTTTGCATCAGTTTTCGACTAACCATAAGCTAGCTCATTTTGAGTTAGCTTATGGTTAGTCGATTCTTGACTAACCACAATCTAGCTCATTTTTAGTTAACTTATGGTTAGTCGATTCAATACCAGTGCGTCATAAAATGAAATGCGCATATAAAATGAAAGTGCCTATTGCTAGCTAAACTATTGCTTTATTTTAATAAAAAAGTTGATTTTTTTTTATAAAAAAAATATATTTATTGAATTTTATTTAAAACAATATTCTTATTTAAAAATACTTACTAATAGTATTAAAAATGTCGCCTTTTAAATATTTTATTGCATTTCTTAATGCTTTTTCTGGATCTTCTGCACCGTTAATACGCATTGCATCTAGTTAATGATAAGAAATTAATTAATATCTAAAGTAATTCGTTAAGTCATGTAATTATCTCACCTTTTAAAGCACCAATAATTCTTTTAAACTGGCAGCTTGCCATGTAGTCCATCAATGTTACATCTCATATTTAGATCTAATGAAAAATTTTAGTCAGAGATTTCCGTAGTTTCACCTTTCAATAATGATGACATACAACAAATCTGAAATTATTTATAGATTATATCATTATTTATTTTTATTTTAAATCGAAAAAGACTTACATAGATTGAACCTCTAGCCACCGATGACAAAACGTAACTGACGAAATAACAAGTTTTTTTCTTTTGTTTTGTTTCTGAGCGTAAAGTGATTTTTTTACTCTCTTGTGCAAAAACGGTAAATTTCCCTTGATGGGTCTTTAACATGCATAAAAATATAAATGTTTGTTGTTTTCTTTGAACATTATGTTACAAAGAGCAACGACAACTGGTTCACTTCTGCATCAGGTTTTAGCTAGCTTATGGCTAGTCTCAAATGAGTTAGTTAATTATAAACCATATTATGAGCTAGCTCACAAATTTCCTTCAGGGTAGTTACCATAGGCAAAACACACAGAACACTCATACATACAACCACACATAGTTACCATAAGCAAAACACACAAGTCAGCATTGTCATGTATACAAACACACGTATATAGCTACATGTTACGTAAAGTAAATCCAACAACAATCATGCCCAAGACAATCCTTCTTTAGATGATGTGCCGGCAACATTTCAGCCAATTCTGGTGGTTTTACACAAGCCACAAAATGACTATCAGTCTGCCAATTATACAGCACCCATAGCTAATCAAGCTATAAAAATTGTAAGAAGGCTAACCAAATCTACTGAAATCCATAATAATGGTGTATGTCCGAGGCAGCCTATAAAAAATTTTCTTCAAAGAGAACAAGAACCCAGAATATGAGAACAACGGTGAATATAACTTATTTTTTATATAACAGTTTACGAAATATTTGTTTCTTGTTATTCTACATATATGAATTCATTACGGGTTAATGCCATGGATACCTCATCTTTCGGCGCTTGGAACAACGATCCCTCTCCACTAAAGAATTTGCGGTTGCACACTGCACAAACACGCATTGTTTTATAAGTTCAGAAAATATACTTAAATAAAAACTATTGCTTTTAATAATAATAAGCAAATCAATTATATATTATATATATATATATATATATATATATAAATAACTCTTGTTGTCTTAGCAATTTTCACAAGATTAATTTTTGTTTTTGAACTCTTCACACATTTTCTATTTAGCGCAAAGACTAAAAAGCAGATTTTGACAATCGAGTTCCAGGCGAAAGCAGAAGATTTTGACAAACGAGTTGAAGGCGAATCAGGCGAATTGTATCAGCTGTTCGCCATTTTGCATATTAAGGTCACCTAGTACAGATGCGCCTTGATTTTGACAAACGAGTTCAAGGCGAATCAGGCGAACTGTATCATTTGTTAATATTTTGAATATTAATGTCACCTAGTATAGATGCGGCTTGATCATGCCCAAGAAGCTTTGCAAAGTTACCAGACGACGTCATTTTCGCTATATAAAGGCGCTGCCAGAGCTCAGCGAGTTAGTGTGATTTCAAATATAGACGTGTTAACATCGCTAAGTTTTGAGTAGTACAAATACTCGTGTTAATAAAATAATAAATAAACTGTTGCCGCATTCTATTTCTTAGATTAATTTGTCCGTGTTTTAATTTGATGCAATAAAACGAATCCTTGAAGGATAAGTAATAAAAGCGTTTTTAAGAAAAGGTCTAAAAACTAACAATATATATATATATATATATATATATATATATATATAAATATATATATATATAAATATATATATAAATATATATATATATATATATATATATATATATGTATATATATATATATATATATATAAATATATATATATATATATATATATATATATATATATATATAAATGTATATATATATATATATATATATATATATATATATTTATATATATATATATATATATATATATATATATATATTAACGTCATTTCTTTTTATAAATTTTGTAACTTAATTTCAAATTTATATAACTTTAATTTAAATGTTTTTATATACATATATATTTTGTTTAGATTTGTTAATTTTTGTTTTGTTTTTGCAGTTCTGTACTGCAATATAAGACATAAAAATAAATAAAAATGTAAAATAAATAAATATAGGGTATGCAGAATTAGAAGCATATAGCAATAGAGAAGAAAAAAATAAACAATATGATATGTTATTCAGTGTATTGAAAGAACAATATCCGAAAGAAACAATAAATGTAAAAAAATAAATATATTTTAACAAAACTGCACAGGTAGTCAATAACAACAAATCATCATCCGATGACGACATGCATGCATACGAACGCTACGAAGCCAAAATACAAATTCTGATTGGCGAGTTTTTTTTTGCGTCTCCGAAAAATCAGCTATTAAACAACACTAACACATTCTTACCGCTTAATGGCTTATTTTGCACGTCTCCTGGGCACTTTAAGCTCATTTCCTTATTCACATACAGTTTTTATGAAAAATAAATAAATAAAAAATACGCAGTAGAAACATACATATGTATATACATATGTATACCTTAAAATATTCCCTCCTTTGATATTCCTCTCCACAAGTTTCTCTGGCTCAGAGTAAAACATTTTTATTCTCTTTAATGGTCTTTTTCAAAAATACCGTTAATATATTACTAGCGGGAAATCAATGTATGGAAGTCCAACATCTATATATTAGAGAGTCTTTGGTACAGAGAAACTTAATAGCTGCATAGAAATACACTCGGCACCATCTAGTATGCAATAATAGCTACTAGTTTTCACAAATTTTCGTACATTATATTATCGTAGGCCAATAAAAAGAAATAAATAAAATGTGCACAAAAACGTTTAATTTTAATAACTATTAAAAATATTTTCTGCACTTTCAATAAAAAAAAGCAAAAGCAAGGAAAACAAAAAACTAAATTTATCTTCTTCGTCTCTGAGATTGTTATTCATACGGACAACAAGTAGTACAGAGAAACTTAGCAGCTGCATATAAACACCATCTAGTGTGCAACAGTAGCTACTAATTTTCGCTAACATATAATTGTGCTAGCGCTGTATAGTTCGAAAACCATTGCTGTAAAATAACTACATGCGTTACATATCAGTAAACAGTTGATTGATAGCACATATCCCCTGTGATCGGACACACATTGCTTCTTTTATACATACAAATGTCTCCGAGTTGATCGATAGATTCTTCATGTTTAGTTGGAGTCTCCTCCTTGCGCAACGGTTACTGCTTAAGACACATTTTTTAGTACTTTTGCCACCTTTAATCTTCTATTGTTATTGATAATACATACACAGATATTGACGTATTTTATTGCTGCACAAATTATTTAAACATTTAAATTTAACAACTAATATATTTTTAAAATACTACATATTTTTGGGAATTGTCGTTTTTAAAGAGGTTTAATTTTAATTTTGTGCTGGTTCTTTTTTCCCAAATTCTTACTAAAATATTTAATTGATCACTTTTCTTTTATATTGCACCACAACGGTATGTTAAATGACAACTGATATAAAAATTTTAAACAAAAAACTATAAAGTATATATACATTTGTCACCGTTGATGTAGCACTTCATCAACAGTAAAACCATATTTTTAGTTAAACAAATTGTTGTTGTAAATGTGTGTGTATTAGTTTTAGTCATGTATTTCTTGTAAAGCTATTTACAGATGATTTTCAGATCTTACAATATATACCACGTTTATACGCACGTCTTATTTGCAAACAAAAAAGAAAAATTTTGCCGTATAACTTTTTTATTGTAACTTATTAACACAATTAACAAGTCGTGAATAACGACTCTATTTGAATGTGTTTCATGAATGTGTTTGTTTTTCTATGGTAGCAGCTTACCAAACAATCATATCTTCGTCACCTGGCATTACCAACAATAACATAAGTGGCATGGTACAATAAACAGGTATATGCATCAGCACAGGTGATAGTGAACTGATTGTCAAAACTTCTTAACTTCGCCGCATATTTGATTTCTGTTTACTATTTTTGGTTGTTTGATATTTTTAAATATAAAGTTAAAATATTTATTCATTGTTATATGAGTATTATTTATTTATTTTTGTTATATGAGTATTATTTATTTTATCGGTGTCTGAAATGCAATACCATTCCCAAAATTCTATACAAACGGACTATTGGCGATGCTATATCATTGCAAAATAAGTTACATACAACAATAGTTTTATTTATTTAATATTTGTAAGAATAAACAAATATAATCCTTTTTATAAAAAGTTTTGTGGTCCAATTGCTTTTAAAAGTGGTTATAACATCTTGTGCGATGGTAGTAGGGGTCGTCAGCCAATATTCAAGCTCGTTCGCCACAAATTCGTCTGGCCAAGAATATATAGATGGTGCAGAAATTGGTAGTTAGGAAGAGACCAACCAAATAAGCTTCACTAACTTCCTAAAGAGCCATCACAGCAGAACTCTGGAAACGCAAATCAGTTTTAAGGTCTTCAACAATTTCACTAGCAATTTGCAAGTCAACAAATCAGTACTATTTTGATAGCGACGAATTTCATTCAAAACTACTCCATCAGGACGAAAACGATGTGGTTTCGTACCACCGCCGGTAGCTGGTGCACTTTTACGAACTGCCAAGTTTGCTGACAAAGTAAAGAAAATAAAAAATAAATTGTTTCAATAAAGGTGAAAAGTTATAAACAGAACAAAAATATTACCTGAAATCATTAAACATATTCCACTTCTGCTTTCTTCCCAAACAACATATATTCATTTGACTTCCATTGTGTTACAGTATTTCACTGATGCAAACCCCTATTGATCCATAATCAAATGTAAACTAATAATATGATAATTTACTACTGAAAATGCCACAAACGTATGTACTTCTGCAGGAAAAATTATGAGTGCGAACAATGCTTGTCCTGTATCAATTCCAAGCACTGTCTGCCACTTAAAATTTTCCGGAAGATGTTTATACCCATCACACACTTACCTTTTCGGATTTTTGGGAACCTGTAGAGTTTCTGAGCTTCTTGGACACCCACAACACATCTGTATCTTCTAAAATATAAATTTTGTTTTATTTTATTTCAAAAATTTTACTACAATTAATACCTACGTCACCACTTTGATATTTTAAAACACAACAATGAATAAAATGAGTTTTGTTTACAAAGAATTTTTGTATATATGAGAAAGGCGAATTAATTAAGTCGCCTTGTTTTTGACATTGTGTTTCACAAAAAAGAAGCTTTGTTGTAATGAATTCGCTTTGCATATACCTGATAATTGTACCATAATAAGTTTTGTATGCAGTTTGCTGTATAAACGCTAGTGAAGAAAACAATATGCCATGTTTTTAAGATTTAATGAGATTTTTTGTATGTATGCTATGAAAACCAGTTTACCAGCTGATAAACGCAATTTTAACAAGATTTTTTGTTTTGTTTTCAAAAAGTTGGTATACGCGTGCGCACATTTTTCTTTTTTGTTGAGAGTTTATGTGTGAGTTAATGAGCTAGCTATATATTGGGATATTTTTAAATACTTTTATGTAACTCCAAAACTAGGCTGGGTATACATATGGCGCTACCCTCATTCGAAATGCAACTAAATAACGCGTCGATTACAAAGTTGCCATATTCTGCAGTGCTTTCTGAAAATAGTTATAAGTGCAACACGATTTGGTTTAGTGCGAAAACGCGACAAAATCTTATAATAACATAAAATGCAGTGTATGTTGAGTTATACTGTTTCATTTTCGGTTGCTCTTCATGAATATCTGGCATCATAAATTATCTAGTATGGCAGCACTAATTTTTAATTCCATGATGGCTGCCACATTACATGTCAAAATAATTGGCCACATTACAAACAAATAGAATTAATAATTAATATAAATATATATATGCTTTTTTCTGAAGTTAACTACGTTGCTACACTCAAACATTGAAAAAGGATTGGATCGTGCTTCCTATGTAAAGGCATAGGTCAAAGATACCGAAAAATATATGTGATGGTATGGTCCTTTAGAACCGGAGTATACCAGAGAGCTGCGCCGTGAGAATTAGTCGTCGGCGGCGGCTGCGAGAAATATTTTCGACTGCAGCGGGAATTCGGCTCAGAGCCGGCTGGCAAGCTGAATTTAAAAACAATATACTTAAATATGTCCAAAAATTGTGAATAAATTATGCATACTTAAGCTCTAAACACTTAGACGACAGCAGACTTCACAACTTCACTGCTTAAAATGCTGCCAACTTCAAATGCTGCTCTAAAGTCAGCTTCATAATTATTTTGAAGACAGCAACAACATAATAATCAGCTGGTGTGTAAATCAATTTCAAATTTTAGGGAAGCCGCATTTATATTTTATAATGAATAATATTAAAGTTATTCATAAAAGCTGTAATAATATCACAAAAAACTATAAAAACATATACATTTATTTCTTTATTGTATTTTTGTAATGTTCTTTTATGTTTAATATTAAGAAATAAAGTTTTTGCTCTAATTTGTCCAATTTATATATATAATGGCAACTCTATATTTGCTTATTGCTGCCCGTCAAAATAGAAAATAGCCTAAGTTGGCAGCAGCAGCAAATGCTGTTGTGCAGTCCTGCTTAGAGCTGTACAAAACAGCTCTTTTGAGTGAGCGCTCTTTTTAGCTCCGCTCACTTTACTGAATTAATTCATTCAGTTGTTTCAGTAGCTCAGTTGTTTCAGTACTTCAGTTTATTCAGTAACTCAGTTGTTTCACTAGCTCAGTTCATTCAGTAGCTCAGTTGTTTCAGTAACTGCCAACTCTATAAATAGAGAGCACTACATCCCTGTATGCATTAGCACATGTGTGTGAATTAATTCATTTTTTTCTTATGGATTATGACTAACGTGACCATTGTTTTTGTAACTCAAACCGGGACACCGCAAAATAATTTTTACCCAGGTTTTTTACACTACCAGTTTTGAAATCTTCAAGTGACGAACAAGAAATATAAATTTTGATCAAGTTGCATTTATTAAATTAAACGCATTTCACAGTATTGGAAGAAAAAAGTTGTTGCTAAAACAAATTTATTTAAATTAAAATCTTATTTTAATCTCAAACATTTGTTACTTTTTAAAGAATTAGAAAACCTTTTTCATAGCATACATGTTAAAAAAAAACTTTAAAAAAAATTAATTCAAGTTTAAGTTATACAAGTTTTCCTACTTTCAATTTTGTACCTTCATTAATTTTTTTGCTAAAATAAAAATTAGTCCATTTAATTTGTACTTTGTTTTTTTTTAAGGAAACAAATTTTTTTTTTATTGCAAATTGAGTTAAAAGTATTTTATAAAGAGTAATGCAACAGAAAAGTTGTTATTAATATAAAGTAAATAAAATAAATCTTCATATTTTGATTTTAAATCTCAAAGATTTTTTGCTTTTTAAAAAATCAAAAATATTTAAATAATAAACACACAAATTGTTAAAAAATATTAATGTAGTTTTATATGTAATATACACCTTTTGTATATAAACATACATATTCGTACTTTCAGCTTTCCACATTCTTTAATTTGTTTAATTAAAATAAGAATTAAAAGTTTCAACTTATTTAATTAATTTGTACTTAAAGTTTTTTTTTTGGAGAATTCAAAAATATAATATTTTTATGAACTAAAAAAATTATTTCAATTTGACGTACCTACACTAAATACTATTTTGTGCACTTACTTTAACACTAAATTTTTGTACTTTTCAACGCAACAAATTTTTTTTAAAATAGCTGGTTTTCGCCATCAGTACCGAAATTTCTAACTGGGTTTTTTCACTCGTCCACAATTTATTCATTAAAGAAAACACTCTTTCCACCGGTGCGTTTGTGCCAGGCAGGCATAAAATGTATTCAATAACAACAGAGATGTTTTTGGGTGAGAGATTGTTGGTTTGGGTGAGTATATTGTTGGTTTCTTCCTATTATTTTTTCCTTTCCCCCTATTATTTCCCTTCATTTACAGACAAATACTCTGGCGGGTTGCTATAATTAATTTTCAATCAGAAAAAAATTATGTGCCTATGAGGTGAAATTTTTTTATTGAATAATATTTTATGTGAAGTGAACAATTCTAAATTCTTAAAAAAATATAAAAATCAGGTTTTCCGCCATGGATTATGGGGACAATCGGCGGCTGGCCTCAAGCCGTTTTCAGCCGGATAGAGACCGGCGGCGGCGGCTCATCAATTGACTTCGGCGGCTTGGCTTCGCCGGCACAAAATCTGCTGGCGCAGGTCTCTGATGCATACTGTCTGGCCAAATAAAGTCTCATCTATAATAAGAGTAGGCAAGCTTTGGTTACTGTCAAAACGACGAAAAAACTGTCAAATGCATATGCGAACATAAGTGTGGCTATATCATACTAACACTCAGTTGTAAAGCAATGCACTTTTGCAAAAATTAATTTATGATATATACATAACATGTAAATACATATATAAATATTTTCAATTTATATATTCATAAATATATTATCACAAGTAGGCTATTACCAATTTAGAAAGTAATTTAAGAAATAAATTGGAAAGTACTACATTGTACAACAATGTATAACAATGTGTGCAAGTGGTTGGCAACGTATCATATATTGTAGGAAAATGCACAAATACACTATAATATATATATATATATATATATATATATATATATAATAAGCAAACGTTAAACATTATATGTTTCCATTAATTTTTGACATTATTTATTCAATTACCTGTAGAATTGACTTCGGCGTACATTGCAGCTTCTCTTCTGTGAACGTATCACAGTCTATGGTATGTGTGTATCTAAAAATAATTATCAATAACAACGGATAAACAGTTGGCCACTTAAGGAAAATGCGATCAATTTCGCTCTATGCGTAGGAAAATTAAATTCAACGAAAAGTTAGCAAAGCAAATTATGGTTGTACACATTTGATTACATGTATTCGCAAATTCGCCTGCGCTAGCGTACGCATATTATAGTTGGGCCTTAATTCCTCTCTAGTGGCGAGCTGTGAGAGGAGTGAATCTAAACACAGGTTATACAGCATATATTCAGCTACCTCAATATATCCAACACCCGCCATATACGCACCAGAACCAATTTATTCAGCAGCCTTCATATATTATGCAGGTAGAATATATTCAGCAGGCACAATATTTTCCGCAGGCACAATATTTTCCGCAGCCGCAATATAATCAGCAGCAACAAGAGTGAACCTAGGAGCTGTCCCAAACACCGCAAAAGATTCTAATTTAATATAAAAATAATAAAAGTAAACAAAAGCCCTTTTAAGGGCTATAATATATATAAAATAGAGGTCAATTTAAAAACACCTTGAAACAAAATATTTCACAATATAATTTGTTTAATAAAACAATTTTATAATCATTTGTAGACACAAACTCTTCCACCTCTTTTTGAAATTCACTTTGTAGACTTGAAAAGGGCTGTTTATGTTTTTGTTAAAATAAACACTCATTGGCATTTCATTAACTGACAACATGCTCAGCCAATCCACCAGGCAACAGCAAATTGAATTTCACGACTGATAATTGTTGAACGCTTGAAGTGAGATAAACGTGATCCTTCGACAGCAATGATCTCAGAAATATCATAAATGGAACTACTAATGATAATTAAGGCTTTTTATGAGATGCCTATATCCGGATGTACATGTTTCAAAACTTTGTAAATGTGGACGATATAACTTTCCTTGTGCTGAAGTTTTTTTCACTTTTACAAACAACATGAAAGAAAACATTCCACAATATTAAATTCTTTTATTACTTGTAGACACAAAATCTTCTACCTCTTTTAGAAATTCATTTTGTAGCCCTGAAAAGGGCTGTTTGTGTTTTCTCCACGGTTATTTCTTAAAATAAACATTCACTGGAACTTACAACTGCTCTTAGAGCCATTTTGCACAATAACACATTCACTTCAAATGCATATGACATTATATGTACTTTACCACAAAATAAACAAAGCACTTGTAAGTATCATGCAAATTAATTAATCACTGTTGAACTCATCTGAAGCATAGCCACCATGTATATATTTTCTGGGACGATTGATACACATTTACACTTAACACTGCTATTCTCCATTCAAGCATGACGGTTGAGAAACCATCACAATTGGCACATTGCTGAAGAAGACTTCAAAGCTCTCTTTTTATCATAAAATTTTTTGTAGGTACCGTGACTCTGAAAGAAATACAAATTTTGATCAACATTTTTATATAAATTGTAACACATTGAAATACTTAAATTTTTTACGCACTCTTGCTTTTAAAAATTTGACAATTTTTGTATTCTAATATGCAGTTCAATAACTGCGTTAAGATTAACTTAAAGCGTACCTCCGATTTGGAATTTAGATTCACTCCTCTAACAGCTCGTCACTAGAGAGGAATTATTTGGCCACACAGTATGCATACTCCGGTTCTAAAGGACCACGCCATCACATATGCATATTTTTCGGTATCTTCCACCTATGCCTTTACACAGAAAGCACGATCCAATCCTTTTTCAATGTTTGAGTGTAGCAACGTAGTTAACTTAATATAAGAATTTTTTTGCTTTTTTACACTAAACCAAATTTTGTTACACATATAACTTTTTCCAGAAAGACCTTGAGAATATGGCATTTATTGTGATCGACGCGTAATTTAGTTGTATATCGAATGAGGGTAGCGTTATATGTATACCTGACACAGTTTTTAAGTTATTAGCATGAAACTAATATAAGAAATTTTTTGCTTTTTTACACTAAACCAAATCTTGTTGCACATATAACTTTTTTCAGAAAACACTTCAGAATTTGGCAATTATTGTAATTGACGCATAATTTAGTTGCCTTTCGAAAAAGCAAGCACTTCAGAATTTGTATACCCGACACAGTTTTCAAGTTATTCGGGGTTGTTGTAGAATTTGATTGCTAGCAGAATCAGATATTTATCGTTTTTGTGTTCCAATCAGAATTGTCTCAGAACTTGGTGTCACAGAATCTGTTTTTATCGTTTTTATATCAGAAATAATCTGATCAGCTGACAGGTGGCAGATTTGTATTTTTATTTTTGGCTGGTAAATACAATTTGGCTCACAATGTAAGTAAATTTATACTTTTTATTTATTACATTAAAAAAGCAAAAATTTTCATTATTATTTTATCAGCAGTAGGGGAAAACACAGGAATCCAACACAAAATGAGATGTTATTAAAGTTTATGGAAAAAAATAAGGATATAGCAAGCGGTTACACGGTGTCTCGGGAATATCACTGGGCACTGTTGATGATTCTGAACTTGCCTTACATGATGACATTCCAACGAGTTCTAAGAGAATACTGAAAACGCCAACTATTTCCAGTACAGTGAAAAGAGCAAGAACAGAGAGCGTAGCAGGGTTGCTTGAAAAGTTTTTAGATGAAGACGCTAAAAGAAAAAATGAGCTGAACGATAAAGTCGATCATCTCATTTTGATTCAAAAGAACATTCGAGCTCATTCAGACGCGTATACCGTGCTATAGAAAAAAACCATCAAGCTGTGGCAAATTCCGTGATAGAATTAAAAGATGAACTTGTAAGTTTAAGCTCCCGCATTTTGAAAGTGATGCAGGAGAAAAACGAAATAAAAAAAAACAACTGGAACTAGAACTATTAAAATTTAATTTGCAAAACAATAACAATGAGAAAAACTACTTATAAGACTGATCTCAGTGCAAGAAGAACTGTGTTACCTTAAATTGAATTTGTAAAATAAAAACATCAAAAAGTCTATAATTTCTAGTAATTTATTTAAATAGTTTTATTAACTGTTTGCAATTTCTTCTCTTATTCTTTGCCCTTCATTTTGAAGTGACACTGTTGGCATCAATAAATCATTGTCCGCTGATAGCTCTTCGGATTCAAAACCAATTTAATCTCCTTCATATGAAATTTTATAACTTCTGCATATGTTATGTAGGGCGCTGCAAACATTCACTATTTGTACCACTTTTTGTGGACTGTAATGCAGTGTACCCATCAAACATCGAAAACGGCTTTTCAGAACTCCTATTGTACGCTCTACAATGTTACGAGCCGCAGCATGAGCTATATTAAATTTATGCTCCCTTGTGTTGAATGCTGCATTTCGATATGGAGTTAATAAAAAAGCCTCTATAACATACCCACAATCTCCTAACAATTTTGACGTTCGGTCTCCATTCTGAAATTCTGTCAGAAAATGTTGACGGGCCTTGCAGATGTTCCAAACAAAAGCGTCGTGACTTGAGCTTGGATACTGTGCGTGCACTGCTCGAATTGGCATGTCACTATCACATATCTGGAAATGAAAAATATATAAAACAACTATTTTCAAAAAAATTCTTATTAGTTTATACTTACAATCATGGCATTCATACTAAAATACCCCTTCCTATTAAAAAATAAATGCTCATCCGCTGTAGGTTTTATAATTTTGATGTGCGTCTTATCAATACAACCCACTATATTTGGTGAGGAAATGCTTCCTACATCTTCCTTTTTCATTGTAATCCATTGTTAGCTCAACCACTGCGGGCACACATGCCTTTGCAGAACCTTTAGTACGTCCTTAAGACAATTGACACCGTACTTCTGGCGAGGCAAACGGAACTATCATTTCCTATTTATTTTTGATATGATCCTTCTGCCAAAAAGCGCAATGTCGCAGCTAGCTGAACAATACAGGAAATGTTTGAAGGAGGCAAATGAACTTTGACAATGTTCAACAACATTTGAAAAGCCTCTTTGTTTAAACGGAATTGGCTAATAAATCTGTATATTTATTACAGTTAAAACATCTTTGGTATTTTTGTACATACTATAAGTGTACCTATGCTGTTTCCGGCAGCTCCAATGGGTTGGTGTAATCCCTTAAAATCTTCCGTTTCACTTTTTCATTGCTGTTTCCCGCAATCAATATATATAAAGATACTGCCTCTACCATTTTATTACCAATTTTTTTAATATATAAAAAAATATTTATCAAACTATGTGTATAAATCTAGTACAAAATGTAAACAACAGCACAATCAACCAAAACAAAACAAAACAGCTGATTCGGAAATGGGTTTTATTTATTTCCGAATCAGCTCAAAACCAAGACTATTTCATGACACCAATTCAAATCAGAATTGGTTTTCAATTCTGATAATTCACAATTCTGACTTGAATTCTGCAACAACCCTGAATAGCATGAAACTAATATACGATTTTTTTTCGCGTTTTCGCACTAAATCAAATCTTGTTGAAAGCCTTTCGAATGAGGGTAGCGCCATATGTATACCCTATCTAGTTTTGGAGTTACATGGAGTTTACAGTTACATTGCACTCATGCTGTAAAAAAAAATATGCGCGCACATACACTCTCAAAAAAAAAAAAAAAATCCGCACACACACACCACTGTTTGTAAACAAAGCAAAAAATCTGGTTTTCTCAAATCTTGTTTTCTTCACGGCTATACAGAATTAGTTATTTGCTAACAGTTCTATTTGCAAATAAGACGTGCGTATAAACGGTGTAATAGTTAGATCTGGCAATGTGCTAACAATATGCTGATAAAGAAAAATTGTTAGCAAAAGGTAAATAGTCTGTAAGATTGTAGGAAAACCTTACAATTTTATTGGCAGACAATTGTAAGACTATAAGTTTATCTTCAAAAAAAAAAAAAAAAATTGTCTGTTCAAACGATTGCCAGGAAGGAATTGCCAGTTGCGTTGTTAAGCTATGTACACACGATTGGCAGATCTTACAATATTGTCATATCTGGCAATGTCCTAACAATATGCTGACAACGAAAAATTTTTAGCAAAAGGTAAATTGTGTGTTCAGACAATTGTAAGAAAACCTTACAATTTCATTAGCTGACAACTGGAAGGCCATATATTTATCTGCCAACAAAAATTGTGTGTTCAAACGATTGTCAGACTATTGTATTGAAAGAATTGCCAGATGCGTTGTTAGAAATTACACACCTTTTATTTGCTCTTGTATATATATATATATATATATATATATATATATATATATATATGAATAGCATTGCCAGTATAAATATTTTTCTTACAATGGTGTATAAATTTAGCACATCTGACAATAAAATATGAAGGCCCAACTATAATATGCGTAGGCTAGCTTTGGCTACTGTCAAAACTCGACGAAAAGACTGTCAAATGCATATGCGAACATATGTGTGGCTGTATTATACTTACACTCAGTTGTAAAGCAATGCACTTTTGCAAAAACTAATTTATGATATATGCATAACATGTAAATACATATATAAATATTTTCAATTTATACATACATAAATATATTATCACAAGTAGGTTATTACCAATTTAGAAAGTAATTTAAGAAATAAATTGGAAAGTACTACAATGTACAACAAAGTATAACAATGTGTGCAAGTGGTTGGCAACGTATCATAAATTGTAGATAAATCAACAAATACACTATAATATATATATACAATAAACAAACGCTAAATATTTAATGTTTCCATTAACTTTTTGACATTATTTATTCAATTATCTGTAGAATTGATTTCGGCGTACATTGCAGCTTCTCTTGTGTGCACGTATCACAGTCTATGGCATGTTTGTATCTAAAAATAATTATCAATAACAACGAACAAACAGTTGGCCACTTAAGGAAAATGCGATCAGTTTCGCTATATGCGTAGGAAAAATAAATTTAACGAAAAGTTATCTAAGCAAATTATGGTTGTACATATTTGATTGCATGTATTCGCAAATTCGCCTGCGCTAGCGTACGCCTATTATAGTTGGGCCTTGAGCTTCCAATGGCTGGCAATTAGCTGACAATGGCAAAGAAGAGTGTTCACACGGTTGTCAGATGTCTAACAATATTTTTGTCTTCTAATGTACCGACAATACCTTTTTTGACAACGTTGCAAGGCAAAAATTGTAAGTTCACACGGTTGTTAGATATTTTCTGCAAATTTTTCTTACAGTATTGTAAGATCTGCCAATCGTGTGTACATAGCTTTAACGCTAAACATTATATGTTTCAATTAATTTTTGAAATTATTTATTAAATTTTCTGTAGAATAGATTTCGGCGTACATTGCGGCTTGTCTTGTCTGCATGTATCACAGTCTATGGTATGTGTGCATCTAAAAATAATTATCAATAACAACGGATAAACAGTTGGCCCCTTAAGGAAAATGCGATCAGTTCCGCTCTATGCGTAAAAAAATAAAATTTAACGAAAAGCTAGCAAAGCAAATTATGGTTGTACAAATTTAATTGTATGTATGCGCAAATTTGCCTGCGCTAGCGTACGCATATTATAGTTGGGCCTTAATATGCGTAAAGGCATAGCAACGCATCTGGCAATTCTTTCAATACAATAGTCTGACAATCGTTTGAACACACAAATTTTGTTGGCAGATAAATTTATGGCCTTCCAGTTGTCTGCTAATAAAATTGTAAGGTTTTCTTACAATTGTCTGAACACACAATTTACCTTTTGCTAAAAATTTTTCGTTGTCAGCATATTGTTAGGACATTGCCAGATCTGACAATATTGTAAGATCTGCCAATCGTGTGTACATAGCTTTAAGGCCCAACTATAATATGCGTAGGCTAGCTTTGGCTACTGTCAAAACTCGGCGAAAAGACTGTCAAGTGCATATACGAACATTTGTGTGGCTATATTATCCTTAAGGCCCAACTATAATACGTGTAGGCTAGCTTAGGCTACTGTCAAAACTCGACGAAAAGACTGTCAAATTCATATGCCACCAATTGTGTGGCTATAATATACTTACACAAAAGTAATTTAAGAAATAAATGGGAAAAGTACTACAATGTACAACAATATATAACAATTTGTGCAAGTGGTTGACAACTTATCATTAATTTTAGGAAAATACACAAATACAGTATAATATATATATACAATAAACAAACGCTAAACATTGTTTGTTTCAATTAATTTTTGACATTATTTATTCAATTTTCTGTAGAATTGATTTTGGCGTACATTGCGGCTTGTCTTGTATGAATGTATCACAATCTATGGTATGTGTGTATCTAAAAATAATTATCAATAAGAACGGATAAACAGTTGGCCTCTTAAGGAAAATGCGGTCAGTTTCGCTCTATGCGTAGAAAAATAAAATTTAACGAAAAGTTAGCAAAGCAAATTATGGTTGTAAACATTTGATTGCCAGGCACATTCGCCTGGGCTAGCGTACACATATTATAGTTGGGCCTTTAGCCTGCGCTAGCGTACGCATATTATAGCTGGGCCTTTACACATTTTCTGAAAATTTTTCTTACAATATTGTAAAATCTGTCAATCGTATATACATAGCTTTGCGCGTCAATTGCAATGATAGTCATGTATCAAAACTATTCGAAAAAATAGTTGAAAAACGCCAAAAAAATTTTCTTTTAACTATTGGCTTATATAAAACCAAACTAAATAACGTGTCGATTGCAATGGTTTGCATATGTAAATGTTGTTCGAATAAACAAAATTATAGAAGCAACAAAGTTTTGAAAAGTTGAAAAACGCCGATATATTTCTTAATTTAAATATTGGCTTATAACTTAAAAACTATGAATATGCGCCCGAAAGCTTTCTGAATTCCACGTCGATTGCATTGGTTAGCATATATCAAAGCTTTTCGAAAAAAGATCTATAGGGGCAACACAATTTTGAAAAGTTGAAAAACACCAAATAATTTTTCTTTTAAATATTGGTTTATATGTATATGTATGTATTAAAAACTATGAATATGCGCCCAAATGGAGTTCTTGATACAGCCTTTCACACTAACACGTATGTATTTTTAACGATGCTATTGTCGCGATTCACGATGTCGACCCTTATAACGGTCATCTTAGACGAGTTTTTGATGCTATGGGCTGGTTCTAGTTACTTTCTCGGACTTTGAGTGGGATTGCTAATTTCCAGTTATTTACACCGATAAATATTTTCGGTCTTGCGTTTGAGTACGATTTCATGTGTATACCACTTAAAAACGTGGTTTTGTTTATTAATTCGTCGACGTTTAACGATTGTGTTGGTAGACCTTAGTGATTAACTGTGTGGACGTCTTTAAGTGAATATTCCTCTTATTTTCGATATCGGATATCACAACGGAAATTTTAACAGACTTTTCTTCTTCTCGAGTGGTTTCATCAGTCCACCTAAGTGTTAAAGGTTCTATTTTACCTTTTAAATTAAGACTTTCTAACAGATTTTCTTCCATTAACGTTAATGAAGACCCTTCATCTAAAAACGCAAATATATCGACGGCCTAAGATTTAGAGCGTAAGCGCACAGGTAAATATCTGAAAATCGGTTTTATTTCGACTTGGGCACCTTTGTGAACATTAACTTTGTTTGAAGTTTTTTTATTGTCGTTAGTAATGGATTGTTCTCTAACTTGACTGTTGCCTGCGTATTTATGCATCAGTTGGCGATGTTTTGCTGTACAACTGTCTATACCACACACTTTGTTTACCAAACACTTTCGACGGTGACCGTTTAAACACTGATATAGTTTTTTTCTCATTTACTGTGTGCAACTTTCGATCCAAAGGTGCATGCTTGAATTTCTCACAATTTTGAATTTTATGAGAATTATTGTCGCAAAATGCGTCAATAGGAGCGTTGTCTTTTGTATGTGTGTGAATCGACGCATTGCGTTTACTAGAAACTGGTCACTGAACTCTTTAAAAATGGGAGTTTTGTTGTCTTTTGGGAGCATTGCCCAGTTTAACTTTTGAATGTTTGGCAACTTTTCTATCCACTACCTTATCAGCATTGAGCAAATATTTCTTATCATTATATCGTATTCTATAAGATTCCATAATTTTTCTCTTGATGGTGCAAACTTACGTGATTTTCAATTAAACTTTCAATAATATATTCGGGCCTGCCATAGCACGTTTCAAGTGTTTGAATGATTTCGCTTGCCATTGAGGGCAGAAGCAACTTGCTTTTTACTAGATCTTTTGCTTTCCCACGGAGGCAGGAATGTAGCCGTATGAGATTTCCGGCATCTGAATACCCAGCGCTTCCGGTACTGTTTCTGAAACTGCTCAGAAAAAGAGGCCAGTTTTCAGGATAGCCATCGAAGGGGGGATAGATCTTTTGGAATAAGCTGCCTCGCTGCGAGTTTCGATGATGTTGGTGCTGCAGAGTTTAATACAAAATGGGAGTTGAGTCTTAAGTCATCTGCGGATTGAGACAAGATTTTGTATATTTTCTCCAAACATTGTCTTTGTATTTCTTTTTCTTCCTTCAACATTCTGAGTTTTAACTCGTATTGTTTTGCGAAGCTGTCGTTTTTTGTTACTTTTGGAGCGTTACTGAGCCTGTAGGTGAGAATCGGACCATGTCGTTCTGGAGTTCCGGTCAAAGGTGCTCATGTGGGATATAGGGTATCTATGGTGAACAGTTGGTGCGACTGTTCTTATATTCGTCTGCTTTTCAGTTTCTGAAATTACATGACTTACAGATCCGGGAATAGTGGTGATGTACTACCGTGCGGCGCCTGGTCTGTCGTACTTCTGATGGCAGCTGCCGGCTGGTGACCACATAAGTTACAATTCCAACTAATATCGGCTATGTTGCTATCAACGCCAACGCACTCGAAGTGGAACCAATTGTCGCACTGTACCATTCTTTCGGTATCTGCTAACGAACATTTTCTACAATTACTTTCGCTCATAATGTACTTAGTTATGTATGTCTTTTCAGAGTTCGAAGAATTTTTTAAAGATTTCGCGTTCTATCGCGAATCTGAATCGTCTTCCCAAATTAAACAAACTTTTAATAGCAAACGTGTGACTATTTGTACACATAAATCAGTTTTCCAGCTGGCTTTAAAAAATTCTGTCTTCTTGCTTGGTCAGTTTGACTCAAATTAACATCTTTTAGCAATGACGTTTCTTTTACATCGTTTTTGCCTATAGTTATATAAAAGAACATGTATGTAATGTACCACAGAAAACACAGAAAACTCAAAAGTGACAGTTCATTTTGGCCCGTATCAGCTTTTGCCTAACGATAGTGCAAACGAGTACAAAATATGTATATGCAAAGCTGAAATAATATGTTAGAAGGAATGGCTATATATAGTCATCTCTAAACATATGTTTTACAATTTACGCAAATAATGGGGGTTGAAAATTCAACAAAAATTTCGTTTAGTTAAAAAATTGTGAAATAAATAATAAAAATAAGTGTTGAGTGATTAAGAGACAATATTAAACTGTTTATAAACATTAAAAGAATATATCAAAAGTCCTAATTTGTGGCTGGCGGTCAATACCGTAAGAAATCAACATAAAAATTAGGCAAGAAGGATTGAAATTCTTGTAAATTAGTTTTATTTTTAATTTTTATTAATTTTGGTGCTCAGAAAAGTAGTTGTTAATGGTTTAAGAACTGTTAAATGTTTCTAAAATATAAATCGTCGCACTGATCATCACGTAATCAACCTGGATACATATATTAAATAGGACTATGGGAGGTGAAACAGGTGCTTAGTCCATGCTAATAGATGGCTAAGCCGCTTAAAAGGCATGCTCACAGGCGTAATGAGAACCTTAAACTATAAATTAAGCCGGGAATGAGAGTTTCATTGAAGTCACAGAAGATCACATCAAAAAAATCAATTTCTAATCAGAGGTACGACTTAAGTTGGACTGCTGCAAAAAAATTGGAAATTCCACAGACTTAGAAGAAGGCGGTAGGTACGTATTATTTATTTTTAGCAAAAGTTATGCTTACAATAGATCCTTTATAAAATTTACTTATATACAATTTACTATTCCATATGTTTCCGTACTAGGCTTGCGTTGACTTCAATGAGCATTTGCACAAAACTACTGGTAATTTCCAACAGATCCGTGTGCCTATTCTACACCCCGATGTTACTGTAGCTTCGAATCCTTCATGTTTCCCAGTCCTTCTAAATATATTATTTTTTAACCGATAATTTGCTGTGTAGATGTAAAGGTATTTATGTTCCTCAACATATTTATTTATTTAAAACAAATAAGAACAATTTTCTTTTATCGTTTATGAAATAGTGTTTTTCCAACCTGAGCGCCTTTGTCAATTTTAGTGGCAAATAAGAAAATTGGAAACCAACATTATGAAAATAAATTTTTTGTTATAGCACAAGTCATGGAAAACCTGCTGAATGAATGTTAGACTGTTTCATAATTTGCATAAAGATCTAAAAGCAATTGGTGAACTGCATATCAGAGAAACGAAAGGATTGTATAGGAATAAGCAAGTATACACTCTTGCTAATGTAAGTATTATTCTGTTATAAAAAATGTGAAACTTATAAATGTAATCTCTATCAGATTAATGGTTTGTTGAACCTAATTTAAAAGTATTAATCGAAATTTCTATATTTCTTTTAGGGTCACACTGTCTACAAAGAATTCGCTAAAGAAAAAGGTTATTGGAAACAAATCTGAAAGTAGCTGGAAAACATTAGAGTCGAAAATTGTTAAAGTAAATGCAACTGTGATGGTTTTAAGATTCAAAATTTATACGTATAAAAAAATATTGATAAACACCATTCAGTAATGTTCTTAAATTTATTTTACTCTCAATAAAAATTCAAGTTCTTTAAAATATACTACTAAATTTTATCTATTTATTAACAAATCTTATTGATATTGTGTAGGTTTCCACACTACCATAGAGGTACTACACTCAGTGCGTTGCCAATTTTTTTAAATGGCTGGCTTCCCCAATAGGCCTAAACCATTTTTTTCTCAACATGTTCCGGGACAAAAAGCAAAGCCATATATCCTACATAAAAGCACACGAACTTAGAGTTTTACCCTATGTTCCGATACAAACATTCATATAAATTATTTTTCTCTCACTTTAATTAATTTAAAAACACACTTACATATTCTTCCTACCATTTTTATATTCACTTGATCACTGGTGGAAAGGAGGATTAACTTCACTGCACTAATATCACTATTTTATATTATACACATCACACAAAATATACGTCGTATAATTCGGAAACAAATTCCTAATTCTCTATACCATTTACATATCGTTGGCTCCTAAAAAATAAAAGTGTTTTAGATATTATTAAATTTATATATGTATAAGAAAAATTAACTTACATATTTTTGCTGCTACCACCGCCGATTTTTTTGTTTTTGTGTGCTTTTTTGGCATATCACACAATTGGTAATTCGTGGACGATAGAGTAGATAATGTTTCACCCATAAATTACCAATTTCAAGCACTAAATCTTACGATAATTTAATTATTTTAAATTTTTCACCAATAATCCTGCCAAGAAATTTTAACTTTTTGTAAACAAAAATATGTCATTTTCTATCGACAAGAAAAAGAAAAGAGACAGCAATCAAAGAAATTTGCTGTCCCTCTCGCAACATCGGTCGAAAACATTACCACTACATACACAGTTGTCATGTCTAATTTGTTTATGCAAACAAGCGACGAGAACAAATGTGCGGATGCTTACACTTTTTGTTGATGCTTTTGTTGTTGTCTTTTTATTTTTTTAGGTAACCAGCATATAATGGCATGCGAAAAATATTTCGCTATACAAAGTGCATTTGGTAGCATGCAATGTATTTTATGTTATAAAACATTTAAGAATGACACTGAATATGTTATCAAAAGACATTATGAGACGTTTCATAGCGAAATGAATGTTTTAGAAAATACAGAAAAAGAAATGCTTTTTAATAAAAACAAAGGCATTTACATTAAAAAAATGAAAGAATGGTTGCTAGCAGTGGAGCAAAATGAAGCCCATTGTGAAAATAAAAAGCTCCTCGTGGAGATATCAAGTTTAATAAGCTTGGACATTGTTAAACATGGAAGGCCATTTTCTGATGGTATATTTGTAAAAAATATGTTTGATAAAGTTTTGCAAAGACTTAATTGCAAAACTACGTTAATAAAATCTCTTCCCTTGTCTCCTCAGACGGTGGCACGGCGTATTTCCCAAATAGGAAATTCGGTAGAATGTATTATTAGGGAAAAATTAACGAATTGCGAATTCATGTCCTTTTGTCTGGATGAAAGCACAGACATAAATTACCTTTGTCAACTCGTTATATGTATTCGCTGTGTAAATCGCAACTACGAAGTTTTTGAAACTATGTTCTCCTTGGAAACATTTCACGGAAACGTCACTGGAAAAATTTTATTCGATGTAGTTAGCGATAAGCTCTTTTCTGTTACAGATACAAAACAAATGTTGGTGTCTGTACAGATGGAGCAAATTTAATGGCATAATGGCAGGTAAATGTGAAGATTTCATTGGGCAAATGAATAAAAATGGAATTTCAATTCATAGCTTTCATTGCATCATTCATCAGGCAGCTCTTGCATCCAAGTTTATCACTAGTTATCCTGCCATGAAAACTGCGGAACGCATTATTAATAAAATACGAGGTGGGCATCACGCCCTCACACATAGAAAGTTTGTAAATTGTTTGAAAAACAAAATCGCAGCATATAATGATCTAAAAATGTTCCCGGAAGTTCGTTGACTAAGCCGTGGAGATTGCTTAAATAGATTTGATTTAAAAGAAGAAGTGCTACAGTTTTTAGAAAAGGAAAAGATAGATGATTGTGGAGTACAGGCCTTACAAGATAAAGAATTTATTTTGGATCTAGCCTTTATAGCCGATACCACTAGTTTTTTAAATTAATTCAATTTAGAGCTGCAAGGTAAGAAAAAGAATTTTTGCGATTTGTGTCGAATTCTTTTTAACTTTAAGACAAAGATATTTTTACTCCTTTCCCAAATTCAATCAAACGATTTTTCTAGTTTTCCAAAAACTTATCTCATATATGACAAACAGAAGAACGTAACTAAATTTGAATACATAACAATGTTTGAAACACTTTTATATAACTTTCAAGACAGGTTCAAAGACTTCGAAAATATACAACCATTGCTTGAAATATTTGAAAGTCCTTTCACTTGTGACGCAACCAACTACAACTTTGATATACAAACCGAACTGATTATACTTCGAAGTGAATTAAATGCGCCGGAGAAAACGAATGTCACAAAGTTCTGGAAAAATTTGGATACATTGGTATATCCCGAACTCAAAAAAAATGCTATGAAATGTTTATCGATTTTTCCATCTACTTACTTGTGTGAGCAAATTTTTTCTGACCTCAAATTAATTTGTTCAAAGCAACGCAATAGCTTAAGTTCTTCGCATTTGAAGCATATTTTTGAATGATAAGGAATTGCCGCAATAGTATTAACACCGAAAATCTCACTACAATCTCACTGTGATCAGTTCCGTGTTCGTAGCTACGATTTACACAGCGTATACAAAAGACACGAGTTCGAAATCCATCAATTATTCCCTAATAATACATAGTGTTTGTTGGGTTGCAGAGTGTTTCCTCACTAACACAACCTTATTTTATGTCGTGGATGGCATTGATGTAGAGGTTCTATGGTATGAGTGAGAACATTAAGTTTTAGTATATCAAGCAGACAGTGGCGGCCACAATATATATATATATATATATGTATATATATTGTAGTGCATTGTAGAATAAACATTGTGTACGTATGTACACAATGATATGTGGGCAATCAAATAGGTTATAAGAACGCAAAATAAAATAAAAGAGGAATGACCGATGATATGCAATTTCAGGTGACTAGTGTTAATCAAAATGGGTCATTAAAATTGCATTGAATAAAACAATGAAATTTTAATATGCTACATGCACATGATCACTAATAAAATATACACAAAAAAGTAACATAGAAATTATTGGAATATGTAAGAAAATATAGAATAAAAAATAATATATAAAATGAAGAAAATTGTATTAACGACAGAGAATTAAGTCTATATTTAACCTTAGAGTTTGTTTTATTTTCTCCAAAAAACTTTAGCAATTAACTTTGCCATAAGATAGAGCTGGCTGCTACTGTAAGGCTCTTAAATAATATAAGAAAACTATAGGGATACAAACATATTACAAAACATATTACATGGCGATCCTGCCAGATTCCAGGAACCAGGAGACAAATTGCCATTGTTTTATCGTGCTGAGCAGAACTCATCATTTTTTAATATTTATCCTGCATATCCTGCTGAATATATAAGAGTTAGAGGCAACCAGATCGACCAGCTTTTTAAGAAATGGCAGCAGGTGTCAGAGAATGAATATATACCTCAGCCTGTAGTTTCCATTCCAGAGACCCCAAGTATCGTGCCAGCAAAAAGAAGATACTCATCCAGTAGTATCTTAAACGCCTGCAAAAGTCCAAGGCGCAGGTACCAAGACCCGAAAGTCTGAAGAAAGAGGATAAGCAATAGAAAAAAGATGGAAATGCGGTTAAGAGGCGAAAGCTCGTTGCAGAGGCTTACCGAAAGAAACCAAAACTTTTGGATGAAATCCGGACAATGAGAAAAACAATCAAATAAATTTTTTGTTCAAAAAATGGACTAATATTTTTAAGCTTAAGGTCTTTATTTTTATATTTATTAAATTATAAGAGCTTTTCGATATTTCGTCACTCCTTTATGTGACTTCTTCAGGAAATTTATTTTGTATTTGATGTGAAAAAATTATTTTTGTTTATGAAACAAAAATATGAAAATTATTTGTCAACAAAATACAAAAAGATTCAAACAAAATTTAAATAAATTAAAAATACAGGAACAATAATAAACAATTTAAATCTATACATGCATATATAGTTAAACAAGAAACATTCCTAAAATGAATTTTAATTACTACTTGTATATACATATCTTAGAAACAAATTCAAGAAGTTTATAAGCAAATTTATATAAATTTAAAATACATATTATGACAAAATATTGAACATTATGTGTATGCACATGTATATAAAATTCAAAAATATTTTTCTCTAAACATTTCCTAACTTTACATATGTATATATACATACATATTCAATAAGCATATACAATCAACATGCATATACACATATGTATATATAAAAATATACACATATTTATCAAAAAATTTCAGAAAGTTTAAAACAAATTTTTAATTGAACTTAAAATATGTGAACAATAACAAAATAATTAAACCTATACATATGTACATTTAAATGTAAAATTTTATCTTTTATTAACTAAGTGTCTATAATTTTGAGCTACATATGCTGTATCTGCCTTAAAATTAATCCTTTTTATGATTGGTGTATTTATTATGTGTAACATTTCTAACATAAATCTACGTTTATAATTATTTTCTGTGTTTAATATTGAAACATTTTCAAAGTTTGGATAATGATCAAACCTAGCACAATGTGAAGATAATGCTGTTTTCTGCGTATTTATATGTCTATATCTTTGATCAGTCTTATGTCCTGCTATCCTAGTTTTTAATTTATTCTTAGTTGTACCTACATACACCATATTACAGTTCTCATTGTCATTTCCATTACAAGGTATTTTATAAACCAAATTTGATTTTTCTAATTTATCTATTTTATCTTTTATCTTACTAAAAACCCTGTTTAATGTATTATGTGTTCTATAAGCTACTGTATATATTTTTCTGAATCACATATTCCTGATTTACCAATGCGTTCTGATAATCCAGATATATAAGTTAAAGATTTGTATATATTTGGTTTATTTATATTTCTATTAATGATATAATTTCTTAATCCATATTGATATATTAATTTATTTATTAACAAGTTGGAAAATCATTAATATGTATTTAATTCTATTCTTATTTTTCCTATGAAATCTAATATCACCAATTGTTAGAACCCTATCCAAAAAATTCCTTGCTGTGTTTATAATAACTTTTTTATTATGCTTTGAATAATAATTAATAATTCTTCCTGAAGATGTTGGTTTCTGGTACCAATCTATTAATAAATTTCTATTCTTCCTAATTATTAAGGTATCTAAGTATGGAATCATACAGTTAATTTCTTTTTCCATAAGTAGTAGGGAACTGTATGTGCTGCGACCATTAAAAATATTAAATTTCAGCAATTAAATTTGAAATTTTTCAATTTTAATTGCCAAAATTCTCAAATTTCCCAAAATTCTCAAATTTCATTTTGTGTGTGTTCGTGTGTGTATTTTTTCCCACGGTTTAGTAGGGGCGTTCACATTGTTGTTTTTTTTTAAATAAAATGTTGGGGTAGGCGTGGGAATTTGTGTCTGTCCATATGTGACGTTGAGAATACATGTCCGTCGGTATGTGAGCGTGGGAATTTGTGTGTGTCCATATGTGACGTTGAGAATACATGTCCGTCGGTATGTGAGCGTGGGAATTTGTGTGTGTCCATATGTGACGTTGAGAATACATGTCCGTCGGTATGTGAGCGTGGGAATTTGTGTCTGTCCATATGTGACGTTGAGAATACATGTCCGTCGGTATGTGAGCGTGGGAATTTGTGTCTGTCCATATGTGACCTTGAGAATACATGTCCGTCGGTATGTGAGCGTGGGAATTTGTGTCTGTCCATATGTAACCTTGAGAATACATGTCCGTCGGTATGTGAGCGTGGGAATTTCTGTCTGTCCATTTACACTGTGTACGCCTGGTGAATAAAAAAATTTAGAAGCATTTTTAGGAATTACACTATTTAAAAAGTGTAGTAGTTATATATGGATACCCTTAATGTTTGTGGTTCGTTCCTTCTTGCTGGAGTGAGATTTTTTCTTTTATTTTTTTGCTTATTAAAATTTGGTGTGTTTACTTAAGATTTGTCGTCCAGCAATTCAGTGTTTTTTTTTTTTTTACTTTTTTGCTTGCAATGCTTGAGTCTGGAGGAATAATTTGATTATTCTGATCTTGAAGACGTTGTGAAAGAAAAAAATTACTATTGCATAAATATTGAAACTGATGTTTTGTTTATTTTATACATGACGATCATCGATGGATTTTATTTGGGGATCTGGATGGTGGTGCGATTTCTGTATTTTGTAGAATATGAATATTTATGCTATGTTTAAGTGTGTGTGTTTTTTGTGTTCTGAGTGGCGGTTGGAATGTCTGGCTGTCAGACAGCCTGTGTGTGTGACGATTGGTGAGTCTGTATGACAGTCCGCTTTCTTGCTTTCCTGGTCAGTATAAAATGTGATAAGGTGTACATATTCATGCGTACATAAATATCTACAAATTTATTTCATTTACGCATATACATACAAACAAATAATAAGCGTTTATTCTTTGTGCCCAAATATTCCCTTGACCATTTGAATGAATGAATGAACGATTGTTTAAACATATACATTGTTTTAATTTTTATTAATATGTAATATTTATACATACATTTACATATATTTTTTAATATAAAGCTGCCTCCACTGCGTCAGCTGCCTCTATCAACAATTGATCGTTGGTATCTTCGTATAATGCAAGAAACATTGGGACATCAATTTTTGGGAGCATTTGGACTTCCAATATTTCTATGTGCGGTTTGTTGGTTACCTCACATCTATTGGATTCACTACCAGCTTCGGCAGGCTGAGTATTGATGCTCAAAAATAGGTCATCGTCACCTGTCAGCATCTCTTCATATTCTTCATCTATTTTTTGGAGTGGGTTAGATGAAGATGGTTGCGAAGACAGCTCTAGGAGAAGCTCCTCATCTCCTTCAAGATGTTTCTCCAACTCTTCCTGTCTGGCTTTTCTTAAATACTCCTTCAAATGGTGACGCTGAAGTCTCCGATATAATGGTGTGTACCAGAAGGGCTTCATTGTAGAAATAAAAGCTCAACTTCAAAATTTGATAATTTTGCTTTGAAAACTTGTGAAGCTACAAAAATTTTGTAGTTTATCAGATACCACAATGTTTTGTCCACGTAGCAGTTTCTTTTGCTACAAAATTTTGTGACGTATCTGCATGCATAGGCATGCCTCCGTATCCTGTGTATATCACATATCATAATGTTTGTTTACATAAATTTTGTCCACGTAGCAGTTTCATTCCCGTAAACATTTTGTATCGTAGAGGCATGCATAAGCATGTCCCTGTACTCTGTATATATCAAATTCCGTTCAAAACTTTGTAACGTATCTGCATGCACAAGCATGTCTCTGTACTCTGTAGATATCACTTATCAAAATTTTTGTTTACATAAATATTGTCTACGTAGCACTTTCATTCCCTTAAACATTTTGTATTGTAGAGGCATGCATAAGCATGTCTCGGCATTCTGTGTATAATCAGATACCACAATGTTTTGTCCACGTAGCAGTTTCTTTTGCTACAAAATTTTGGAACGTCTCTACATGCATAAGCATGCCGCCGTATTCTGTGTATATCACATATCATAATGCTTGTTTATATAAATATTGTCTACGTAGCAGTTTCATTCTCCTAAATATTTTCTAACGTATTTGCATGCATAAGCATGCCTCGGCATTCTGTGTATATCAGATACCACAATGTTTTGTCCACGTAGCAGTTTCATTCCCGTAAACATTTTGTATCGTAGAGGCATGCATAAGCATGTCCCTGTACTCTGTATATATCACATTCCGTTCAAAACTTTGTAACGTGTCTGCATGCACAAGCATATCTCTGTACTTTGTAGATATCACTTATCAAAATTTATGTTTACATAAATATTGTCTACGTAGCAGTTTCATTCCCTTAAACATTTTGTATTGTAGAGGCATGCATAAGCATGCCTCGGCATTCTGTGTATATCAGATACCACAATGTTTTGTCCACGTAGCAGTTTCTTTTCTAATTTTTTAATCTTAACCGTTTCTATCAGCAGATACGCTACTTTTGCAAAGTAACGCAAAGCTACTTTGTTGGAATGAAGCGTACTATACCAAAACAAAATTTTCACGAATTTGTATTAATCTAAATTTTTTAGGATAAAATTCAGTACATTTTTGTATCTAAAAGTAACAAGTCGTGACTATTAAAAAATTCCTTGTGTGTTATTAATAAATCTAAGACAGAAAATAAATACATATTCTCAAAAAAAATATTATTTGTATATCAAAAAATAAGAGTGTGTCATATAATTTAAGCAAAGACAGAATTTAAATATATATATATATATATAAAAATCCTTGTAATATTACTTGTTATTCAAGCAATCAATATATTTTTTAATAAAAAAGTACACTATAAACAAAATAATTTTTATAAGTGTAAATAAAAATATAAAAAAAATGAGTTCATCAATTTTCAAGTGCAATATCTGTAATAAGGTATATAAATACCAAAAATCTTATTTAGAACATTGCAAAGGTCATGTTCAACCACAACAAGTGCAACAGTCGATACAACCCCCAACATCTGCGTACAACCCCATAGCAACATATCAACAAATCGCACAGTCCATACAACCCTCAACATATGCATACAACTCAATGGTCCAAAACAATTTGCAGTATCAGTACCCAGTGCAGTATCAGTATCCAGTGCAGTATCAGTATCCAGTGCAGTATCAGTATCCAGTGCAGGTACCAGCGTATCCTTTATATCCGTATCCAGTGTCAACCAACCAATTCACAGCACCTATGGAGATTCCATATCCCATTGAATATAGCGTACCTATACAGTTGGAGCAAAATAATATGCCTAATTATTACCCAAGCTATTTGCCCGTAGATAATCCTTCTCAAGACATGGATATAAGTCAAGTTATTCCACATGATCAGGCAAATACACAAAATAATGAAGTAGAAATGGATATCTCAAATTCTGCGGATGATCTACTGTCTCAAGCTCCAAATGAATGCAAATATTATATAATAAATAGTGCTTTTAAAAATAATATTACAACATTTGGAGTTCCAGTAAATAAAGATTGTATTTTATTTGAAGATGTTACTATGGATAATAAACATATCATCAAAGAAAGACTTGAAAATAGTCTTGCCGTACACAACATTATTAAATTTAATATTACTCTTATTGGAGAGTATATTAAAATTATAAGCGATGATATGGAATTGTGTACTATTTCTCACCGGGCAAAGATGGATCTTCTGTGCATTGGAGATGATGTTGAGGAAATTATGGCAAAGCAATTTCAAGAAATCCACAACAAAATGTCTGAATTTCAAGAACGGGATTCAGGATGGACTTTAATTAGAATTGTTCGCCTCGAAATCGCTATAAATAAGTCATCTTTGGTGAGAGGATCGAACTGGATAAGTACGCCGGAGAACTTAAAAAGTAAAAAGGCATGTATAAATGTTGAAAATAATGACATTTATTGTTTTAAATGGGCAATAATATCTGCACTGGATACATCTGATATTAAAAGACCACAACGTTGCTGCTCATACAACATTGCAGACATCAGCGCTGATATCATATGTTTGCAAAACGGAATTGAGATTGACTTCAAAAATTTAAAGTTTCCGTTGGCGTTAAAGAGTATCAGGATATTTGAAGAAAGCAATCCAAATATTAGCGTCAATGTGTTCGGATACAATGATGAAAGCAATGAGATTGTTGGACCATTCTATAACACCAAGAATGAAAAAGCTAAACATATTAATTTGTTATTATTAGAAAATGCTGAAGGATATCAGCATTATATTCTTATAACAAATATATCAAAGTAAGTAATAAAACATACATTTATTTACGTAAATATATTAATATATATTCTTATAACTTTTTTCTTTCCACAGACTTTTAAAATCTCAGACTACCAAGCACTGCAAAAAACTTGTCTTCTGTAACAGCTGCCTCCAATACACCCACAATGAGAGGACGTTAGAGCGACATAAAGAAGAATGTGGGCAAATTGTTGCGGAGCTGCCGTCTGAGGAAAATGCCGTGTTGCAGTTTAAAGACCACCAACGACAAATGGATGTACCATTTGTTGTGTATGCAGACTTTGAATGCATACTGGAGGAGGTTAATATTAGAGTAAGTGACAAAAGTAGGTATCGCAAAAAGCACATTCCTTGTGCTTTTAGTTATTATATTAAATGTAAGCATAATGATAGTTTAGATAAGTTTAAATTATATACGGGGAGGGATGCAGCAGAAAAGTTTGTAGAAAATTTGATTGAAGATTGTGAAGATATTTATAATGAATATCTAGTAAATAAAAGGGAAGTGGATGCTTTAACTCCTTTCGAAAATTTTAATTTTCGAAATGCGATAGATTGTCATATTTGTCATAAATATCTAGGCAATGATAGAGTGCGAGATCACTGCCACATAAGTGGTAAATTTAGAGGAGCAGCTCATAATAGATGCAATTTAAAATTTCAAATTCCAAAATTTATACCAATCTATTTCCACAATTATTCATCTTATGACGCGCATCTTTTTGTTAAAGAGTTGGGTAAAAAATCTGACAATATAAAAGTCCTTCCGCTCAACAAAGAATTATACATATCACTATCTAGATTTTCAAAAATGACCGACAACTACAACCTTGAACTTAGATTTTTAGACACAATTCGCTTTATGCCTGAAAGCTTAGAATCTTTAGCTAATAATCTTTCGGAACAAGACTTTCACATCATTAAAAGACAATTTAAAACAAAAAAAGAGTTTGATCTAGTGAGAAGAAAAGGTGTCTTTCCCTATGATTTTCTTAATTCTTTTGAAAAATTGAATGTTGGTGAACTTCCAGCAAGGGAAAATTTCTTCAACCATCTCAATAATAAGGAGTGCTCGATTGAAGACTATGAGCATGCAAAAGAAGTTTGGAATGCTTTCGGCTGCAAAACCTTGCAAGATTACATGGAAGTATATTTAAAAACGGATGTTCTCTTACTTGCAGATATATTTGAAAGTTTTAGAAAGGTTTGCAAGAACATCTACCACTTAGATCCATGTCAATACTACACTGCACCAGGACTATCGTGGGATGCTATGCTAAAATACACAAATATAGAACTAGAGCTTTTGACGGACATAGATATGTACAATTTCTTCAAGAAAGGAATACGTGGTGGACTTGTACAATGCAGTAACCGATATTCAAAGGCTAACAACAAATATCTACCTGATTTCGATAGAGAAAAGCCCTCAGAATTTATTGTGTACTTAGACGCAAATAACCTCTACGGTTGGGCTATGTCTGAGTATTTACCTTATGGTGGATTCAGATGGCTGTCAGCTGAAGAGCTAAATCTGGATCCTAAAACCATAGATGATAATTCAAGTGATGGATATGTCTATGAAGTTACTTTAGACTGTCCTTCTCATTTGCATGACTCTCACAATGACCTACCTTTCTGTCCAGAAAATAAGAAAATTTTGCAAACAAAGCACATTAAATTAGTTGCAGATTTTTCAACAAAACAAACATATGTCATACATTATAGAGTTCTTAAACAATGTTTACAGTATGGTCTAGTTCTAAAGAAAGTGCATCGAATTCTCACCTATAAGCAATCAACCTGGTTGAAAAGTTATATAGACTTGAATACCAAACATAGGGCTACTGCAAAAAATACTTTTGAAAAAAATTTTTTCAAATTGTTAAATAATGCAGTATACGGTAAAACTATGGAGAATGTGGAAAAGAGGAAAGATGTACGAATAGTTACGAACTGGAAAAGGACAAACTGTAATCATTTAGGAGCTCAAGATTGGATATCTAAACCTAATTTTCATAGTTTGTCAATATTTTCTGAGAATATGGTAGCGATTCAAATGAATAGAGTGAAAACCTATTACAATAAGCCTATATATTTAGGATTTTGTGTATTAGAGCTTTCCAAGTGGAAAATGTATGATTTCCATTATGGGTACATGCAACCCAAATTCAAGTCAAACTTATCACTGAATTATATGGACACTGACTCTTTCATTTACACAGTAAAAACAGAAGACTTTTATGCTGACATAAAAACTGACCTCGACCATAAGTTTGATACATCAGATTACCCAAAAGACAATGTATATGGATTTCCTCTGGTAAACAAAAAGGTATTGGGTATGATGAAGGATGAAAATTGTGGAAAGGTAATGAAGGAATTTGTAGGATTGCGGTCAAAAATGTACTCTTTTAGTGTGCAACATCAAAGTGATATTAAAAAATCGAAAGGAGTAAAGAAGTGCATTCTTAATAATTATAGTATAGCTTCATATAGAAATTGCTTATTCAATAAGTCGACTGTGTATGATGATATGCTAACATTTAAATCAAAAATTCATCAAATTTATACAAATGAAATAAATAAAGTAGTATTAAATTATGCAGACGATAAAAGAAAAATAAGAAGTGATAAGATGAGTACATATGCATGGTATCATTTTCGAATCGAGGAAACTAATCCTGATTATGAACTTGACATGCTACTGTGGGAAATTTCAAGACTAGAAGAGGAAGAAGCAGTGCTATAACTGTATCCCTATTTTTAAGTAATAATTTTTATGTTTATTTAAGTAGTTAAATCTATTAATAAGTAAAAAAAATTGTTGTATTGTTAAGAGAAATAAACAAAAAAATTGTACAAATATATTTAAAATGAAAAAACATTCAGAATTTGTTTTATTTTGTTTGGTGATTTATTATTTAGTTTCATCGAAATATTGCATAATATGAATTAATTAAATGATTTATCATCATTTTTCTTAAGTAAAATACGGAGCACCGGCAGGTATCTGGCCCCTCCTCACAATCTGGATGGCTCCATGGACAAGACTTAAAGTGACCATCGTCCTTGTCCTCATCTTCCATTATACCAAAATCATCATTTTCATTCAACATATCGAGGAACATTTTCACCATTTCCATGTGTTCGTATATTACACATCTCTCAAAATCAACTAAGAATTGTGCGAGCTTGTTTCTAATGTCACTCATGATTTTATTAAATATTTTATAGTATTACTAAAATTTACTTCCGATCTTTTTGACTGTTAGTTCTCTACTAATAATTGTTTTCAACGAACCAGTACTAAGGTGTATGTTATGAAATTAAAAAAAAAACGATGTCAGCGTTTTTAGTCCAGAAAATAATTTAAAATTCGACTCAAAAAAATGAATACATCTCTCTATCCTTTTCCAACTACTTAGTTTTAAATACTTATATATATATATATATATATATATATATATATATATATTAATTTTTCCTCACTTCGTCTTTTGTCAAAAATAAAACAAAAAAATCATTGTATAATGATTTTCTGTTAAGCTTCTTACAGTCTAGAAAGCTAAAATCGAGATTAGTTTGCAATAAAAGTTCAAAGCTATAAGTTGTGAAAAATTTCTACCGCAATGGATCTAGTGGAAAAATTTAATTCGTACAATACAAAATCCTTAATCCATATAAAGGATCTAGATGAATTATCCAAACACACTATCGTACGTGCAAAGCGAGTAACAACAAAGTATGGGGAAACAGTTCAACTTGAGCTGGAAAACCACATAATGTTTCTCCCCAACCGATACAATGCATTGACCAATGCAGAATTAGAAGATCTTTCGAATAATAAATATCGACTACAAAGAAAAGGAGAGCGAAACCTGATCTTAGAAAGCGAGATGAACGAGTTTTTAATACCAAACTCTCAGTACCCCGTTTGGCAGTAAAAAATATGTTATGTTCATATATTTTGTACTTAACAAGAAAAAAAAATAATAATAATAAAAAAGAAAATGTTTTTAAATATGTATGTATATAAATATATGTATATGATTGTGTTTTATTTAATATCTTTGGTTATATCATAAAGAAATTTCAAACATAAGTGACCGCAATTATATGTATTAAAGTTTTGATATTGATTGTAGTTGTATTGAATATTTCTACCTAAATATCTGATTAATTCTAGAGGAGGTTGTAAATTTCCAAAGCTGTCGAAATATTGTTTTTCATTCTTGTTCCTATAGTATGCTACCCAATGAGTACCTGGGCCTGTTGATAAATCCAAATTGATTATTCCACACTCTACAGTCTTTGGTCGTTTTGGTAGTGAATCCAACATATAAACTCCTCTAAAGTGTGGAATATATTTTGAAAATTTTCTTAGATCAAATTCTGATAATGGTCTGTTGGGTAGCATTTCTAATAGTTTTTTGAATGATCTTTACAAACAAGTCCATAACCGTTTTTATATGGTTTAAGGTACAGTCCTTCTCCCACAGCAATAGACTCCATTGCCTTATTGTGTCTGGTGGCTTCCTCAAGTTGTTTTTTTGCATTCTTTGTTGCATTTACAGCTTTAGCTATAGAGGCACCTCCAGTTGCTAGACTACCAAGTGCACCTAGAGCAGTTAGAATCGGTATTATGGGCAAAAAACCACCAATTTTTGGAACATTTATAATACGCGGTATTATAACACGAGCTTTTTTCCCCTTAAGAGATTTACTGATAGCTTTACGAGCAATCTTAATGGCTGAATTAATATCTTGTGGTTTTTCCTTCTTCAATATCTTTGTTGCTGATTTAATTGTTTTATGAAACAGATTTTTGTCATTTATACGAATTCGTGGTGATGGTCTTTTCACTGTATTCCTTTTCTTTGCTTCAACACCCATACCAAGTTTAGTTTTTGCTTTCATTGCGTTGGTGACTATATATGAAAATGTTTTTTCTGCAAGATCACTATCTTTTGAAAGAACTCTTTCCCAAGCCGTATTTTCAAGAATTTTGTCAGCTTGATGTCTGCTGTTTAAGTCTTTATTTTTCGAGTAAGCAATATCGTGATTTTTGCAAGCAGCATCCAATAAGTTAATTCCTTTATCTCCTCTATCTAAACGCTTTTGTAATCTTGTGCCAGGTCCACAATACTGGTATCCAGGAAGATGTAATTCAAAAGGTAGAGAATTTATTGCTTTATTTAGTAAACCTTCTCCAACGATAGTTTGTTTGTGACTAAAACTTTTGTTATAAAGTACAACCATATTAATTTAATCTACAATAAAAGATATTGTTCGCAAGTTTAGCAAGTAGTTATTAAAATGCGCTTCATAAAACAACATAAAAATATTTTAGTTCGTAATGCTGATATTTGTTCAAATGACAGTAAAAAAATAAGACATAGTTCCTTGTTACCAAATTCTATTCGAGCATTAATAGTTGGTCCTTCAAATTGTGGAAAAACTAACATAATGATTAGTTTGCTGGAAAGTCCTAATGGTCTCAAGTTTGAAAATATTTACTTGTACTCAAAATCTTTATATCAACCTAAATATGAATACCTAAAGAAATTAATTTCACCAATTAAAGGAATGGGATACTACACATTTACAGAAAACGAGGACGTTGTTCCTCCTAGTGAAGCTAAAAGCAATTCAATTATGATTTTTGATGATGTTGCATGTGAAAAGCAAAACAATATACGTGCATATTTCTGTATGGGTCGTCATAAGAAAGTAGACTCATTTTACTTGTGTCAGACTTACACGCGGATTCCAAAACATTTGATAAGAGATAATGCTAATGTAATTATTATGTTTAAACAAGATTTGACAAATATGAAACATGTATATGATGATCACGTTGCTAGCGACATGAACTTTGAAATGTTTCAACGAATTTGTAGAGAATGTTGGAAGGAAAAATACGGATTTTTGGTGATAAGTAAAGATAATGAACTAAACAATGGTCGTTATAGAAAGTCATTTGATTACTTCATCATAATATAATAAATATACTGTTCATCAAATGCACCCTGCAGTATTTAATCTGACTTCAAGCTTTATACATGTGATTATTGTAACTGATCAGATAAGCAGATCTGATACCTGATAAACTGACCTGATACCTGTTAAACTGACCTGATAAGCTGATCTGATACCTGTTAAACTGACCTGATAAGCTGGTCTGATACCTGATAAACTGACCTGATAAGCTGGTCTGGTACCTGATAAACTGACCTGATAGCTGTTAAACTGACCTGATAACCTGATCTGCTTCCTGTTGAACTGACCTGATAGCTAAAATGAATGAACAAATTCTTAAAGACTTGGTGGCAACAAGAAATATCTTGAAGAAAAAGCTTCGTAGTATAAAAACTGGTGAAATAGATACACATCAGCAATTAACAGATACATTCAAGCCTATCACAGAACCTTTAAAAGAATTTATCAATAGCTCTAAATACATTGGTAGACCAATTAAAAAAGAACCGAGTGATAAGGAAACTGGAATTGATGACAATGAAAGTTTTCATCCTCAGAACTCAACAATAAAATTGGAAACGAGTACGCCCAAGAAACTAAGTGAAGAAAAAATTTTTAAGCAATCTAATAGTAAAAGTAGCAGTAATTATGATGAAGATGACTTTTACTCACAAAATTCGAATAATGAAGAAAGTTATTCTGACTTATCACTATTGCAATCGAGAAACGAACTAGATACTAACTATGGTCCACATAAAGATAATAATAACGAATGGAGATTTGGTAATAGCACCATCGAGTTAAATCAAGATAAGATACAGGTTGGGGGACAAATATGGGCGCTCACGCCAGGACTTTTTTCTTTAATGTTTCATAAAGCACCAAAGAACTATGATAAATTTGAGCTTGAAATCTATAAAAAAATATTACTTGCTACCAATGCCCACAGGAGAGGCTATAAGTCTGATGGTCAAATCAAAGGGAGCATAGCCCATAAGTACAAACATATTATTGGAAAACTTTTCAAAGGAGACAATCATACAGGCTCATCAGATGTAACAAAAAGTAATTATTTAGGAAGGGGTTTGATGCAGTTTAACCCTCATAATCCAAACTATATATACTGGGATGATCCAAACGAGTTGGTAGATCGACTTAGACTACTGCTTGCATCACAGTCTGCAGGCCATACTAATCACAACAACGAAATTGTCTCAATTATTGAAGAACTACGTGAAGCTAATATAATTGTATAAACTATATACATACATAGATTTTTATATAAAACATGTCCGTTGATAAATTTGGGCATTATATTAACGATAGAAGTGAAGTAATTTCAACCAAAAATGCGCCTAAGTTGTTGGGCTTCTTTATGGATACGAACAAAAACATTGATGTCCAATACAAGAGAATCAAAAATGTTGCAAATGCTGTGGAGGAAAACGATGTTATCAGTAAATTGTTTCTGCAAACTGAACTCAAAAAACAGCAACAAGAAGTAGCTTTCCAGTTAGAAAATCTTAATGCTCATTTGCAGGATATCAATAAGAAAATGGATGGTAATAAATCACTTTTTGATATGGAAATTGAAGAGCTACGAGAAAAAATTTATAGAATAGAAAATTACATGTTCGTATCAATAGGTGCAAGTGCATCAAGTAGATCACAACACACTTAAAACAGCGACTGGAAAAATAAGATGTCTTCAAAGAGAAATGTTGTAAATGAATTGCATAAGCAGGCTCGAAAACGTTTTGTACGTCGTAGAGTTGTGATGAAAGGAATAGATGATCTTTGGCAAGCTGATTTAGTTGAAATGGGAAATTATTCCTTAGACAATAGAAATTATCGATTTTTGCTTACTGTAATTGATACATTCTCAAAATTTGCTTGGGCAGTACCTTTGAGAAGAAAGAATGCATTCGAAACAACTCAGGCAATGGAGAATATTTTCAAATTGGGACGAATACCGAAAAACTTGCAAACAGACGATGGTAAAGAATTTTTCAATAAACATTTCAGTCAGTTGATGAATAAATACAATATTAATCACTACTCAACATATAGCACTATGAAAGCCTCAATAGTAGAACGATTCAATAGAACATTAAAAGGAATGATGTGGAAGGAATTTAGCTTAAATGGTTCATATAATTGGATTGATATGTATAGAGATTTACTTGATGCATACAATAGAAAAATTCATCGCACCATTAAAATGTCACCGATTAAAGTAAATTCAACAAATGAAAAACAGCTTTTAAACACAGTATACAGTCATTTAAAGATGTATAAAATGTCAAAATTTAATGCAGGAGATCATGTACGCATAAGCAAATATAAAAACATTTTTGAAAAAGGTTATACTCCGAATTGGACAACAGAAATCTTTACAATTAAAAGAGTACAAAATACATATCCTACAACATATATATTAGAAGACTATCGCGGAAATCCTATTAAAGGTGGATTCTATGAAGAAGAACTTTCAAAAACCAGATATCCTAATACATACCTAGTTGAAAAGGTTCTCAAAACTAAAGGACATAAGGTGTTTGTCAAGTGGCTGGGCTTTGGTAATGAGCACAATTCTTGGATAAGCAAAGATGAGATATTGTAAATGGAAGAATACAATAAATAAACAACAACAAAAACAACAACAATGGCATCAATATTTAATTTAGTTTAAAATAAGTAAATAAACAATAAATACGAAACTGCTTCTTATAAATCATACTGTGTGTTTAACCTCATTTATTTACAATCAAACAGTCACAATGTCAATAACATTGACTCTTAGCTCCAATTCATCAGAGCTATCTGCTAATTATTTTGCTCCTATTGATTTAAACGGAACCTATGAATGTGCTCTAACTGATTTTCATTCATACAACAGTATCCCGAATGTGGATGTCTACAACAATATATTTTATATCGGTGAACTTGTAATTGAAATACCGATCGGATCTTATGAATTAAATGATATAGTTGACTATATAGAAGAACAATACAAACGATATAGACCAGAGAACAAAATTTTGATTGAAGCTAATAACAATACAATGCAAGTCAAAGTCAGCAGCTCTAAAGAACCAATATATTTTAATAAAGAAAATACAATAGGTAGACTTTTAGGATTCAATAGCAGAATATTAACGCCAAACAAAGAACATTACTCTGATCTTCCAGTGAATATCTTTAAGGTGAATCTCTTGAGGATTGAAAGCAGTATTGTGGTTAATACTTATATGAATGATTCTAAAGCTCATACACTACATGAATTTCCGATTAATGTACCGGCTGGATATAAAATAGTTGAAATTCCCAAAAATCTTATTTATTTGCCAGTAAACTCCAGAGAGATAAGTTCACTAGCTCTCCGCGTGGTTGATCAAAACGGCGACTTAATTAATTTCAGAGGTGAGGAAATTACAATACGAATACATTTAAGGACAACTAAATAATGATAATATACAACACGAGTATATCGAAGAATACTACAGCAACATCTAATTCTCAAACGTTACAATCTAAGCAACAATTGAAAAGATCTGTTCGTCAAAAATCGCTTACAGCAGCAAACAAGAGTTTTCTCAAGTCACTGAACTTTAAATTGAAAACAAAATGAGTTCAATAATAGACGTTTTAGATAAACCAATATCTGACGAAAATATTATCAAAAAGGATTATCACACATACATACCATACCTTCAGTCTTTTAACAACAACGATGAAATAAGAATTTCAATACAAAACCAAGATCTATATGTGTTACCCAGTGAAAGCTATATATATGTGGAAGGACTTGTTGTAGACGAAAAAACATCGAAATCTACACCCAACTTTCAGTTGAAAAATAATTTTGTTGCATATCTCTTTGATGAAATCCGCTATGAACTGAATGGTATTGAAATTGATCATACAAGATATTTGGGAGCCACCAGTACCATAAAAAATTTGGTTTCTTTATCACCTACGGCAAGCGTTGTGTTGCAAAATGCTGGATGGAATAAACTTGATAAAATAGATCTTCAAAATGGAAATTTTAATTTCTATGTACCACTCAAACTTCTTTTAGGATTCGCTGAAGACTACAATAAAGTTTTATTAAATGGTAAACATGAATTGATACTCTTGCGTAATAAGAACGATGAAGATCTTGTACACTCGAATGTTTCCACCGAGAAAGCAAAACTTACAATTTCACTAATATCATGGAGAATTCCACATGTTCAATTATCTGATCATAGTAAATTGAATATGATCAAAATACTTAATAATGGTGCTGCTATACCAATGGCATTCCGTAGTTGGGATTGTCATATGAATCCACACCTTAATACGGGAACCAATCACAAGTGAGGTAACCAACAAACCGCACATAGAAATATTGGAAGTCCAAATGCTCCCAAAAATTGATGTCCCAATGTTTCTTGCATTATACGAAGATACCAACGATCAATTGTTGATAGAGGCAGCTGACGCAGTGGAGGCAGCTTTATATTAAAAAATATATGTAAATGTATGTATAACTATTACATATTAATAAAAATTAAAACAATGTATATGTTTAAACAATGGTTCATTCATTCATTCAAATGGTCAAGGGAATATTTGGGCACAAAGAATAAACGCTTATTATTTGTTTGTATGTATATGCGTAAATGAAATAAATTTGTAGATATTTATGTACGCATGAATATGTACACCTCATCACATTTTATACTGACCAGGAAAGCGGACTGTCATACAGACTCACCAATCGTCACACACACAGACTGTCTGACAGCCAGACATTCCAACCGCCACTCAGAACACAAAAAACACACACACTTAAACATAGCATAAATATTCATATTCTACAAAACACAGAAATCGCACCACCATCCAGATCCCCAAATAAAATCCATCGATGATCGTCATGTATAAAATAAACAAAACATCAGTTTCAATATTTATGCAATAGTAATTTTTTTTTCACAACGTCTTCAAGATCAGAATAATCAAATTATTCCTCCAGACTCAAGCATTGCAAGCAAAAAAGTAAAAAAAAAAAAAACACTGAATTGCTGGACGACAAATCTTAAGTAAACACACCAAATTTTAATAAGCAAAAAAATAAAAGAAAAAATCTCACTCCAGCAAGAAGGAACGAACCACAAACATTAAGGGTATCCATATATAACTACTACACTTTTTAAATAGTGTGATTCCTAAAAATGCTTCAAAATTTTTTTATTCACCAGGCGTACACAGTGTAAATGGACAGACAGAAATTCCCACGCTCACATACCGACGGACATGTATTCTCAAGGTCACATATGGACAGACACAAATTCCCACGCTCACATACCGACGAACATGTATTCTCAAGGTCACATATGAACAGACACAAATTCCCACGCTCACATACCGACGGACATGTATTCTCAACGTCACATATGGACACACACAAATTCCCACGCTCACATACCGACGGACATGTATTCTCAAGGTCACATATGGACAGACAGAAATTCCCACGCTCACATACCGACGGACATGTATTCTCAAGGTCACATATGGACAGACACAAATTCCCACGCTCACATACCGACGGACATGTATTCTCAAGGATACATATGGACAGACATAAATTCCCACGCTCACATACCGACGGACATGTATTCTCAAGGTCACATATGGACAGACACAAATTCCCACGCTCACATACCGACGGACATGTATTCTCAAGGTCACATATGGACAGACACAAATTCCCACGCTCACATACCGACGGACATGTATTCTCAAGGTCACATATGGACAGACAGATATTCCCACGCCTACCCCAACATTTTATTTAAAAAAAAAAACAACAATGTGAACGCCCCTACTAAACCGTGGGAAAAAATACACACACGAACACACACAAAATGAAATTTGAGAATTTTGGGAAATTTGAGAATTTTGGCAATTAAAATTGAAAAATTTCAAATTTAATTGCTGAAATTTAATATTTTTAATGGTCGCAGCACATACAGTTCCCTACTACTTCCATAGTAAATTTAATGCTATTATTAAACTCATTTATTATTTATTCCACTTTCTGAAATTATGCAAAATAAATCATCTACATATTTAGTCATTATTCTTGGTCTAATGTTCACTCGCTCAATACAATTGTCAAGCAATCTCTCCATAACAATATCAGCCACTATAGGAGAAGCTGGAGATCCCATTGGCAGACCTGGTTTTGTAAATATATATTTCCATCATATTGAAAATATCTATTATCTTCTATACAAAATCTCAATATTCTTAAAAATAAGCTTTTATCTATCTCTGTATATCTCTCTATTATATCCCATTTTTCCTCTATAGTATTTATTGCCAAATCAACTCGTATACTGGGAAATAAAGATACTACATCAAATGAAACTAATCTTTCATCATTACCTATTTCTAGGTTTAATAATCTATTTTTAAATTCTAATCCATCCTTAACATTGTACACTGAATTTTCAGTAATCTTTTTCAAAATATCTATAATATATTTACATTGATGATAAGATGGTGAATTTATATAACAACGAATTGGTCTCAATGGGAACTGATCTTTATGAATTTTAGGTAAACCATATAGTCTAGGTGCTACAGCAATATTATTTTTAAGTTTATTCTGTTCTATATCTGTAATAATCCTATTTTTGTGAAGTTCGTCAACAATATTATTGTTAACTTTCATTAATTTGCTAGTTGTGTCTCTATTTAGCAAAGAATATTTTCAAGTATCTAATATGATATTATTAATAAGTATATTATAATCTTGTTTATCAATACCTACTGTTGCATTACCTTTATCAGCTTTTAAAATCAATATGTTCCTATTTTTCTTTAAAAATATTTCTATTTCCCTTACTTTGTCTAACGTATATTTATCTCTACTTGATAATCTCATTTTATTAATATGATTATCAATAAATGATGTTAATCTATTTCTAGACATTTCTTGCTCTTCACTATCAATTTTAGTTTGAACTAGATCTTCTCCTTCTGCTAACATTTTTAACCTTGGAAATTCTTCTCTCTTTGTAGGTAATGCATGTTTTGGTTCTAATGAAAGAGTCCACTGTACGTCTATTGGTATATCATAACTAGTTTTATTTATAAACCATTTGTTATTAAATGTTATTCTCAATTCCTCTTTTTGTAAATTCTTTAAACAATTGCATTTCTTCTTATGAATTCTTTTTATCTTTTCATTTAATGCTATGGTTAATCTATCTTCATATTGCAAGAAATTTTCTAATTCTATTCCATTAAGATGTCAACTTAAATTTATTTTAACTACATTTATCTCACTTTGTAAATGTTTCAATAGTTCATATTTTTGTTTTAGTGCATATTTTAAAATTTTGTTGTGTATGTCATTTGTATACCTATAAATTATCCTCTGTATTGCCGGAACTCCCTCCAATTTGAAAATACTTGATATATTTTTTGTTGATCTTGAAATGAATTTTGGTATGATGCCCGCATTTTTGCAACGTATCAAAAATTTTATTGTTGATTTCGTCCTGATAATTTTATCCCTCATTATCTTGAATCTATTAATTAAGCCTCTGATTTGACTATTCTTCTTAAACCTGCTGTAGCTCATATTTTCCTTCTCGTGTCGTTTTGATTTATTGCGTGCTCTTGAACTATTTAATTATTCTAGTTTTTTTGCCTTTTTTATCAATAAAATGGACTAATAAATATATTACAGATATTTTGAAAAAGATTACTGAAAATTCAGTATACAATGTTAAGGATGGATTAGAATTTAAAAATAGATTATTAAACCTAGAAATAAGTAATAATGAAAGATTAGTTTCATTTGATCTAGTATCTCTATTTCCCAGTATACGAGTTGATTTGGCACTAGATACTATTGAAGAAAAATTGGATATAATAGAGAGATATACAGAGATAGATAAATGCTTATTTTTAAGAATATTGAGATTTTGTATAAAAGATAACAGATACTTTCAATATGATGGTCTACCAAAGGGATCTTCAGCTTCTCCTATAGTTGCTGATATTGTTGTGGAGAGATTGCTTGACAATTGCATTGAGCGAGTGAACATTAAACCGAAAATAATGACTAAATATGTAGATGATTTATTTTGCATAATTTCAAAGTGTGGAATAGATAATATGTTGAAAACACTAACGGCCCTTTTCACAATGTGTGATTAAAATTTAATTGACGCTTTAACCGGCAGTTAGCTGAAATTGTGTTTCACAATGTATGATTAAACTTTAACTGACAGATGTTAACCGGAAAGTTGCTGTTAAATTTAACCGAAGAAATTCTCCTGGTTAGTATGTTAATTGTCACTTCAACAAGAAAACAAAATGAGCAAATATTACAATCAGCACTTATATTTTTTTCTTATATTTATAATTCAAGTAGAGTAAAATCTAAAAAAATTGTACTTGAACGTCAAAATCATATCTTTGTCTAGTGAAGAATTTAGAAAAAGCTTTAGATCATCAAACTCTGCATTAAAGTACATTGTCGATGCCATAGGCAATGATATAAAGTCCGCGTACAAGCCGGTAAGTTCCTTCGTTATATTTGAATAACGTTTCTTTAATTAAAAGTAATCATGCTTTATCTACTACCCAAATGGTGTTAATGGCCCTAAGATTTTACGCCACAAGCAGTTGTGGTGTCTCAATAGCGACTGCTTGTCGTGTTGGTAAAAAAGAGTTTCTGAGGCAATCGCTAGACTATCAAAAAAATGTATAAAAATGGCGCATTCTAAAGAGCACATGAGAAAAACAGCCCCACACTTTCAGTTGAAAACGCGATGTAATCTTATGTAACTACATATATCTATATGTTGAAATAAAAATGAATATAAATTCGAAATAAAGTGAATGATAAAAGTCCTTTATACAAAATATTTCTAAGAGAAGTGTTCAATTTGAATTTGGAACACTGAAGTCCACCTTTTTTACAAATAAAAAAATTAGAATTCATATATTTGAGTCTTCCATTACACTGTTTTTCGTAAACAAAAACTTCAAATGTTGCCATACTAAAGACAGAATGTACTGGTTAAATAACTATATGATGGTGAAACGCAAATCATTAACCATCGATTAAAAAGTGCCTGTTAAGAGAAGTGTCAATTAGCTAATTTTTCGTTAACGTTGATTTAATCATACATTGTGAAAAGGGCCGTAAATGAGTTTAATAATAGCATTCAATTTACTATGGAAAAAGAAATTAACTGTATGATTCCATACCTTAATTATTAGGAAGAATAGAAATTTATTAATAGATTGGTACCAGAAACCAACATGTTCAGGAAGAATTATTAATTATTATTCAAAGCATAATAAAAAAGTTATTATATACACAGCAAGGAATTATGTGGTTAGGGTTCTAAGCAATTGGTGATTTAGATTTCATAGGAAAAATAAGAATAGAATAAAATACATATTAATGATTTTCCAACTTGGTTAATAAATAAATTACTATATCAATATGGATTAAGAAATAGTATCATTAATAGAAATATAAATGAACCAAAAATATACAAATCTTATATGTATCTTATGTATCTGGATTATCAGAACGCATTGGTAAATCAGGAATATGTGATTCTAAAAAATATACAGTCGCTTATAGAACACATAATACATTACACAGGTTTTTTAGTAAGATAAAAGATAAAATAGATAAATTAGAAAAATCAAATTTGGTTTATAAAACACCTTGTAATGGAAATGACAATGAGAATTGTAATATGGTGTATATAGGTACAACTAAGAATGAATTAAAAACTAGGAAAGCAGGACATAAGACTGATCAAAGATATAGACATATAAATACGCAGAAAACAGCATTATCTTCACATTGTGCTAGGTTTGATCATTATCCAAACTTTGAAAATGTTTCAATATTAAACACAGAAAATAATTATAAACGTAGATTTATGTTAGAAATGTTACACATAATAAATACACCAATCACAAAAAGGATTAATTTTAAGGCAGATACAGCAAATGTAGCTCAAAATTATAGACACTTATACCCAATAAATCAGTGGCTATTTAAATGTCATTTAACTTTAAATGCCATTTGAATACCAAATTTCGTTTTTCACCCGAAACTTAAATAAGACTTAAATAACACTTAAATGCCCCTTAGTTAATAAAAGATAGAATTTTACATTTAAATGTACATATGTATAGGTTTAATTATTTTAAAATAATTAAACCTATACATACATATACATACATACCCATACATACAATAACAATTGTTATTGTTCACATATTTTAAGTTCAATTAAAAATTTGTTTTAAACTTTCTGAAATTTGTGGATAAGTATGTGTATATATATATATATATATATATATATATATATATACATATGTGTATATGCGTGTTGATTGTATATGCTTATTGTATATGCATGTATACAGAGCGAAAACTGCCTAGTAGATTCAAGAAGATATTCTCTATGAAACGCTTTTAGGATGATGGTTATTCCAGCAGAAAGAAAAGAGGATTTTTTCATAGAGATTTCTTATCGTTTTTATGTGCAAAATTTTTTTAATTTTTTCAATAAGTAAAACACATGAAATTAAGAAGAAAATCTTATTATTTACCCTTTTTTACTCAAATTCCGTTATTTTTGGCACCAAAAAAAAAAAAAAAATAAACCATAGAGAAAATTTCTTGATTTTATTAGGTTTTCTTATAAATTGAATAAAACAAGGATTTCTTATTAATTTCATTGGGCTGTCTTATTAATTTTTTCAAAAAGACTTCCTTATTGATTTCATTAAGACTGCCTAATACTTTTTTTTGATTAGCTCTTTCTTCTTGATTTCATTAGGTTTCTATTTGATCATGTGTAAAATATCTTATTAATTTTTTTAATAAGAATATCTTCTTGATTATATTAGTTGGCTTCTTATTTCATGAATGCATAAAAATCAACATAGAAACAATTTTTTTATGATATTTTTGTTGTTACATTTATAATTTTTTTGCGTGTTTGTGTAAGTGTTGCGTCGAACATCTCTAACTATATACACTTTAAATCAAACTTTTAGTTTAAAGTGGACAAGTGATAAGTCGAGAAGTGGACAACGTAATATATATATATATATATATATATATATATATATATTTGCTTAAGAAAAGGAAAGTTATTATATAAATTAATTAAATCTAATTAATAAATAATGGCCTCTATTTGGCAAAACGCATCGAAGAGTGAAAGATAATATGGAAAACAAAATTGTTTTGAAACGGAAAGAGAAATCCAACAGGAAAATTATTTTCGCTTTGGACTAATGTTGAAAAAGAAAACTCCGATGATATTTCTACCACGCCGGAGGAATCTTTTAAAGATTTGATTAACGGTATGAACATTGAAAATTCCTTAAAGTTATATACATATATATTCACATCTTTATACATTTATCTTTCTCTCTCAAATATACACATTTCAACCGAAAATGTTGGTTGCAGCACAATTGCAGTTCACGTGATCTTTTCTTTTCTGAAGGGAAACAAGGGAAACTAGAATTGATGAGATACAAAATGTCAGTTCTTTGACGAATAATTTTCACGAATGGGCACGATACAATGATTTGTCATGTTATGAACTTGTAAGGGTTGACAATTTCGACATTTTTAATAATTATATTAATTTTTTATAATTATATTATATTACTTAAAATTGGTTTTATTACATTTTTACTTACTGAGTACTGAATTAGTTTCTAAAGAATTATTATTATTATATAATATTCTTCTAAATACTTATAAGTGAATTTATTTATAAAAATCCATAATATCAAACAAATTCAAGACGTGTTAATAAAAAAGAAGAAGATAGCCTCATAAAATCAAGAAGAAACTCTTTTTGAAAAAAACAAGAGGAAAACCTAATAAAATCAAAAAGAAAATCTTTTTGAAAAAAATAAAAAGATTACCTATTAAAAACCATAAGTTTTCTTCTTGATTTTTTCAATTAGGTTTTCCTTATTAAAACAATAAAAAATTTTTCTTGAAGAAAAACCATAGAGAAATCTTATTAATTTTGTTCTATTTTATTAGGTATTGTTTTCTCTGTGTATATATACATATGTAAAGTTAAGAAATGTTTAGAGAAAAATATTTTTGAATTATATATACATGTGCATACACATAATGTTCAATATTTTGTCATAATATGTATTTTAAATTTATTTAAATTTGTTTATAAACTTCTTGAATTTGTTCCTAAGATATGTATATATAAGTAGTCTTGAAAATTCATTTTAGGAATGTTTCTTTTTTAACTATATATGCATGTATAGATTTAAATTGTTTATTATTGTTCCTGTATATTAAATTTATTTAAATTTTGTTTGAATCTTTTTGTATTTTGTTGATAAATAATTTTCATATTTTTGTTTCATAAACAAAAATAATTTTTTCACATCAAATACAAAATAAATTTCCTGAAGAAGTCACACAAAGGATTGACGAAATATCGAAAAGCTACTTATAATTTAATAAATATAAAAATAAAGACCTTAAGCTTAAAAATATTAGTCCATTTTATTAATTAAAAAAAGAGGTAAAAAAACTAGAATAATTAAATTTTTTGTTTTTAACAGTAATAACTATATTTCAAAATGGGTGAATGGTTTTGACAAGAAGCCATCATTGTAAATGAAAACAATAAGGGAGTACTGAAAATAACTTAGGATCGTATGCAGCAGATAATTCTGATAGTTTTAGTGGTATTGGAATGACGAAAATTAAATGAATATTATAAAGAATACATAAAGAGAAATTCAATCAAACAAAATAGAAAATGTTTAACAAATTGATATATTAATATGTATTTACAAAAAGTTAAAGAAGAGTCTTAATAGAAATTATACAAAAAAACATACAGTAAATACTTTAAAAATAATAGAAGAAATAAATTTTATTGCATTAAAGAATGCGGTCTGTCCCCTAGGAATTATTAATGATATTGAGAAAAAATTTTTAATTATTTAAGAGAAATCAAAGATATGGTATAGTTTGGCGTTCTTGACGCGTCCAAAACAATACCAGAGTTCAATGGTGACCTCGGGAAAATGAGTAATAGATAGCATAATAGAGTTCTATGCTGAAACGCTTAAAGAAGTTCGTAAGTTGATCAAGTTCGCTCTAGGTACTAAATTCAGAGACAAAGTAAGGAACAAGGCAATTTCAGAAGAGAAACCAAATTCGCTAGACACGTTCAAAAATACCCTTAGGAAAGTATTTTCTCCCAAAAAATCACTATCTTCAGTGCACACTGGAAAACAACAGACACAGTTCAGTACAGAATTCGCCATCAAGGTTGAATCACTAATAGCTCGTCTGAATGAATTATAGATCACAGAACTGTATTTACAGAGCAGGGAAATGATTATTAAAATGAGCGATCCAGTTGTACTCAGTACCTTTAAAAATGATTTAAATAAACCACACAGAGGAACTGTTTTTGGCTGCTAGACACAAAAGTCTAAATGAAGCGATCAAAATAGCTTCAGAAGTAGTGTCACAACCGAATTATGTAGTGTCTTTTAGTAGGAACAGGAGATCTTTCAATAACAGAAGATTTCATGATAATAATAACGGATAAAATAATAATAACGTTAATACTTACAATAAAAATAGTAATAACAGTCTTGGAAATTATTTTAGGAATATTTCACCAAGGATAATTTCCGTAGTACTAACCTTCCGATAAATAATAATAATTACAACAATAACAACCAGAGAAATGGTAATTTTAGAAATATAAATCAAAGAAGGGATGTTACCTAGGAACAGGGAAACGACATTTGACAGAGGATGTAGGGATATTAAAACAGTTAAAAGAATATGCATTAAAAAGTTACTATTGGCACACTGATGTAACTCATTTTATAACATTTAAAACAGATGAAGGAGTTTTTGTAGGATTTTTGGTAGACGCAGGTGCAGACATTTCTGAATGTAAAGACAATTTTATAGGAAATAAGGAAGTAAAACAACACAATTCTTGCAAAATTACGGGTATCGAAAAAAATTCAATTTAAACAATGGGTACTTCAATGCTAAAATTAGTACTTCAAGAAGATATAATAAACCATCAATATCAAATAGTGAATACAGAATTTCCAGTAGCAACAGATGGTATTCTAGGCAGAGAATACTTTAACGAAATATTTGGCAAAAATAGATTCTGAGACATACACATTAGCTATCATAATATATTAAACTGAATACGTTCTACTAAAGACACAAGCAGTAAATTTACAGATTGAAGAAGATAGCGTAGTATGCATAAAACAAATTAGTAGCAATTTTTTATTGGTAATACAAGAATTCCAGAACATGGGACATATTGAAATTTTAAATACATCAGACGAAGAGGTTACAATATCACAATTTACAAATCAAACGATTATCACATTACAACATTCTATATAATAAAAAAGTAAAAGTTAGCTAGTAGCAATTTGTTAGCTACTGGCCTACCGTGTTTTACGTTTGATGTTAATTTTTTTGTTTAATTTTTGTTGAATTCTTAAGCTTTCTGTTATATGTATATGTATCTTTTCTTAGTGTTGTTTACTTTATCCAATATGCGTACATTGTCTAAGTCTGGGAGTTACTCTCTATTGCGATGCGAAAGCATCTGTATAACTTACGCAAACGCTTTCGCAAAATAATTTGAAAAAGGTCAAATGTCAAAAGTTGTATACAAAAACATTTTAAACAAAATTTTTTGTGGTGTTCGTGTTTTTGTATGGTTTGAGGAAGAAAATTAAAATGTTGAACGTATTACAAGGAGAATCCTGAGAGATAGATTAGATATACACTCCTTAAATGACCATAGGTAAGCATATATATTATGTAGCAAATGGTTTCCAAAATTTAATTTTTATAGCTTTATATAAAACTTCCGGCTCAGTAAATATGCGTTTTTGTATGTTTTAAATGCTAAACAAAACGACATCAGCATTCCAAAGAGATCCACAGCAATTGCAAACAAAATTAAATTGGCCACTGCTTTGAAATTGCTTGGCTAAGGTGGGTATCAACACTAAATTGGCCAAGACCATCTCTTAGGATTATCGCAGCAATCTATATCGCGTTGCTTACAAGAAGTTGCCTTCGTGGTTGAGAGAATACTCTGTCCCAAGCACATTAAATTTGAGGTATCTGACAAAGAGGATAATTAAATTAAAAAAGGATTTTTCCATCTATGTGGCATTCCTGGTTTGATTGGGGCAGTGGATGGTACTCCTATACATATGATACGACCAGCCAGGAATGAGCACCTTTACTTCAATAGAAAATTAAAGCACAGCATGAACGCTATGGTGGTATGTAAATTTTTGTGTATGAAGTTGTCTCATGAATTCTTACTTTTACATTGATATTTTTAGATTTGTGCCCACAAAATGTTAATTAGATATGTTGTTTGTCGATAAGGTGGTGCAAGTTATGACTTACACATTTCTACCGTAAACCAAAAACTAAAACAACGTTTAGAAAGAGGTTAGAAGGGTTTTTGGTAATTAAATTTAATAAATTTGTTTCTTACTTATATTTTAATCTTTTTTCGCACTTGTTTTTAATCTTCTAAAAGCGATTCGGGCTACCCTCTAGAACCGTGGCGCCTGTTGATAGCAGTGCTAACACCGATGACCAAACAGCTATTGCAAAGGAAATAAGAAATAATATAAAAAAACTATTTAATTTTAGGAATATAACTTTTATTTGTAAAAATAAGGAAATTTATTTCATTAAGGTGTATACATATAAAAAAAATTACAATCCAAAGTTTTTTCTGGCGGTTTTCAGATCTTAAAATTCTTAAACTAGTAGTTGAAGTTTTAGGTATGTGCATATATTAATTAACATAAAAATAAAGATATTAAAAAAATAAAATTCATGGTAAAAAAATAACAATTAATAAAAATAAAGAAATTATAAAATTCATTCAATAAAGCTATTATAAAACATTAAAAAAAAAATCTAAAATAACTTTTAACAAAAAAATAAACTGTAAAACTCATTTGAGATGTACATATATATTATATATATATATATATATATATATATATATATATAATTATGTATATAAATATATATATATATATATATATATATATATATATATATATATATATATATAAATATATATATATATATATATATATATATATATATCTATATATATATATATATATATATATATATATACATGTATATATATATATATATATATATATATATATGTATATATATATATATATATATATATATATATATACATGTATATATATATATATATATATATATATATATATATGTATATATATATGTATATATATATACATATATATATATATATATATATATATATATATAATATATATACATACATATTGTTACGTTTTTAGACCTTTTCGTAAAAATGGTTTTATTACTTATCCTTCAAGGATTCGTTTTATTGCATCAAATTAAAACACGGACAAATTAATTTTAGAAATATAATGCGGCAACACTTTATTTATTACTGTATTAACACGAGTATTTGTACTACTCAAACTTAGCAATGTTAACAAATCTATATCTGAAATCACACTGACTCTCGCTGAGCTCTGGCAGCGCCTTTATATAGCAAAAATGACGTCGTCTGGTAACCTTGCGAAAGTTCTGGGCATGGTGGTTGTATTTTACTTGACATGTCGGTGTTTGTATACATGACAATGCTGACTTGTTTGGTTTGTTTATGGTAACTATGTGTGGTTGAATGTATGAGTGTTCTGTGTGTTTTGCCTATGGTAACTATGAGTGGTTGTATGATTGAGTGTATGGTTTTGTTTCTTCTACGTGTATATGGCTGTGTATACTTGTGAATCTGTTTAGCTTTATTAGCAGCGAATACTTGCATACAAGATCATTAAGAATAACATCTCTTAGCATTTATGTTGCTAGGTCTGTTGTTGTTGTGGTTTGCTCTTAAGGCCGAGTCAGATAGAACTTTTGATTCGCGTTGCGTTATAGTTTAGCTTTGACATTTAAGATGAAATATACATACCTATATGAAACATGTCACATAAAGTACTTTTAACGTAGCGCGAAGCGTAAAGTTGGGCAACTCTCATCTTTTTGCGCGCTTTCACAATCAGCTGGTATAATTTTATTTTATTTTCTTGTCAAGTTCGAACAAAAAAAATAGATTTGATCAAAATTATAGAAAATTTTTATAAAAACCAACGCAGTGAAACCAGGTTATATATATTTTGTTTTATGCACACTGCAAATAATTTAATGTGCGTATGAAAGTTTTATTTCAAGTGAATAAATCAAGAAAACATGCATAAATAAAAACATTAAAAAACCAGGTAAATAAATACATATGTATGTGCAGCTTCTGTAATAAATTGTTAAAAATACATATATTTCTTACAGTTTTAGTTATTAAATAATGGAAGAAAAACTTATCGAGGCAATGAAAATGCACCCAAGTTTGTTCGACAAAAGTTCTTCGCTATTTAGGAACAAATATTTAGAAGAGCGAGCTTGGCAAACAGTGGCCGCTTCAACAGGGGTGTCAGGTATTTCCTTTTTCAGTCTAACTTTTGCCTTGTTTGTTATTTTTTTCTTTTGAAAGCAGAGGAGCACTGTAAAACTAGATGGAAATCGCTGCGCGACCGATTTGTTCGTGTAATGTCAGCCAGTAAGGTGAAGTCGGGCGCCGCTGCTGAAGAAAAAACCGAATGGGGCTATATGGAGGCAATGCGGTTCTTGACAAAACACGTTGCTCCCAGAAAGTAAGCTAAATTTATTAAATTGAAATTAGTATGTGTATGGATATATGCTGTAGTTTTAATCTTCATATATGTATGTATGTATCATTGTAGAACCGTTTCGAACTTCCAATGGAGTGGTGATGACGGACTGTCCTGCAGCCAGGCACCATCTGCTCTTCAAAACAAAGATGCAATGGATGAGGAATATTTAGTATTCAGCGAGGACTTAAATAATAGCCAATGCAGTGAAGAGGTAAATAGCAGCACAAAAAGCACAAAACGTCAGCGGTTGGGCAATGAATCGCGCGAGCGATTCGATCGACTTTGTGGAACCATTGAAGCTGTTATAGCAGCAAAAACAGAACAAGTTCCTTCAAGAAACAGTGCCTTTTTGCAAATGTTAGACGAATGTCTTCAAAAAAAGTCAGAAGAAGTGCAGGATCGACTTAAAATTGAGCTGCTTTCATATGTGTATAATGCCGATTAGATTTTCCAGTTTTTTCTTAAATATTCAAAATGTTTTTCACACATTTTTTATCTTATCTTAATTTATACTGAAGCAAAAGCTGTTTTAATAAGAGTTTCATGTATGAAGTTTTCAGCTCTTCGAAATTTAAAAAAAAATCTTTTATCTAATGCTTTTAATTTTGTGCAATTTTTTTAATTGAATTTATGTACAATATGTCTTATGCTTTAATAACTAAATATGTATAAATATTTACTCACGATGTGATACGAAAAAGGCTTAGTTTTGTATTTGTTCCACGCTAAGGAACTTTAAACAAAACAATATTAATATTTAATCCATATGAAATTATTATTTTTTTTTTGTGATATTATATTTTGATTTGTGTCCTAAAAATTTGTTTAAGATATGTTATTCTTGAAGAATATATATACATACGAGTATATATAGTCTTGTCACGGAATACAATGAATACTTTTTTTCGGAAAACGAAAAATGTTATTGAAATAAAATTAGCTTTAGATAAAAAGGTTAATTTCATTAATGGAGTTCCGTTTCCGAACGGAATTGAACTCTGTGACATGGCCGATAACCTTTTTTTATCTCATTTGTACAAAAGTACTTATGTATGCACATATACTTGCCAAGTATTATTTATAATAAAATGTTAACTACATATGTATGTATACATGCATTTTTAAAACCCAAAAAATAACGAATTTATGCCAATAAAAAGTTATGGTGCAAAATCAGAAATTGTTTTTATTACTTTACTATTTTTCTCATTACATATGTACACATGAATATAACCAGAAAGATATTAAAACCGTATTTTGACAAAACACCAATAGTTTCATAAAATACGGGCATGTTCTGAAAATCACAAGATTTCAAATCACATTTGTGATTTGATGGTGTTCTGAAAACCACTTTTTTTTAACTTTTCAAAAACACAAGATATTTTCTTTTGATTTGATGAAATTTTTTATGTATTGAAAATTGATAAAGTTTTTTTTTAAATATCAAGTGAAAACGTACAGTTGCAATGAGTGCAATTGGTAACAAATAGGGAAAATTCGACAAAAAATTGGAAAATGCAAAAATACGTTCAAAATGAATCTTAAAAGCTTTGACCAGCTAAAAACAGCAAATAGGGGAAAATTTGCGAAAAATTTGCAAAATTCAAAAATACATTTAAAATGGCTTAAAAAAGATTTCGACAACTTTGAGGTTGAAATACAGGCACAATAATTTTTGTAATAGACAGTGTCTTAAATTTTTTCATAATTTTATAAATTCTTTGATGGAAAATTGATAGTTTTGAATGAAAATCAATAAAAAATATTTCAAGGTATTCATTTAATTAATTTATTGCGAAGTTCAAAGTAAAATGATTAGAAAAATAACCAAATGATTCTAAATCGGCAGCCATTTAGCTGACTTGTTTACAACCAAAAAAATTTAAAAAGTTTTGTGTGCAGAACAGCTTCTTTGTGATTTTAAATCACTTTCACAAAAAGTGATTTACAGAACTTGTCTGATAATTTATATTGGATGGGATATAAATACTCCCTTAGTTGGTCTCTTAAGGCGAACGCACTTCTTGCTGCGTTATTGCAAGTCATTCGGCCATGGTTTCGCAGCGGTGCCAAGACTTCACTCCGCCACAGCCCATTTACACTTTCATCGCCTTCAAAACGGTCCACATAATCAGGCGGACAATAGCTGCCATCGTGGAATTTAACAAAATTGTGGAGAACTACTGTAGCTTTTACCAATTTTTCAGCATTTTCTGGTTGCAAAAACAAAGGTGATAACAAAACTCTCCAACGAGCGCACAAAATGCCAAAAGCATTTTCTATCACTCTCCGGGCCCGCGATAACCGCTTGTTAAAAATTTCTCGGTCAAGTGATAGACGTGTTCCTAATTGAAAAAAAATGTTTAGTTAACATTACATATGTACGCATCGGGCACTAAATACAAAACCAGTCACAAGTCAAAAACCAAAAATGCAGCAGAAAATTTAAAATAATTTAATTTCCTCCCAAATATAATGATACTTTTCTACTTAAAGAAGAAGGCTTTCATCTGAGGACAATTTGTTAAGAATAAAAAGGTTTTGAAAAATTTCGAGTTGTGACTGCTTTGTATTTTGAGTGCGATATGTATAAGTACTTGATTGAGAAGTTAAAGTGAATATACAAACCCGGATATGGACGCATAATACAATTTTTAAGTGGAAATGCAGCGTCCCCAACCATGAAGTAAGGAAATTTGATGCAAGTCCCAGGTAAATAAGCATCTTCAGGCAAATCTAGTTTACCATTCAACAATCGTTGTCCAAAGCCGGAATTCCATAATACTCCACCATCACTTTGGGAACCATATGCCCCGATGTCCACTGTTGTGAAAGTGTAGTTGGCGTTGCAACTTGCTAATAGTACAATGGAGTAACTTCCCTTATAGTTATAATAGAGAGATCCTGAATTGGGTGGACATAATAATGTGATGTGCTTTCCGTCCACAGCACCCAACGCAATTCGGAAAGTTCCACATAGCATTGAAATCTTCAGAAATACGTTTCCATTCATATTTGTTTGGGGGTGAAAAGTAAATCATACCCAATTCCTCCCAAATTGCTTCACATACCTCAGTTATAATTGTGGTTACTGTTGATCGTCCCATTTTGAAGGCAGTAGCAAGTGTTTGCTTACTATCTCCATGCGCTAGATAACTACATAAATATACATACATACATACATGTATAATACATATGTATATATACATACATATATACATTTAAATTAAGTATTTTATTAACTAAATTGTATGGCAGTTATTATCACTTACGTAAGTGTTAAAAATAGTCTGCAGGAAGCAGATATGGATGGTCTGTTTGACATTTTTGTAAGCCGTGCCTTTAAAAGTTCCAACAACGTATCAAAAACAGCAGGAGTCATCCGTACACTCTTTTGAAATTGGTCTGGATCTCTTTGGTGCATTTCTTCAAAGCTGTAGGCGAATAGTCCTGTGTGGTCGCGATCTTGATAAAGACTTCGCACCCAGAACCTACGCGTTGAACATTTTTTTAATAGTACCAATGCTTCATCCATCAAAAGCACAATTACAACCAATTCCAATATATCATCCAAAAGCATTTTAAACTTTTATTAGTTTTTATTACAATAAAATTAAAAGATTACCAGCCTTTTTTATATGTAAATAAACAATACGTGAGTGTTGTCAAAGTTTTCATTGTGTCATACACCTTTTGCTTTGCGCTTTTCTGTTAAAGTTAGAAACGTCACGCAAAGCGAAAAAGTTCTATCTGACTCGGCCTTTATTGGAACAGCCTTGAATGATCTTGTATATTCTGGAGTATTCCATTTCCGTTAATTTGAATATTATCTATATAGTGTTGACCAGGGTTGTAACATTTTGACAACTATAGATTAATTGGCAGTGCTGCCAAGTACATATAGCAACATTGTCGTCTTATTTAAATCTATTTCTAGTCTTTGTAACAATATATATATATATATATATATATATATATATATGTATATATATATATATATATATATATGTATATATATATATATATATATATATATATATATATATATACATATATATATATATATATATATATATATATATATATATATGTTCCATTATACATTAAGTCAAACTTCTTTGGTTTGAATTTTACACTTAAGTATATGTGAATGTTTTCCAAGTTTCATTGGTAGCTCAAGCCTTTAGCTTAAAACGTTCACATATAATTATATATAAAATTCAAACCAAAAAAGTTTGACTTAATGTATAATGGAAAAAAAATTCAGAAAAAATGTGACATGAAGAAAATAATCAAACGGTAACACGGGTATTAAAACAAAAACGTGTTAGCATCAAGTTGATACAGTTCTCGGATTCTTTTTCGCAATAAAATTTGTGTAAATAGGAACTGTTATCACATTCAACTAAGCCACCTAAAAAGAGGTGACAAACACAATATACACATGAGCACTGATGATGAAAGTGTTGCAACTTTCGAAAACAGTTGTTCTGCTCTGCTGTGTAAGTTGAATAAAGCTGATGTTGACTTTCCTGGTGCCTTGGAATATTTATTATCATGTCTTTCTGAGATTTTAAAATTAATTTCGAATAATTAGCCTATGAATATTAATTCAATTTAACATTTTCTTTTTTTATTCGATCTTTTCTACTTGCAGTTTTTATTGTTTCAGTTTGTACTCTTTTTCTAATTTAAATTTTTCTTTGGACAACGCTAACTCTTTTTCCTTTAATTCAAATTTTTTCGTGTTGTCTTCACCTATTCCTTCAAAGTATCTCGAACATTGCCCAAAATTTCGTTCGTTTTGGTTTGACAACCGCGACCGTTTGGCTGATTGGAAACTTTCATCCAAACAGCTACGTTTGACGGCGTGTACTGACCCACTTGCAGTGTTATTTTCGTTTTCGGAAGATAACAAAACTTCCGCAGAATCCTAATTTTTCGAAACATCTTGGCCAGAACTACTTATGCTAAAGCATGTTGCTGTTAACAGCCCGTCGACGGCTTCTTTCATATGGAGCAGATTTCTTACCTGTTCCTCCATAGAGGAAAGAGGGCGGTATTGTGATATACCCGTGCTGGAAATGGCTACTTTATTTTTTCTCATCTTAACCTTTGTGTAGGTTTTTAGGTCAGACCAAACCTATATGCAGACGTTCTTAATTATACTGTATTAGTTTGACGGTTTGTATAAAAAATATCATAATTCATTATCTTTTTCCAACCAGCTACATCCCGTGTAGGAGGTCCATTGGAATTTAGGTCATTTGCCAGTTTCATCCACAAATTGGTGCCGCGTTGCCCTTAGCCAAATCACTGTGCTGCACCGTATAATCGATTAGGATTTCGAACTGACGCTGCTGAGTTTGCAATTTTTTCGACTTTTCCCTTAAAAAGATAACAATTTAGATATAAATATAATATAATATTCGTATTTATTTACATGATGCGGTTCCTCTGCGTTTGATATATTGTTAGCGGAAGATATTTGCGTTCAACGAACGATTTTGACATACTCTAGACACAGGTTATACAGATAGGATACGGAAATCCGGCCAGATCGTATTTTTATGAATCGCATCCCTAATGGCAATACCTTCTTAACTCCTCATTTGGCGAAGAACAGTAAGATATTGCTTTTTATATTTCTATCTCTCTTCAATTAGCCGGTTAAAGGTCAAAAATTTATGGGTTACAAAAGATTTTTGCAAGCAAAAGGCGTTTAAAATTAAGAAATTTGCTCCTTTTTCCAAACTTTACTTGAATTTATTGTGTTTCAAAATAGCAAAATGATAAATATTGCTATTCTGTGATAAAGATAAGTGTCTTTTATTGAGTATGATCCTAGCTCTTTAAGTGGCATTTTTCTTCAAATATAACCTGTGCTGAAAAAATTTTATAAATAATGTAAGTAATAATTATGGTAAAATTTATGAAGAAAAATAAAACAAAACCTATATTTCAGGAGCCGCAAATGTATTATGGGTTGCCAAGATGTTCAGAAGCTCCATAGGTTCCCGAAGAATCCGAGAAGGTAAGTGCATGATAGATAAAAACATCTTTCGGAAAATTGTGAGAAGCAGACAGTGCTTGGAATTGATTCAGGAAGAGCAGTATTTTCCCTCATAATTTTCTCTCATAAGTGTTTATATGTACATATGTCTGTATCGAAATTATGAAAATGAACCCAACAGTGCACAATAACAATGGTATGATCGGCAAATGCATGAATATGGACAGCCTCAAGTAAATCAATGGGGATTTGCATCAGTGTTTCAAAACGCAGACAAATCCTCCAATACTGGCTACAAAATACATAGCATTGGAAGAAGTTCGTGAATGCAGTGTTCTCCCGAAGAGAAGATGGCAGTCAAATGAATATAGTTTGGAAAAAAACAAGTAGTGGAATATATTTAATGATTTTAGGTAATGTTTTTATTTTAATTTTAATTCTTCGCCTTTATTAAAACAATTTCTTTTTATTCTCTTTACTTTGTCAGCAAACAAGGCAGTTCGTAAAAGCGCCCCAGCTACCGGCGGTGGTACAAGACCGCATCGTTTTCGTCCTGGCACAGTAGTTTCACATGAAATTCGTCGCTATGAGAAAAGTAGTGAATTGTTGATTCACAAATTGCTCTTCCAATATTTGGTTTGTGAAATTGCTGAAATGCGTTTTCACAGTACTGCTGGGACGGCTCTGCAGGAAGACAGTGAAGCTTATATTGTGGGCCTCTTTCAAAATACTAATTTCTACACCATCTGTACTAAACGTGATACTATTACGCCAAATGATATACTTTTGGCCAGACGGATTTGTGGCGAAGAAACTTGAATTAAATGGATGATTACAATAATTACCACTACTACCATCCTAGAAGATGTTATAACCATTTTTAAAAACCACCGGTCCTTTTCAGGACCACAAATTAAAAAAAGGAGATTATTTTTATTCTTACAAATATTATATATATGTATATAAGAACATTTGTTGAAGTGATTGCTCAAATCTTTGCTTATATTGCATGTATCTTATTCTGCAACAATTTTGTCACATAGATTTGTATAGAATTTTTCGATAAAAAGACCATTTAAAATAAATTTAACATTTTAAATAAATAATTTTAATATTACTTTATTTTTTAAGGAAGGAATTACCAAAACATTAAATAATTTTAGGTACAATGAATATGAATTTTTTTTAGAACCAGTTTCCTTTTGTAAAACACTGCGTTAATAGAACTTTTAAGAAGCAAAACCCACTTTTCAAATGTATTCTTCTTTGAATCAATGTCCTCTTGAAGCATTGTTTGCAGCGTTTGATGGAGTATTACTGGTCTTAAGCCGAATGTCTGTAAAGAGCGAGATTTAAAATATTTAGGTATGAGCATATTTTAGCGATGTATTTTTCATACCTCCTGCATATACAACAACAAATGAATCTCTGAATAAATGGTTTGTTAGCCTGCATCTTTTCTAAGTTTAGCAACTGCACCATAAGTATTCTCTTGCCGTCATCACCTATGGCAGATAAACAACATCATTAGCAATGTGGCAAACTACTTCTACGTCTTTCTGCCATGAATTTTTCAGCTAAGGTTGAACAAAAAGAAAACTGCACCTTCACAGACTATTCCACTATTCAGAATCACTGCACTTTTATGAGTCTGGAACAGTTTTTTGATAATTTCTCATTTTCCACACCATTTCGATGTTAATCCAATGATAAAAATATATGAAATTATGTCTGCAGATGCAAATTATCACAAAAACACATAACTTTTTTAATAACACGAAATATTTTATCCGCAAAATAAAATTTTATGAAAACAAAATTTTATTTCCAATTTGTTTGTTTAACTTTTTTAATGTGTGTTCATTTCTTCACTCACATTGATTTCTGAAAACCACCTATAGCTTTACTCTTCACAACAAGGGGTTAACGAAAACTGATACGGGCAAAAATGAACTGTCATTTTTGAGTATTCTGCTTATTTTGCGATGCTAGAATTGGGAAAACAAAAAAATTAGATGCGAAAACGCAATAATAGGTGTCAATTGTTTGATTAGTTACCACTTCTCTTTCGCATCGCAATAGAGAGTATCCCCCCTGGTTTTGTGAGAGAGCAGTGTTCCCTTTGTTTTTGTTTATATAATTTTTATGTTCGTTTACTCTTGTTCCCAGACTTTTTGTTGTGCCAATATATAATAGATTACAGCTGCTTGTGTCATTATCTTTGCATGGTGTTCGTTAACTACGTTACTCTGTTGTAATTTTTTTATTGCGGTTTTTGTTTTTGTGAATATTGTATTTAATGTTTTATTGGGTTTGTATGAAAAATTTATAACATTTTTGTATATTGTTGTTTTAATTGTTTTGTTTTCAGTGAGGCCGGTAATATATTTAATACATTAAAACCGGTTTTCTTGGTGTTGGTTGTCCTGTTTTTTGTCTAATGAAGATTTTATAAGGGATTTGATCAATCCTGGTGGGAAACTATTACATTTAAGAATTTGAATGATTTTACTGATGTTTTTTGTATGAAATTGTTTATCGTTAATGTCCAGTACTAATTGTATAAAATTCTTTGCTGTATTTATGATTTGTGGTTTAGGTTGTGTAGTATTAAGATTTAGTATTCTATTGGATGATGACTTTATTTACAAATTTATGCAATTTCGTACGAAGATAAGGTAATTCGCCGTTTTTGTAAATCTCAATGGTAAATTTAATCTTTCGGTGGAATTTGTTGAGTGTTTCTAGTATTTTATCCTTGTGGTCAATTTTGTTATGTATTTAATATGAATGTTTTGGAGTTGTAAATCTGTTAGTGCTACGTCTAGTAATTTGTTTAATATAATATCTGCTATTATGGGTGAAAGAGGGTTTCCCATTGGCATGCCGAAGACTTGGCTATAAACGTCATTCTCGTATATGAAGTAGTTGTTGTCGTATTGGCAGAATTTCAGGATTTTTAATATTTTTGACCGTGGAATTGATGTGTTTTCTTTAATATAGTCCCATTCATCATTTGTGTTGTGTAGGGCTGTACTTGTTGGGATGTTAGTGAAAAAAGATATTATGTCAAAAGAAACAATCAAATCATTTTATTGTTTGAAGTTATTTTTTCAGCTGAAAAGAATTCCTAGGGCTATTATTACAACTTGATGTTTTCTGAATATAACACAACTTATGTTTTCACAAACAAAAGCCGCATACATATTGTTACGTTTTTAGACCTTTTCGTAAAAACGGTTTTATTACTTATCCTTCAAGGATTCGTTTTATTGCATTAAATTAAAACACGGACAAATTAATTTAAAAAATATAATGCGGCAACACTTTATTTATTACTTTATTAACGCGAGTATTTGTACTATTAAGCACTTGGCGATGTTAACACGTCTATATTTGAAATCACACTCTCTGGCTGAGCTCTGGCAGCGTCTTTATAAAGCAAAGTGACTTCGTCTGGTAACTTCGCGAAGCTTCAGGGCATGGTTGTTGTTGGTTGTACTTTAAGTAACATGTAGCTATATACGTGTGCTTGAATACATGATAATGGTGACTTGTGTGTTTTGCTTATGGTGACTATGTGTGGTTGTATGTATAAGTGTTCTGTGTGTTTTGTCTATGGTAACTATGAGTGGTTGTATGGATGAGTGTTCGATGTGTTGTGTAGTTTTGTTTCTTCTTCTGTTATGTGTATATGGATGTGTATACTTGTGAACATGTTTAGCTTTATTAGCAGCAAATGCTTGCGTACAAAATCATTAAGAATAACATCTCTTAGCATTTATGTTGCTAGGTTTTTCTTTGTTTGTTATTCACACTCATTATTGGCACAGCCTCGAATGATCTTGTATATTCCGGAATATTCCATTTCCGTTAATTTGAATGTTATCTACATTGTGTTGACCAGGGTTGTAACATTTTGACAACTAGAGATTAATTGGCAGTGCTGCCAAGTACATATAGCCACATTGTCGTTTTATTTAAATCTATTTCTAAACTTTGTAACAATATATTTTTAAAAGGTAAAAACAAGAGTGTCGTTGCCACTACAATTTTTCGCGATCGAAATAATCTTTCAAAAGTAGTCTGTAGTTGCTAGCGGTGTTGCCACACAATAAGAACTACACATTTAATATTACCTGAAAGTTGTAACAATGTAACGACTTGTTATGCTAGCGTTGGCATTTACTACCACCAACTTTAACGTCAACTTGTAATAATGGCCCTTATATTTGAAATTATATATTTGCGAATTTGTCCTTCGTATTTACTTAATTGGTAGCAGGGGAGTTACATTGATGAGACTATAGGTCGTGAGGTTATGTTGTCTTTATGTATATTTGGAAGACCATAAATTCTGGGAGCATTGCCTGCAGAACAAGTTAGTTTGCATTCTTGCAAACTATCTAAATACTCCCTTTTGTACAATTCCATTACTATTTTATTGTGGTTTTTAATTAGTCTGTGTGGGGTCTGTTCTTATTTTGGATGTGCTGGTTTGTCTTCCAGCAAATTTCGCATTTTAGTGTTATATTCTTATTTATACAGTACAAAAATGATAAAAATTTTACACACAAACCAAATAAAACATTAAATACAATATTCACAAAAACAAAAACCGCAATAGAAAAATTACAACAAAGTAACGAAGTGTACGAAATACCATGCAAAGTTAATGACACAAACAGCTGTAATCTGTTATATATTGGCAAAACAAAAAGAAGTCTGGAAACAACAGTAAACGAACATAAAAATTATATAAACAAAAACAAAAGGAAGACTGCTCTCTCACAACACGAAATGCGAGCATAACACAAACCAGACTTTGACAATATAGGAATATTGGATAAAGTAAACAGCACTAAGAAAAGATATATACGGGAAAGCGTAAGAATTCAACAAAAAATAAAGAGGACACGAATAACTCAAGTGCCACTTATAAGATTGCAATCACACAACAGCTGTGATATAAAACCTTTTTGTGTGTTGCAAAAATAAATTTAAAAAATCTTTTAATGCAATATTTTATATACATATGTATAATTTACTAAGTAAAAAAATTGTCAATATATTGTAAAAAATTGTTGATAATATATATATATATATATATATATATATATATATCTTTTGTATTAAATAGACGAAGATCTCTTGAAAAAGTGAACAAAAAATTTACGAAACGTATATGAAACAAAAATTGCATTTTTATTTACATAGAATACGGTATGCCAGTAGCTAACAAATTACTGCCAAAAAAATTTGGCCATCTATAAGTTATAACAAAAAACAAAGAAGGAATTACTAATTATAATAACAAGACAGATGGGAAAAATTAAGAAAATTGATAGGTATAGATACAGTCCACATTAACCAAAGACAAACCATAGAGAAAATATGTAAAGTATTCCAAGACATTTTTCATTTAGAGGGAGATCATTTAACAGCACCTAATTTCTACAAATAAAGATTACTAACTATGGACGATACCCCGGTTTACAAACGAAATTAATAAAGGAATATTTGTGTATCTGTTAGTCCTTATAATTCTGTGTTTTTTTGTCGCAAAGAAAAGTAACAACGATGAAAAGGAATGGAGACTAGTTGTCGATTATCGTCAATTAAATAAAAAATTTGTCAACGACAAATTCCCATTACCTCAACTAGACGTTGTATTAGACAACAATATGACAAGCTCATTCCACCAGATAGAACTACAACAGGCATATAGACCACTCACTGTATTTTCTGCAAATAATGGATACTATCAATTCAAAAGATTACCTTTTGGTCTCAAAATAACGTCAAATAGTTTCCAAGGAATGCTGACGATAGCATTAACAGGTTTAGATTCGAATGCATTTATGTTCTATACAACACGATAATGGTAACTTAAGAACAGTTTTTCAAGGATTAAAAACCTAAAACATTAAATTAAATCCAAATAAATATAATTGTTTAAAATCAGAAGTAATTTATTTAGGACATCTTATTGCAGATAAAAGAATAATGCCAGACCCGAATAAATGTAAAGCACTTCAAACTTATCCGATTCCAAAGAATGCAGATAATACAAGAAGGTTCGTAGCTTTTTGTAACTGTTATAGACGCTTTCTTAAAAATTAATTATTCAAGAAAAGCCAGTCATTTCTTTGGTCAGAAAAATGACAAAAAATCTTTTGAAATTGTAAAATCTATAGTTTCAAATCCACCGACATTACAATACCTACATTTTGAAAAAGAGTTTATAGTTACTACTGACGCATCTGATTACGCGTTAGGAGCGACATTCTCACAAGGAGAAATAAATAGCGATTTACCAATCTCATATGCAAGCCGTTCTCTCAATAACCATGAAATTAACAAGCCCATAATAGAGAAAGAACTTTCAGCTATTCATTGGGGAATCACTAATTTTCGACCATACTTATACAGTAGAAAGTTCAAAGTAGTAACTGACCCTAGACCACTAGTACATTGTTTACTTATAAAGACCCCCAAGATTAAATAGAATTAGATTGCATCTGATTGATTCGAGAGAGATCAAATCTGAAAATTTGTATGAAAGGCAATTTGACGTCTCTGAAGTCAGGAAAATTAGTGATTTTTGTTTCAGGTAGCTCCTATGGTTTTTATGGAATGTCGAATATATTCGATATTGACCTTCAAATATAGCTATTGTTGATTTATTTTTATCAAAATAAAAGATATAATTATATTTTACCATTTATTTGAATGTTTTTGATTGAAAGGGAATCAAAAAAGTAAACAAATATTTACACTTGTATCATTACTTGCATTTTTTTATTATGTCGTCTGAACACAGATATTATTATATTTTGCTCCCTAAATATAACCTTTTTACGACAATACGCTTAGTAATAAGAAAAGAGACTATAATTGTTGAAAATAGCAAAAGTGTCTCTCTTTCATTTTAAACATCTATAGCTAACGGTAAATTTTTATACAGTAAAAGCGCGTGGAAATAGAATACAATGTAATGTCCAATATATTTGACAAATCCACTGAAAGGGTTAATACTAATGCCGATACATTATCAAGAATCAAATAGATTCTAATGATTTTAAAGATATGATGCCAAAAAATATAAACATATTGACTAGAAAAATTACTGAGGATTTGAGAAAAAGTAGCTAATGAAGAAAATATTTAGCTTAAAAAAGATGATTATAATAAGAAAAGAAACAGTGACAAAGAGACTGATCACATCTATATGTGGAATAATATTTCTTTCTCAAAATTAAAGGATATCCAAGATTAAGTTTTGTTATAGATAACATGAATAAAAGCATGCCAAAAGTTGACGTTTTTAGAAATCGCATAGTGGTATTTTAAAATGAAAATACACACTCGAATTCAGGTTGGGTCAGACAGAAGCTGTCTAAGGTCTTACGGGATAATAAAATATTTACAATAACGATAGCGAAGGATGATAAGATTTCAAACTTATACGTGAGGAAAAGTTGAAAAAATATGATAGTCAATACCGATGTTCAGGATTGATACCTTGGTCACCGGTCGATTTAAAACACCTAACTGTGTCTTGACCGTCACTCTTCACACCTGCTGCCACAGATTCGATGAGTTGTCCTTTGGGACAGCACCTTTTTGGAAGGTTTTCATCAGTCATGATAACTACAGCTCCTATCTTAACTGTTGGGACCTTTGCAAAACCATTTGCTTTTACGAGATTTTATTGGAACGTACTCCTTCAGCCGTCTACGCCAGAAATGATCAGCGAATGCTTGTGTTTTATGCCATCGTTGATGTGGTTTTCCACAATGCTCGAGGAACGGTTATAGCCATGACAGGAACCTAAGAGAAGATGGTTAGGTGTTATGGCTTCGTCGTCTTTCGCTTCAACGGAAACGAAAGTGAGTGGTCGGGAATTAATAATGGACTCAATTTCACAAAGTGCACTTTTTAAAGTTTCATAATGAAAGTTGAGTGTGGGATATAAGCTGCCTGAAACATTCTTAACAGATCTGGTGAGCCTTTCTCAAGCACCGCCCATGTGGTGCCCACCTGGTTGGTTGAAATACCATTTGGTTTTATCAAACTCTGATATATTTGAAAGATCAATTTGTTTCACCTCTTCTTTGAAGATTTTTTCCACCATCTTAAAGTTGGTACCATTGTCCGTATATATTTCACGAGGTGTGCCTCTTCTGGCGATGAAATTTCGGATGGTGTCCAAATTATAAGCCACTTCAACATGGATTGCGCGTATTGTGAGGCAGGTAAAACTACCACCTACCGCTTTTCTCTTTTTTACAAACTGTAACTAATAATGAACCAAAAGAGTCAATGCCAAAGAAAGTAAATAGGCGTTAAAAAGCGACCCGTAAACGATGCACATAATGTTGTTCTTTTATTTTATTAATTACTGCTGCGTGAACGTGATGATGGTAGTCTTCATGGAATGAACGTGCTCTGCTGCTGCATCTTAAAATATCATTATCGTCTAGATAGAGGTTGAGTTTGTACAAGTTACTTGAAGAAATTCGCCACGCTGTTCTTCTTTTATAATATATCGCTTCGCTTGTTGTTGTTTAGAAGCGACTTTTAGTTTATTCATGTAGGGTAAGAATATCGCTACTGCTAGATAGAGCCTTTTCCAGTTTGAGATATGTTTAAAATTTTAAAAAATTGCGAGTTTTATGTTTTTTTTGTCAATCAATATAACGGGGTGCTTAAACTTCACAAGCTTGCTATTGGCTTGGATCATCGCGCAAGAAGGCAGGACCGTTGAACCATAAGTTCATATTCTTGTTAGTCGTTGTCGTTTTTGTAGCAAAATCTGAGCTACAAACAGGCACTATCGGAACTGTCTGGTAATTGTGCGTCAGCGTTTTGCCATAGCAAGCCAACCTCATATCTTTATCGTTTATCTTTTTGTATGTTGTTTTTAGCAACTACATTGCACCACTATCTGCTGTTGATAATAAAGCGGATGAAGTAGGCGACTCTATGTGGAAATAATTTTCTACGCAATCGTGAAGATCGTCATTTTCATGTTTAACCTGAGATTGGTTAAGCGACCATTGTAACCACCCTTTAGGGCCCACCTAAGACGTATTTTTGTAGCAATTGGCTGTTGCCAACCTCCTTCTTTTATATATGTAGGAACCGCTAGTTTCTAATCGTTGGCTCCAGTTAAGAGCATAAGCTTAGCAATATCATATGATTGTATTGGTAAATTCTTCAAATGAGGATATTTTTCACCAACCTCTTTCATATTTAAGGTTTGAGAGGGCAAGTCCGAATGCTCGACTGTATGGACGTCAGAGAGGGCGAACTTTGTAACATTGAGGATACCAGAAACCTTTAAATGAAGTTCTGATGGACTCGTTTTCGTCTCGTGTAGTGCCACCTATCCAATTCAGACATAAGGGGTCAGACATGCCATCCAAATCCAAATTGTCAAATAAACTTCGCTCTACTAGGGTGACGGAAGACCCTTCGTCTAGAAAGCAAATATTTTAATAATACTATTTTTCGAATGCAAGCGGATCGGTAAAATTTTGTAAAACGATTTTCTTCATTTACTTCATTTGCGTATTTATTTGAGCACTCCGCTGAGTATTTTCAATTTCATTTGTATTAAAGTTTGATTTGTTGCCTGACTGTCAGCTGGGATAACTTTATGGAGCAGAGGGTGGTGTTTGTACTTACAACTTGATATGCTACATTCAATATTGAGATTTTGTCTGTGTTGAATGAGACACTATCTAAGCAAGTTGTTGTTTTTTACAGTTCTTTTTTCCCTAAATCTTATTTAAGATTTAGTTCCTAGGCGCATTTCACTGGGGCTAATGCAGATCATCAGGGAACTTTTACCCAAAATTTCTTAGAATAACTAAAGACATTTATTTCATACTTCCACTTTACTAAGTTAGAAGCTTTGAAACCAAATATCAAAGTCACAACTAGAACTCACTGATCAATTTTCCTTTTTTATTTTCTAACGTTATATTCTACAAATGGTTTTTCTTACACATACAATTTGAATCGGCAAAAGCGTCGTTGCTGTTTCCATAACCTGGTTTGGGCTTATCTATGATTTAATTTTGAATTCTGTTTGCATTCTTGACTTATTTTCCCCAAATATACTCTCATTATGTTTGTTAATGCACCAAGTTCTAGTAGGCAACTTATATATATTATAAATGTAACTTTAGTTATATAATATATCCAACTTTAAACAGCTAACGAAGGAAACGCGACTATATATTTAAATAACTATGATTGGTATTATATGCCACCAACGTTGCATAAACTTCTCATTCATCGTTGTGATATTATAACATAGTTTGATTTACCTATTGGTAATATTTAAATACCTGTATGGAATAAAAATTTTGTTTCAAATATTTTCTGGGTTTATTTTAGAAGTGCTTAAGAATGTGTACACTAAACAATTAAAAAGAACAGACTTGAGCACACTCGAAAAAATAAATATTTCATTTTAGAATATTTAGTGTTGTCAATTGAGTAACTCTATTCTTATAATTTTATTTGAATACCAATGGTTATGAGTATTTTCAAAACCTTAAACATTAAATATATTAAAAAGTTTAAAATAATTTTATATTCAAAAAAGGTATACGGCAACCCTAAATAATTAGAGATTATTTATATTTTATAAAAAAACTATCATGCTTTATTATTTTGTATGTGAAATAACAGATTAAAATAAAAAAATAAAAAATTATTACTGAAATGGGAAAATTTTTGGTATTTAATTGTCGCCGCACAGGAAAAATAACAGGATTTCATTGTTAATTTATTTTTGAAAATAGTAGGCCAAGAGAGATATGTGAAAAAAATTGCATTAAGCTTTTATATATATATATATATATATATATATATATATATAAATATATATATATATATATATATATATATATATATATAAACATATATATATATATATATATATATATATATATATATGTATATTATATGAAATTTATTTGTTGGGTGGTTAAGCAATGTCTATATGCATTTCATTGGCGCTTCTTACCAAATCGTCAGTAGACTTCAACCACAGTTTTGCAAAGTTTCAAACTTCTCAACTTATTAAAAGACTTCCAAAAACCATCTGAGAATTATGTTAAATAAATTAACTATAAAAATTCTTTCATTGTTATCCAAGGGATTTCTAATTGTATAAAGGTATAGAAAAATAAAATAGAGTCGTATCGAATAAAAGTAGTTTGTTGGGTTTGGTTTGTATAAGTTTCATAGCCTGCTACACTTATTATAATGTGATTTTTTGAAATTGTTTGTGAATTAATAAATTTCATATTATAATAGTACAATGACAATATGTCAAAAAATTAGTTTATTAACAATTCAATTGAGATTTTATTTTTCATTTTGCCTTATAAATACTTTCATTGTTATCCAAGGGATTTCTAATTGTATAAAGGTATAGAAAAATAAAATAGAGTCGTATCGAATAAAAGTAGTTTGTTGGGTTTGGTTTGTATAAGTTTCATAGCCTGCTACACTTATTATAATGTGATTTTTTGAAATTGTTTGTGAATTTTTATAGTTAATTTATTTAACATAATTCTCAGATGGTTTTTGGAAGTCTTTTAATAAGTTGAGAAGTTTGAAACTTTGCAAAACTGTGGTTGAAGTCTACTGACGATTTGGTAAGAAGCGCCAATGAAATGCATATAGACATTGCTTAACCACCCAACAAATAAATTTCATATTATAATAGTACAATGACAATATGTCAAAAAATTAGTTTATTAACAATTCAATTGAGATTTTATTTTTCATCTTGCCTTATAAATACTTTCATTGTTATCCAAGGGATTTCTAATTGTATAAAGGTATAGAAAAATAAAATAGAGTCGTATCGAATAAGAGTAGTTGTTGGGTTTGGTTTGTATAAGTTTCATAGCCTGCTACACTTATTATAATGTGATTTTTTGAAATTGTTTGTGAATTTTTATAGTTAATTTATTTAACATAATTCTCAGATGGTTTTTGGAAGTCTTTTAATAAGTTGAGAAGTTTGAAACTTTGCAAAACTGTGGTTGAAGTCTACTGACGATTTGGTAAGAAGCGCCAATGAAATGCATATAGACATTGCTTAACCACCCAACAAATAAATTTCATATTATAATAGTACAATGACAATATGTCAAAAAATTAGTTTATTAACAATTCAATTGAGATTTTATTTTTCATTTTGCCTTATAAATACTTTCATTGTTATCCAAGGGATTTCTAATTGTATAAAGGTATAGAAAAATAAAATAGAGTCGTATCGAATAAAAGTAGTTTGTTGGGTTTGGTTTGTATAAGTTTCATAGCCTGCTACACTTATTATAATGTGATTTTTTGAAATTGTTTGTGAATTTTTATAGTTAATTTATTTAACATAATTCTCAGATGGTTTTTGGAAGTCTTTTAATAAGTTGAGAAGTTTGAAACTTTGCAAAACTGTGGTTGAAGTCTACTGACGATTTGGTAAGAAGCGCCAATGAAATGCATATAGACATTGCTTAACCACCCAACAAATAAATTTCATATTATAATAGTACAATGACAATATGTCAAAAAATTAGTTTATTATATATGTATATATATATATATATATATATATATATATATATATTTATATATATATACATAAATTCTCTTTTTTTATTTGGTAAAAACGAGAGAATGTAAATAAAATTATGATAAAAATAATCGCCTTAATTCATAATTATTAAGGGTTTAATAACATATTAATAGTCAAAAATCCCTACTTTTGTATTCATAAACGTATCATAGCCTGTTAAAGAGTTACGAAAAATATAAAAATTTTATATTAGCCAATACCCTAGTTTAAGCGATTGATAAAGTGAAATTTTGCTATCTCCTTTTTTCTTCATTGTAAACAAATTTTCCAATTCTTATAAAAAATTTTATAAACAAAAATCTTTAATTAAAAATTGATGTAATATATTTGGTTTCCAGTATACGTAAGTAAGTTATATTAATTTGTGAAAAGAAATTTGCTTTTAATTGAAAATTATTGAGACGGTCGCTGATATATCAGCTGCCCTTCATACCAGCATACGTTATCTCCGTCCAACCATTTTGTAGCTCTTTTTCTATTATTATTTTCTGCCGTCTTATATTTATTTTTTATTTTGTGAAATTGCGTCTTCAAATAAATCAATGTTATTTAGTGATGCACTAAATATTGAGTATTCAATACTTGTCGAACTTTAAGAACTCCTAGTGTAGATTTTTACTATAAGTTTTCGCTCTTTATAATTTTACTTTTAATTATAACTACAAAAGCTTTGATTTATTTCTTTTTAAGCAATTTGAAGAAAACTGTTTGATATTTTTTCCATTTAAACCCATTACTTGTCTTACCTTATTGTATAGATCGCTAAACAAAATATGGCATCTAATTTTCAATAAGATTGCCAATAGAAAAGAAAAAAATTTTAAAAATGTTTATCGCTCATCTAGCGTTATTAAACGTTTATCAATATACATTTTTATTATACGCTTATTAATCAAAACCTGTGTAATAACTTTTACATAGTTTAACACAGAAATAGGAAATTTTTATGAATTAGACTGTATATATTTTAAAATTTCTTTATATTTCTTTTAATAAAAAAAATTTTTTTTTACAATATTATGTATATTTGAAGTGTGCTTTTTATTTAAATTTAGCTAATAGAATATAAAACTGTTTATTTATAAATAAAGACCAAAGTCTATTCGATTGCTTTTGTGAAAGTTCGTGAATGGTCCAACTTTTCGTACATATACACCCGTTTTAAAATAACCATCTTCCGACCATTTCAGCATCTGCTTGCTATTAAATGATCCTTCACCCTTTTTATCTTGTTGTTTCCATTTGAACTCCTACAAAAAATGTTTCGGTTTTTCTTCCAATTTCAAGTCTTTTCCGAAGTTTTTCCTTTTCATTGATATTATCTGAATACATATCAAAGCTAGAGTCGGATAATGCACTATTCTCTTTGCTAGTACTTATTACTAGCTTTTGTTAGAATTTCGTTAGCCAATTATCACCTTGTATTACCTTGTATTGTGTTTTAAGAGTTAGACGGTAATTTTCCTTCTATTTGTATCGAGGTGGTGCAATGTGGCAGCTACGGTTTCATTTTTAACTACTTATATATGAAATTAGTTCCTTATACATACATACATCAACGATTCATTGTAATTATTCATATATTTTATTGTACGCGAATCATTTGCGATTTTTAAGTTATCCTTTCGTTTTTCAATCTAGTACAAATATAAAAAATTAATTACACTATCAACACAAGTAATTATGTATGTATATAGATATGTACATATGAACAGGGACTTAAGGTTCAATTAGTCGTGACTTATCCATAACAGCATAACGATAACGCAATACCTAAAACCAAAATGCAATTGAAAAATTGAACATATGGTTATGGTTATGGTTGTCAAGTTTAATTGAATATATATATATATATATATATATATATATATACAAATATATATATATATATATATATATATATATATATGCAAATATATATATATATATATATATATATATATATACAATATATATATATATATATATATATATATATATATATATATATATATATGTATATATATATATATATTGTTACGTTTTTAGCCCTTTTCGTAAAAACGGTTTTATTACTTATCCTTCAAGGATTCGTTTTATTGCCTCAGATTAAAACACGGACAAATTAATTTTATAAATATAATGCGGTAACACTTTATTTACTACTTTATTAACACAAGTATTTGTACTACTCAACAGTTAGCGATGTTAACACGTCTATGTTTGAAATCACACTCACTCACTGAGCTCTGGCAGCGCATTTATATAGCAAAAATAACGTCATCTGGTAACTTCGCGAAACTGCTGGGAATGGTTGTTGTTGGTTGTACTTTACTTAACATGTAGCTATATACGTGTGTTTGTATACATGACAATGCTGACTTCTGTGTTTTGCTTATAGTGACTATGTGTGGTTGTATGTATGAGTGTTCTGTGTGTTTTGTCTATGGTAACTATGAGTGGTTGTATGGATGAGTGTTCTGTGGTTTTGTTTCTTCTTTTCCTATGTGTATATGGCTATGTATACTTGTGAACCTGTTTACCTTTATTAGCAGCGAATACTTGCATACAAGATCATTAAGAATAACATCTCTTAGCATTTATGTTGCTAGGTTTTTCGTTGTTGTTGTTTACACTTATTATTGGCACAGCCTCGAATAATCTTGTATATTCTGGAGTATTCCATTTCCGTTAATTTGAATATTATCTATATTGTGTTGACCAGGGTTGTAACATTTTGAAAACTAAAGATTAATTGGCAGTGCTGCCAAGTACACATAGCCACATTGTCGTTTTACTTAAATCTATTTCTAATCTTTGTAACACTGCCGCCCACTTAAGCCTGTTCGACCCGAATAGGCATACAATCACCTCTTCCATAGTACGCCAATCGTTCGAGATGTACTATCTTCATTTTCGAAGTTGGGCTATTATGCTTCTGTATCCGGTATACAGCGTCATTCACTCTCTTAATCACTTTATACGGGCCATCCCAGTGAGTCTGCAATTTTGGGGACAATCCTTTCTTCCGTTGTGTGTCATAAAGTAAAACCAATTGTACTTCCATAAATCCCTCCGAATTTGCTGCGCGGTCATATCTAGCCTTCATCTTGTCACTGGTCATCTTGATTCTATTACGCACGAACTCATGCAGTTCGTTTAATTCCTCCTTCTCTTGGGACGTAATAGCTCCTTCTTCTACAGTTGGCTTATTACCAAATTCCAAATTACCAGGTAGTTTTAATTCCGTCCCGAAGATAATTTTGGATGGCGTTCTCGATGTTGAGTCGTGTACAGCTGACCTATATGCCATAACAATTTGGGGATGTGCTCGTCCCAATCCCTCTGATGGTTGCTTACTACTTTTCGTAGGTACTCTTCTAAGGTGATGTTAATGCATTCCAATACCTCCAGAAGCTCACGTCGGGTCACACAGTAGTTCCTCTCAGGTTTTGAGAGTATACGGCTATAGTACCCTATGACCTTCTCAGTGCCATTAACTACTTGGGATAGCACACCCCCAGCACAAATTTTTCTCCAGCTAAGGGATACGCTAGCACTTTTGACGTACATAATAATCCTTCGAGTTTCTGGAATGCATTTTCCTGTGGCTCACCCCAATGGTATGGTCTCGACTTCTTTGTCAGCTCATGCAGACTTGCAGCTACACTGGCAAAATTCGGCACAAAACGTCTGTAGTATGTACAAAGGCCCAAGAAGCTGCGCAATTCATGAAGATTCTTAGGTTGATGCCAGTCCCTTACTGCTTTTATTTCATCTTCATCTGTTGAGATTCCGTATGCTGTAACACCATGCCCCAAATACTTTACTTCTTTCTGGAACAATGCACATTTCTTCAAGATGAGTTTCAATCCAGCTGATGATATCCGTTAAAGAACTTCTGCTATGTTTTTGAGGTGTTCATCAAAAGTTTTCCCCATCACGATTATGTCATCGAGATATACCAAGGAAGTCTTCCAGCGAAGTCCTATACGTACCTTCTCCATTAGGTGTTCAAATGTTGCCGGAGCATTTCAGAGACCAAATGGCATGACTTTGAACTGCCATAATCTATTACTGAAGGCAGTTTTCTCCTTGTCTTTCTCTGCAATCTCCACTAGCTGACGGTAAATTTTTATACAGTAAAAGCGCGTGGAAATAGAATACAATGTAATGTCCAATATATTTGACAAATCCACTGAAAGGGTTAATGCTAATGCCGATACATTATCAAGAATCAAATAGATTCTAATGATTTTAAAGATATGATGCCAAAAAATATAAACATATTGACTAGAAAAATTACTGAGGATTTGAGAAAAAGTAGCTAATGAAGAAAATATTTAGCTTAAAAAAGATGATTATAATAAGAAAAGAAACAGTGACAAAGAGACTGATCACATCTATATGTGGAATAATATTTCTTTCTCAAAATTAGAGGATATCCAAGATTAAGTTTTGTTATAGATAACATGAATAAAAGCATGCCAAAAGTTGACGTTTTTAGAAATCGCATAATGGTATTTTAAAATGAAAATACACACTCGAATTCAGGTTGGGTCAGACAGAAGCTGTCTAAGGTCTTACGGGATAATAAAATATTTACAATAACGATAGCGAAGGATGATAAGATTTCAAACTTATACGTGAGGAAAAGTTGAAAAAATATGATAGTCAATACCGATGTTCAGGATTGATACCTTGGTCACCGGTCGATTTAAAACACCTAACTGTGTCTTGACCGTCACTCTTCACACCTGCTGCCACAGATTCGATGAGTTGTCCTTTGGGACAGCACCTTTTTGGAAGGTTTTCATCAGTCATGATAACTACAGCTCCTATCTTAACTGTTGGGACCTTTGCAAAACCATTTGCTTTTACGAGATTTTATTGGAACGTACTCCTTCAGCCGTCTACGCCAGAAATGATCAGCGAATGCTTGTGTTTTATGCCATCGTTGATGTGGTTTTCCACAATGCTCGAGGAACGGTTATAGCCATGACAGGAACCTAAGAGAAGATGGTTAGGTGTTATGGCTTCGTCGTCTTTCGCTTCAACGGAAACGAAAGTGAGTGGTCGGGAATTAATAATGGACTCAATTTCACAAAGTGCACTTTTTAAAGTTTCATCATGAAAGTTGAGTGTGGGATATAAGCTGCCTGAAACATTCTTAACAGATCTGGTGAGCCTTTCTCAAGCACCGCCCATGTGGTGCCCACCTGGTGGGTTGAAATACCATTTGGTTTTATCAAACTCTGATATATTCGAAAGATCAATTGGTTTCACCTCTTCTTTGAAGATTTTTTCCACCATCTTAAAGTTGGTACCATTGTCCGTATATATTTCACGAGGTGTGCCTCTTCTGGCGATGAAATTTCGGATGGTGTCCAAATTATAAGCCACTTCAACATGGATTGCGCGTATTGTGAGGCAGGTAAAACTACCACCTACCGCTTTTCTCTTTTTTACAAACTGTAACTAATAATGAACCAAAAGAGTCAATGCCAAAGAAAGTAAATAGGCGTTAAAAGGCGACCCGTAAACGATGCACATAATGTTGTTCTTTTATTTTATTAATTACTGCTGCGTGAACGTGATGATGGTAGTCTTCATGGAATGAACGTGCTATAAGAAATGTGACGTGATGAACAGCAGGTAAAACTGAATTCATCTTCGTGCTCTGCTGCTGCATCTTAAAATATCATTATCGTCTAGATAGACGTTGAGTTTGTACAAGTTACTTGAAGAAATTCGCCACGCTGTTCTTCTTTTATAATATATCGCTTCGCTTGTTGTTGTTTAGAAGCGACTTTTAGTTTATTCCTGTAGGGTAAAAATATCGCTACTGCTATATAGAGCCTTTTCCAGTTTGAGATATGTTTAAAATTTTAAAAAATTGCGAGTTTTATGTTTTTTTTGTCAATCAATATAACTGGGTGCTTAAACTTCACAAGCTTGCTATTGGCTTGGATCATCGCGCAAGAAGGCAGGACCGTTGAACCATAAGTTCATATTCTTGTTAGTCGTTGTCGTTTTTGTAGCAAAATCTGAGCTACAAACAGGCACTATCGGAACTGTCTGGTAATTGTGCGTCAGCGTTTTCCCATAGCAAGCCAACCTCATATCTTTATCGTTTATCTTTTTGTATGTTGTTTTTAGCAACTACATTGCACCACTATCTGCTGTTGATAATAAAGCGGATGAAGTAGGCGACTCTATGTTGAAATAATTTTCTACGCAATCGTGAAGATTGTCATAATATTTTTTACAGGCGCATGTATGTATGTTTAACCTGAGATTGGTTAAGCGACCATTGTAACCACCCTTTAGGGCCCACCTAAGACGTATTTTTGTAGCAATTGGCTGTTGCCAACCTCCTTCTTTTATATATGTAGGAACCGCTAGTTTCTAATCGTTGGCTCCAGTTAAGAGCATAAGCTTAGCAATATCATATGATTGTATTGGTAAATTCTTCAAATGAGGATATTTTTCACCAACCTCTTTCATATTTAAGGTTTGAGAGGGCAAGTCCGAATGCTCGACTGTATGGACGTCAGAGAGGACGAACTTTGTAACATTGAGGATACCAGAAACCTTTAAATGAAGTTCTGATGGACTCGCTTTCGTCTCGTGTAGTGCCACCTATCCAATTCAGACATAAGGGGTCAGACATGCCATCCAAATCCAAATTGTCAAATAAACTTCGCTCTACTAGGGTGACGGAAGACCCTTCGTCTAGAAAGCAAATATTTTAATAATACTATTTTTCTTCATTTACTTCATTTGCGTATTTATTTGAGCACTCCGCTGAGTATTTTCAATTTCATTTGTATTAAAGTTTGATTTGTTGCCTGACTGTCAGCTGGGATAACTTTATGGAGCAGAGGGTGGTGTTTGTACTTACAACTTGATATGCTACATTCATTATTGAGATGACATTTTTGTCTGTGTTGAATGAGACACTATCTAAGCAAGTTGTTGTTTTTTACAGTTCTTTTTTCCCTAAATCTTATTTAAGATTTAGTTCCTAGGCGCATTTCACTGGGGCTAATGCAGATCATCAGGGAACTTTTACCCAAAATTTATTAGAATAACTAAAGACATTTATTTCATACTTCCACTTTACTAAGTTAGAAGCTTTGAAACCAAATATCAAAGTCACAACTAGAACTCACTGATCAATTTTCCTTTTTTATTTTCTAACGTTATATTCTACAAATGGTTTTTCTTACACATACAATTTGAATCGGCAAAAGCGTCGTTGCTGTTTCCATAACCTGGTTTGGGCTTATCTATGATTTAATTTTAAATTCTGTTTGCATTCTTGACTTATTTTCCCCAAATATACTCTCATTATGTTTGTTAATGCGCCAAGTTCTAGTAGGCAACTTATATATATTATAAATGTAACTTTAGTTATATAATATATCCAAATTTAAACAGCTAACGAAGGAAACGCGACTATATATTTAAATAACTATGATTGGTATTATATGCCACCAACGTTGCATAAACTTCTCATTCATCGTTGTGATATTATAACATAGTTTGATTTACCTATTGGTAATATTTAAATACCTGTATGGAATAAAAATTTTGTTTCAAATATTTTCTGGGTTTATTTTAGAAGTGCTTAAGAATGTGTACACTAAACAATTAAAAAGAACAGACTTGAGCACACTCGAAAAAATTAATATTTCATTTTAGAATATTTAGTGTTGTCAATTGAGTAACTCTATTCTTATAATGTTATTTGAATACCAATGGTTATGAGTATTTTCAAAACTTTAAACATTAAATATATTAAAAAGTTTAAAATAATTTTATATTCAAAAAAGGTATACGGCAACCCTAAATAATTAGAGATTATTTATATTTTATAAAAAAACTATCATGCTTTATTATTTTGTATGTGAAATAACAGATTAAAATAAAAAAATAAAAAATTATTACTGAAATGGGAAAATTTTTGGTATTTAATTGTCGCCGCACAGGAAAAATAACAGGATTTCATAGTTAATTTATTTTTGAAAATAGTAGGCCAAGAGAGATATGTGAAAAAAATTGCATTTAGCTTTTATATATATATATATATATATATATATATATATATATATATAAACATATATATATATATATATATATATATATATATATATGTATATAATATGAAATTTATTTGTTGGGTGGTTAAGCAATGTCTATATGCATTTCATTGGCGCTTCTTACCAAATCGTCAGTAGACTTCAACCACAGTTTTGCAAAGTTTCAAACTTCTCAACTTATTAAAAGACTTCCAAAAACCATCTGAGAATTATGTTAAATAAATTAACTATAAAAATTCACAAACAATTTCAAAAAATCACATTATAATAAGTGTAGCAGGCTATGAAACTTATACAAACCAAACCCAACAAACTACTTTTATTCGATACGACTCTATTTTATTTTTCTATACCTTTATACAATTAGAAATCCCTTGGATAACAATGAAAGAATTTTTATAGTTAATTTATTTAACATAATTCTCAGATGGTTTTTGGAAGTCTTTTAATAAGTTGAGAAGTTTGAAACTTTGCAAAACTGTGGTTGAAGTCTACTGACGATTTGGTAAGAAGCGCCAATGAAATGCATATAGACATTGCTTAACCACCCAACAAATAAATTTCATATTATAATAGTACAATGACAATATGTCAAAAAATTAGTTTATTAACAATTCAATTGAGATTTTATTTTTCATTTTGCCTTATAAATACTTTCATTGTTATCCAAGGGATTTCTAATTGTATAAAGGTATAGAAAAATAAAATAGAGTCGTATCGAATAAAAGTAGTTTGTTGGGTTTGGTTTGTATAAGTTTCATAGCCTGCTACACTTATTATAATGTGATTTTTTGAAATTGTTTGTGAATTTTTATAGTTAATTTATTTAACATAATTCTCAGATGGTTTTTGGAAGTCTTTTAATAAGTTGAGAAGTTTGAAACTTTGCAAAACTGTGGTTGAAGTCTACTGACGATTTGGTAAGAAGCGCCAATGAAATGCATATAGACATTGCTTAACCACCCAACAAATAAATTTCATATTATAATAGTACAATGACAATATGTCAAAAAATTAGTTTATTATATATGTATATATATATATATATATATATATATATATATATATATATATATTTATATATATATACATAAATTCTCTTTTTTTATTTGGTAAAAACGAGAGAATGTAAATAAAATTATGATAAAAATAATCGCCTTAATTCATAATTATTAAGGGTTTAATAACATATTAATAGTCAAAAATCCCTACTTTTGTATTCATAAACGTATCATAGCCTGTTAAAGAGTTACGAAAAATATAAAAATTTTATATTAGCCAATACCCTAGTTTAAGCGATTGATAAAGTGAAATTTTGCTATCTCCTTTTTTCTTCATTGTAAACAAATTTTCCAATTCTTATAAAAAATTTTATAAACAAAAATCTTTAATTAAAAATTGATGTAATATATTTGGTTTCCAGTATACGTAAGTAAGTTATATTAATTTGTGAAAAGAAATTTGCTTTTAATTGAAAATTATTGAGACGGTCGCTGATATATCAGCTGCCCTTCATACCAGCATACGTTATCTCCGTCCAACCATTTTGTAGCTCTTTTTCTATTATTATTTTCTGCCGTCTTATATTTATTTTTTATTTTGTGAAATTGCGTCTTCAAATAAATCAATGTTATTTAGTGATGCACTAAATATTGAGTATTCAATACTTGTCGAACTTTAAGAACTCCTAGTGTAGATTTTTACTATAAGTTTTCGCTCTTTATAATTTTACTTTTAATTATAACTACAAAAGCTTTGATTTATTTCTTTTTAAGCAATTTGAAGAAAACTGTTTGATATTTTTTCCATTTAAACCCATTACTTGTCTTACCTTATTGTATAGATCGCTAAACAAAATATGGCATCTAATTTTCAATAAGATTGCCAATAGAAAAGAAAAAAATTTTAAAAATGTTTATCGCTCATCTAGCGTTATTAAACGTTTATCAATATACATTTTTATTATACGCTTATTAATCAAAACCTGTGTAATAACTTTTACATAGTTTAACACAGAAATAGGAAATTTTTATGAATTAGACTGTATATATTTTAAAATTTCTTTATATTTCTTTTAATAAAAAAAAATTTTTTTTACAATATTATGTATATTTGAAGTGTGCTTTTTATTTAAATTTAGCTAATAGAATATAAAACTGTTTATTTATAAATAAAGACCAAAGTCTATTCGATTGCTTTTGTGAAAGTTCGTGAATGGTCCAACTTTTCGTACATATACACCCGTTTTAAAATAACCATCTTCCGACCATTTCAGCATCTGCTTGCTATTAAATGATCCTTCACCCTTTTTACCTTGTTGTTCCCATTTGAACTCCTACAAAAAATGTTTCGGTTTTTCTTCCAATTTCAAGTCTTTTCCGAAGTTTTTCCTTTTCATTGATATTATCTGAATACATATCAAAGCTAGAGTCGGATAATGCACTATTCTCTTTGCTAGTACTTATTACTAGCTTTTGTTAGAATTTCGTTAGCCAATTATCACCTTGTTTTACCTTGTATTGTGTTTTAAGAGTTAGACGGTAATTTTCCTTCTATTTGTATCGAGGTGGTGCAATGTGGCAGCTACGGTTTCATTTTTAACTACTTATATATGAAATTAGTTCCTTATACATACATACATCAACGATTCATTGTAATTATTCATATATTTTATTGTACGCGAATCATTTGCGATTTTTAAGTTATCCTTTCGTTTTTTAATCTAGTACAAATATAAAAAATTAATTACACTATCAACACAAGTAATTATGTATGTATATAGATATGTACATATGAACAGGGACTTAAGGTTCAATTAGTCGTGACTTATCTATAACAGCATAACGATAACGCAATACCTAAAACCAAAATGCAATTGAAAAATTGAACATATGGTTATGGTTATGGTTGTCAAGTTTAATTGAATATATATATATATATATATATACAAATATATATATATATATATATATATATATATATATATGCAAATATATATATATATATATATATATATATACAAATATATATATATATATATATATATATATATATATGTATATATATATATATTGTTACGTTTTTAGCCCTTTTCGTAAAAACGGTTTTATTACTTATCCTTCAAGGATTCGTTTTATTGCCTCAGATTAAAACACGGACAAATTAATTTTAGAAATATAATGCGGTAACACTTTATTTACTACTTTATTAACACAAGTATTTGTACTACTCAACAGTTAGCGATGTTAACACGCTTATGTTTGAAATCACACTCACTCACTGAGCTCTGGCAGCGCATTTATATAGCAAAAATAACGTCATCTGGTAACTTCGCGAAACTGCTGGGAATGGTTGTTGTTGGTTGTACTTTACTTAACATGTAGCTATATACGTGTGTTTGTATACATGACAATGCTGACTTCTGTGTTTTGCTTATAGTGACTATGTGTGGTTGTATGTATGAGTGTTCTGTGTGTTTTGTCTATGGTAACTATGAGTGGTTGTATGGATGAGTGTTCTGTGGTTTTGTTTCTTCTTTTCCTATGTGTATATGGCTATGTATACTTGTGAACCTGTTACCTTTATTAGCAGCGAATACTTGCATACAAGATCATTAAGAATAACATCTCTTAGCATTTATGTTGCTAGGTTTTTCGTTGTTGTTGTTTACACTTATTATTGGCACAGCCTCGAATAATCTTGTATATTCTGGAGTATTCCATTTCCGTTAATTTGAATATTATCTATATTGTGTTGACCAGGGTTGTAACATTTTGAAAACTAAAGATTAATTGGCAGTGCTGCCAAGTACACACAGCCACATTGTCGCTTTACTTAAATCTATTTCTAATCTTTGTAATACTGCCGCCCACTTAAGCCTGTTCGACCCGAATAGGCATACAATCACCTCTTCCATAGTACGCCAATCGTTCGAGATGTACTATCTTCATTTTCGAAGTTGGGCTATTATGCTTCTGTATCTGGTATACAGCGTCATTCACTCTCTTAATCACTTTATACGGGCCATCCCAGTGAGTCTGCAATTTTGGGGACAATCCTTTCTTCCGTTGTGTGTCATAAAGTAAAACCAATTGTCCTTCCATAAATCCCTCCGAATTTGATGAGCGGTCATATCTAGCCTTCATCTTGTCGCTGGTCATCTTGATTCTATTACGCACGAACTCATGCAGTTCGTTTAATTCCTCCTTCTCTTGGGACGTAATAGCTCCTTCTTCTACAGTTGGCTTATTACCAAATTCCAAATTACCAGGTAGTTTTAATTCCGTCCCGAAGATAATTTTGGATGGCGTTTTCGATGTTGAGTCGTGTACAGCTGACCTGTATGCCATAAAAATTTGGGGATGTGCTCGTCCCAATCCCTCTGATGGTTGCTTACTACTTTTCGTAGGTACTCTTCTAAGGTGATGTTAATGCATTCCAATACCGCCAGAAGCTCACGTCGGGTCACACAGTAGTTCCTCTCAGGTTTTGAGAGTATACGGCTATAGTACCCTATGACCTTCTCAGTGCCATTAACTACTTGGGATAGCACACCCCCAGCACAAATTTTTCTCCAGCTAAGGGATACGCTAGCACTGGTGACGTACATAACAATCCTTCGAGTTTCTGGAATACATTTTCCTGTGGCTCACCCCAATGGTATGGTCTCGACTTCTGTGTCAGCTCATGCAGACTTGCAGCTACACTGGCAAAATTCGGCACAAAACGTCTGTAGTATGTACAAAGGCCCAAGAAGCTGCGCAATTCATGAAGATTCTTAGGTTGATGCCAGTCCCTTACTGCTTTTATTTCATCTTCATCTGTTGAGATTCTGTATGCTGTAACACGATGCCCCAAATACTTTACTTCTTTCTGGAACAATGCACATTTCTTCAAGATGAGTTTCAATCCAGCTGATGATATCCGTTGAAGAACTTCTGCTATGTTTTTGAGGTGTTCATCAAAAGTTTTCCCCATCACGATTATGTCATCGAGATATACCAAGGAAGTCTTCCAGCGAAGTCCTATCAGTACCTTCTCCATTAGGCGTTCAAATGTTGCCGGAGCATTTCAGAGACCAAATGGCATGACTTTGAACTGCCATAATCTATTACTGAAGGCAGTTTTCTCCTTGTCTTTCTCTGCAATCTCCACTTGCGAATATCCGCTTCGCAAGTCCAGCGTAGAGAACCATTTGGTACCAGCTAGCGTGTCCAAAGTGTCATCGATTCTGGGGACCGGATAACTGTCCTTTTTGGTTATGTCATTGAGCTTCCTGTAGTCTACGCAGAATCTAGTACTGCCATCTTTCTTTTTAATTAAGACTACAGGCGAACTCCAAGGACCAGAAGATGGCTCAATTACGCCATCACGCTCCATTTCACTTACAAGCTCTTTTACATTATCTCGCTTTGCTAGGGGTACGCTTCTGGGTGGCTGTTTAATCGGCCTAGCCTCGCCTGTGTTATTTTCACGTTTAACCAATGCAGTTCTACCCTGGCTTTGGCTTCCCATGGCGAAGATATTGGCATGCCTTTTTAGTAACTGTTTAACTTTATTTCTATCTGCCGCTAATAGACCTGCTACCCATTTCCCTAGGTATTCCTCAAATTGTTCACGTTCTTTTGCGGATAAATTAGTAGGCTCTATCTTCTTCTCGAAGTTTATTATTGCCTCAGCTGGAGTACACTGGCCAACATCGTAATTTTCTTTGACGACTTTTTCATGGTCTAATAAGTTAAGCACTCTTATAGGGACTATTCCTCCTTTACTAGTTTTCACAAGAGCTTTCGCTGTTATAAGCTCTCTCTTTAGATTTGCTGGTTCTACAACCCACAACCGATTGTCCTCACAATCTCCCTTCATCCGCGCCCATATGACTGTTTCAGACTGCGGCGGTAACGTCTGACTCTCAATAACAAATACTTTTGTTACTTGCGGTTTGCTGTCATGTCCAACATCAAGGGATATTTCATAAACATATTTCATTACGCCAAATCATCAGCTGTTGTCCCATATATAGATTAATGGTTAATCATAAAATCGGCTCCAATAATAACCTCATCGACAATATCGGCAACAATAAACACATGTCTCTTGTTGATGTTGGCTATAGTCACCTTCACTTCAATCTAACCATTGAAGCATTGAAGCTCTCCAGTAGCTGTACGTAGCCGTAAATTGCTTAACCGCTGTCATTTCCCCTTTACTATATCGGGTTTTGTTATTGACTGCGATGCCCCTGTGTCTATGGTAAGTACGTGCTTTTCCCCGTTGATGTGTCCGGACGCAGTGAGGTTGCTATTTTTCCGCTGCATCACTGATATCGAGATGGTGGGGCCCTCGTTTGTGAGAGATAGCTCTTGCCCCTTAGTGCTAGCTCGTTTTAGTTTAACGGGGACTCTTGTGATGTTGTTTGGTTCACCCGTTTGCTGTTTCTGCCACCAGTTGTCGCATTGCCTCCTTAACGCTAGCAACTAGGTTGTTAGCCTCCTCAGACAAAAGCTCCACAGCGCAAATAAAACAGTTTCAGCGAAAGTGGATTTCTGCGTAGCGCACACGGCCAGTTTAACATTAGGGTCGCGAATGCCGTTAACGAAAAACTCAGTTTTAAAGTGGTCCAATTACGGGTGGCTCTCGCCTGGATATGTGAGCTGCACTAAACGCTCGATTTCCATTGCGATATCTTGTAGAGATTCGTTAGGCTTCTGAACTCTACATCGCGATTCCATTCTGTATAAATCGCGCTTGTGCTCACCACCATATTGCGCTGCAATGCTGCCATTATTGCATATACAATGTGTAGATGTGTATATATATATATATGTATATATATATATATATATATATATATATATACAATATAAATTAACCCGCCCTAATATATATATATATATATATATATATATATATATATATGTATATACATATATATATATATATATATATATATATATATATTATATATATATATATATATATATATATATATATATATATATATGTATATATATATATATATATATATATATATATGAATGTGTATATATGTATATATATATATATATATATATATATATATTAGGGCGGGTTAATTTCTTTTTTTATATATATAATATATATATATATATATATATATATATATCTATATATATATATATATATATATATATATATATATATGTATATATATATATATATATATATATATATATATAATATATATATATATATATATATATATATGTATATATATGTATATATATATATATATATATATATATATATATATGTATATATATGTATATATATATATATATATATATATATATATGTAAATATATATATATATATATAGATATATATATATATTAGGGCGGGTTAATTTATTTTTATAGCAAAAACGTAATCTATAGGTGATTCTGAGAAATTTTGCTCAAGAGACCATAAGTCGGATTTGGAGCCCCCCAAATTTCACCTAATATATATATATATATATATATATATATATATATATATACATATATGTTTAAATTTACCCAACTATGTATGGTGACTAATGGTGTTTTCTTTTCTGCACAAAAAATGTCACCTTGTTAGAAGGGGCATGCATAAAATATCTTGCCAACCCTGTAATATTATTTGTTATTTCACTAGAACAAAATACAATTTGTGGAAAAATGTCAATAGATTTAAAATTTCATCCTCATCAGAAGAAGAGGATGAATCTAGCAATTGACTAATTGCCATTTCTGCACGTATAATTGATGCGGCAATATTAATATTTTTAACTTTTATTAAACGCTTTAGAATTGTTAAAAATTTTCTTTTGTTTGTTTTTATAAACTATACATACGGTAAAAATTGGTTGCCAGACTGCCAGTTTATCGACCCGAAGCTTTAACGATTTTTTTATATAAAGCCTTTTTTGAGCACAATTTCAAAACTCCAAAGTCTGTAAGATTTAATATCACTTAATGTAATGTGTTCTCATAGTGTTATATAAAACAGTAAATATATTAACTTTTAAAATGTAACTTTTTACTTAATAATTCTAGGCGATTTTTTTTTCCAAATTCTTCTGGTAACACTAGTAATAAACAAAAGTCAATTACTTTTCAGGCCACTATCAACCTGGCCTTTCGCCATTATTGAGGGAGATATTTTTTTAATCAAACACACTACCCTTTTATAGAGCAAAGCATTTTTAAGAAATGAACACGAAATCACTCTTTTTACATGGAAATGTAGTATATTTTTGTAGAAAAGAAAACACCATAAGTGTCCCATGAATCTTTTGTATAATAAGCTAATGTAATGTGAATCTTTCGTATATATTTAATTAAACTTACTAATTCGTTTCATGCAATGTGAATCTTAAACAACTGTAGTATGAATCTTATCATACTTACCATTTTAACTTATGTAATCTGAATCTTTCATAGTTGATCACATAACTGCAACCAACGATTGCTTTATTTAGAATATAAAACAGTAATGTAAGTTTAGAATTTAAGTATTATTTTGATTTTAATAAATAAAGACGGTCACGTCATTAAAATATGCGCAGTCGGTGAAGATATCCTACGAAAGAGGATAAAAAATAAAATATCCTGCGAAAAAGGATAAAAATAAAAATATCCTGCGAAAAAGGATAATAATATTAAATAAATTTTGCGATACCTAAAGGTTCTTCCAAAATAATAATAACAACTCCACGCAAAGGAGTGTAAGTGAATTTGGAAATAAAAAATTCTAATAACAACTCCACGCAAAGGAGTTTGCCTATTGGCAACTGTTGTGTTATATATATTTTATGTGTCATCAAGCAACGATTTTGCTTGAGCAGCCCAAAGGTGGAGACAAAACAAAGAAGAGGTCGACTATTTGACGATAACAGAAGAATTCCGAAGATGGATCAACAGCTACAGCAGGAGCTACAGCAGAAATTGCAACAACAGCAGCAGCAAATCCAACAAGAATTTCATGCACAGATTGAACAATAACAGGTACAACTACAGCAACAAGTGCAACAACAACCAATGGGACGAGATATTGACCCATTAAGATATCTGGGTCTGATCCATGATTTTGACGGTCGTAACGAGGAACTTTACCCTTTCCTAGAAGCCATCGACAACGTGATAGCTGCAATGGATGGGTATAATCCCGCATTGCAAAGAATGATCTATGAGGAGCTGAGAGGTGATCAATACAGAGGTGATTACAGTTGTATAATTTTGTACAAACCATATTGTCTTTACTTAATCAAAAACAAAAGTTGGATGGTAACTTGATAGAAATAGAGCATAATAATAGAGTAGCTTTAAAAGTTTTTATTAATAAATTGCTTCTTTGGAGGTTGCCATCCATGAACTTGGACAAGCAAACCTTATTGAAAAAATTAATAACAAGGAAAAATTTTAATAATGTAATAAACATTAAAACTATCAAACTAAAACTTACAATCAAAAACAGGGTTCTGGACATAATGATTTGGGACGAAGCGATTATCCGAAGCCGGAACCAATGGAGATTAGCGGACTGACGCGAAAACAGAATCATTATATGAATAAAAAACACAAACCTCAAAATTTTCAGCAAATGGGATCCACCGAATGTGGATTGCCCTATGTTCTATTTAAGCGAGGGGGCAATGCAACCAGATACAGGTTCTACTAACAATCTGATTAGAGAAACTCATTGTCCAAGATATTTAGTATATTCATTGGCACTATCACTGAAAATAAAAACGGCAGTAGGATTTTTTATTATAGAAAAAGAAGCTAAGGTTTCAAAGAATGGCCTACAGGTGCGTCTTAAGAACGATGTAATATTTAGAATATCTAATTTTCATCCCATATTCGATGAAATATATATAAAGTCGTAAGGAAAATAAAGTCGTAATAATAAATAAACTGAAATTTCCCTTGTATTTCGAAGGAGAAAGTGAAGAAAATTATAACGAGAGAATTAACTTTGATTTGAGAGTTATAAAAAATTTGCCCGAATTATATCATCTTGATGAATTGGGTATAGAAGAACAATTGAGACTGGAACATTTGAATAGGGACGAAGCAATGACGGTCAAGAGATTAGTGAGTAAATTTTCAGATATATTTTATAAAAAGGGTGACGACCTGGCTTTCACAAATGAAGAGAAACACAGGATCCCTAGTAATAATGATAGACCGGTTTACACAAAATCGTACCGGTATCCAGAAGTTTATAGAGAAGAATTTAAGAAACAGATAAATAAAATGTTAAAACAAGGTATAATCACTCCAAGTGATTCATCCCATAATTCCCCAATTTGGGTGGAACCAAAGAAAGAGGATAAAATTGGACAAAAGGATTGGAGAATAGTGATCGATTATAGAAAGCTTAATCTTGTGACAAGAGAAGATAAATACCCCATAACTATTATTGACGATGTGTTAGATAGATTGGGACGAGCGCATTACTTTACTACATAGGACTTGACCAAGATATTCTACCAGATAGAGGTGGATGAAAATGATCAAGAAAAAACGGCATTTTCTACTAACGATGGCCACTACGAATTTAGGCATATGCCATTTTGGCTAAAAAAATTCCCCAGCATCATTCCAAAGAATGATGAATAATGCGTTTAAAAAATTTATTAATAAAGTATGTGTCATCTATATGGATAATTTTCGGTACTTCCCCTCAGAAGCATATAGATAATTTGACAAAGGTATTCCAAGCATTGAAGCAAGCTAATTTAAAACTATCACTAAATAAAAGTGAGTTTTTGAAATCGGAAACAAATTTCCTGGGTCACATTGTGACATCATATGGAATAAAGGCAGATTCTAGAGACATAAAGTTTATAAAAAATGTTCCTATTCCGAGAATATTAAAACAACTCCAAGCATTTCTGGGATTGAGCGGATATTACAGGAAGTTTATCCCAGACTATGCTAATATAGCAAAACCTTTAACTCTGAGACTAAAAAAAGACGGGCAGATCAACGAAAATGAACCCGATTATAGAAAGTCTTTTGAGAAATTGCGAATGATATTAACTTCAGATATGGTATTACGATATCCCGATTTTAAAGAGGATTTCACGCTCACAACAGACGCTAGCAACTTTGCATCAGGTGCTGTGTACTCTCAGAAAAATTGTCCTATAGAATTTGCTTCAAGAACTCTTAATTTACACGAAATCAATTACAGTGGAATAGAGAAAGAACTACTAGCTATTGTTTGGGCTTGTGGTCAATACAGACATTATTTGTATGAAAGAAAGTTTAAATTGCATACAGATCATAAACCACTAATTTGGTTGTCTAGTTTGAAAGAACCAAATTCCAAGATGATTCGGTGGAAAATCAAGCCCAACAAATATGAGTTTGATATAGACCACGTACAGGGAAAATAAAATAAAGTCGCGGATGCGTTATCAAGGGTGGAGAAATGTGCGGAATTGAATATATTTCAATGTGACACATGTAAAAAAACGTATAAAAGGAAAGAAGTTTTGAATCAGCACGTAAAGCATAAACATGGTACACAAATTTTTCAGTGTCAATTTTGAGAGCAAGGTAGGTTTAAAGAGACATTTCCAAAGAATATACAAAAGGGAAAATTGGATTTTAGATTTGTGAATAGAAATACTGTTCAACTTAGAACCATAAAAACGAAAAGAGACAAAAGACAAAATTCTCCAGTATCAACAGCACACAGCGCTGAAAATGATGGATTAGATGATATTGGGATAACAGAAAGCACAAAAAAGCAGAATTCTCAAAAATGACAGTTCATTTTTGCCCATATCAGTTTTCGTTAACCCCTTGTTGTGAAGAGTAAGGCTATAGGTGTTTTTCAGAAATCAATGTGAGTGAAGAGATGAAAACACATTAAAGAAAGGTAAAAAAACAAATTGGAAATAAAATTTTGTTTTGATAAAATTTTATTTTGTGGATAAAATATTTCGTGTTATTAAATAAGTTATCTGTTTTTGTGATAATTTGCATCTGCAAACATAATTTCATATATTTTTATCATTGCATTAACATCATGTGTGGTGTGGAAAATGAGAAATTATAATCCTTAGTGATGGTTTTCGAAAAACTGTCCCAGACTCACAAAAGTTAAGTTAAGTGAATAGTGGATTAGTCTGTGAAGGTGCAGTTCAACCTTTGCTGAAAAATTCATGGCAGCAAGACGAATTATAGTTAGAAGTAGTTTGCCACATTGCTAATGATGTTTTTTATCTGCCAAAGGTGATGACGGCAAGAGAATACTTATGGTGCAGTTGTTAAGCTTAGAAAAGATGCAGGCTAACAATCCAGAGATTAATTTGTTGTTGGATATGCAGGAAGTATGAAAAATATATCGCTAAAACATGCATATACCTTCATATTTTAAATATCGTTCTTTACAGACTGTCGGCTTAAGACCAGTAATACTCCATCAAACGCTGAAAACAGTGCTTCAAGAGGACATTGATTTAAAGAAGAATACATTTGAAACGCGGTTTTTGTTTCTTAAAAGTTTTATTAACGCAAAGTGTTTTACAAAATTAATGCCAAAGAAAACAGGTTATAAAAAATGTATATTCATTGTTTTTAAAGTTATTTAATGTTTTTGTAATTACTTCCTTAAAAATAATAATAAAGTAATATTAGAATTATTTATTTAAAATGGTGAATTTATTTTAAATAGACTTTTTATCAGAAAATTCTATCTGTGACAAAATTATTGCAAAATAAGATACATGCAATCTAAGCAAAGATTTGAGCAATCACTTCAAAAAAAATTTCTTATTTATATATAATATTTGTAAGAATAAAAATAATCTCTTTTTTTTAATTTGTGGTCCTGAAAAGGACCGGTGGTTTTTAAAAATGTTTATAACATCTTGTAGGATGGTAGTAGTGGTAATTATTGTCATCATCCATTTAATTCAAGTTTCTTCGCCACAAATCCGTCTGGCCAAAAGTATATCATTTGACGTAATAGTATCAGCACAGATGGTGCAGAAATTTGTATTTAGGAAGAGACCAAAAATATAAGCTTCACTGTCTTCCTGAAGAGCCATCTCAGCAATGCTGTGAAAACTCATTTCAGTTTTAAAAACTTGACCAATTTCAAAAACCAAATGTTGGAAGAGCAATTTGTGACTCAACAATTCACTACTTTTCTCATATCGACGAATTTCATCTGAAACTACTGTGGCAGGACGATGCTGTCTTTTGCCACTGCCGGTAGCTGCCTTGTTTGCTGACAAAGTAAGGAGAATAAAAAGAAATTGTTTGAATAAAGGCGAAGAATTAAAATCAAAATAAAAACATTACCTGATCTCATTAAATATATTCCACTACTTCCATCTACTCTTTGGGAGAACACTACTTTCACGAACTTCTTCCAATGCTATGTATTTTTTAGCCAGTATTGGAGGATTTGATTGCGTTTTGAAACACTGATGCAAAGCACCATTGATTGAATTGAGACTGTCCATATTCATGTATCTGCCGATCATACCATTGTTATTGTGCACTCGGAAATGCTGTTGGGTTGATTTTCATAATTTCGATACAGACATATGTACATATAAACACTTATGAAAGGCAAATTATGAGTGCAAATGTGGCTTGTCTTGAATCAATTCCAAGCACTGTCTGCTTCTCACAATTTTCCGGAAGATATTTATATCTATCATACACTTACCTTTTCGAATTCTTCGGCAACCTATGAAGCTTCTGAACAGCTTGGCAACCCATAATACATTTGCGGCTCCTGAAATATAAATTTTGTTTAATTTTTCTTCATAAAGTTTACCATAATTATTACTTACATTATTTCTAAAATTTTTTCAGCACAGGTTATATTTGACGAAAAATGCCACTTAAAAAGCTGGGATTATATTCAATAAAACACACTTATCGTTATAACACAATAGCAATATTTATCACTTTACTATTTTGAAACACAATAAATTCAAGTAAAGTTTAGAAAAAGGTGCAAATTTCTTAATTTTAATAAAAGTAAAGGCCTTTCGCTAGCAAAAATATTTTTTAACCCATAAATTTTTGACGTTTAACCGGTGAATTGAGAGATAGAATTATGAAAAGCAATATCTTACTGTCCTTCACCAAATGTGGGGTTAAAAAGGTATTGCCATTAGGGAGGCCATTCATGAAAATACGATCTGGCCGGATTTCCATATCCTATCTGTATAGCCTGTGTCTAGAGTATGTAAAAATCGTTCGTTGAACGAAAATATCTTCCGCTAACAATATATCAAACGCAAAGGAACCGCATCATGTAAATAAATACGAATATTATATTAATATCTAAATTGTTATCTTTTTAAGGGAAAAGTCGAAAAAATTGCAAACTCAGCAGCGTCAGTTCGAAATCCTAATCGATTTTACGGTGCAGCATAGTGATTTGGCTAAGGGCAACGCGGCACCAATTTGTGGATGAAACTGGCAAATGACCTAAATTCCAATGGACCTCCTACACGGGATGTAGCTGGTTGGAAAAAGATAATGAATTGTGATATTTTTTATACAAGCCGTCAAACTAATACAGTATAATTAAGAACGTCTGCATATAGGTTTGGTCTGACCTAAAAACATACACAAAGGTTAAGATGAGAAAAGATAAAGTAGCCATTTCCAGCACGGGTATATCACAATACCGCCCTCTTTCCTCTATGGAGGAACAGGTAATAAATCTGCTCTATATGAAAGAAGCCGTCGACGGGCTGTTAACAGCAACATGCTTTAGCATAAGTAGTTCTGGCCAAGATGTTTCGAAAAATTACGATCCTGCGGAAGTTTTGTTATCTTCCGAAAACGAAAATAACACTGCAAGTGGGTCAGTACACGCCGGCAAACGTAGCTGTTTGAAAATTTGAATTAAAGGAAAAAGAGTTAGCGTTGTCCAAAGAAGAATTTAAATTCGAAAAAGAGTACAAACTGAAACAATAAAAACTGCAAGTAGAAAAGATCGAATAAAAAAAGAAAATGTTAAATTGAATTAATATTCATAGGCTAATTGTTCGAAATTAACTTTAAAATCTCAGAAAGACATGATAATAAATATTCCAAGGCACCAGGAAAGTCAACATCAGTTTTATTCAACTTACACAGCACAGCAGAACAACCGTTTTCGAAAGTTTCATTTTCAGGATAATGCCATGGAAAACGAAAAAAATAATGATGCAATTGAGTCAAGAAAGACGAAAAACTTAACATACCTTAATAGAAATAGAAAAGATCAGAAGGTAAATAAGATTTTTAAAAGGGATTTTAGAGCACATAAGACAGAGGCTAGAAACGAAAAGGTTGCTTTGGAAAGGATTACTGACAAAAGATATAGAAATAAAAATCAGAATGTTTACAGGGATCAGTTAATTCGAGCTAAGACCTTAACGTAGGAAACGGATTTACTGTGGTAGTTTTAGGTAAAAAACACCTTATTAGAGAATATCACAGCATATGAAGACTACGTAGTAAATTTAGAAAATAATACAACTGATGAAGACTATATATATCAAGAATTACAATATTTGAAGACATCATTGAAAACATTTATTCCACACAGACAGAGATGAGGACTTTTTAACATTTTGGAAACGGAACTGAAATATTTGTCTGGAGTAATGGACGATGAAGACAGGCAAGAAATAGAAAGAAGGTTAGAAATGGTGGAAGGTAATGCACATAGTGTAGTTGAACAATTATATGATCAGATTCAATTAATAATCAAACTAAACGGGATGAATTGGAGATTCGGAAGATTTCAAATAGAAAAACTAGAAAGAATAATTGACAAGGTTGAGGGCACAGAAAAAACAGAAGACTCAAAAGTGACAGTTCATTTTGGCCCGTATCAGCTTTTGCCTAACGATAGTGCAAACGAGTACAAAATATGTATACGCAAAGCTGTTAGAAGAAGTAGCTATATATGGTCATCGCTCAACACACGCTTTACAATTTAAGCAAAGAATGGTGGTTGAAAATAAAAAAAATATTTCGTTTAGGAGAAAAATTGTGAAATAAATAATAGAAATAAGTGTTAAGTGTTTTATCGACAATATTAAACTGTTTATAATCATTAAAAGAATATACCAAAACTCCTAAAATGTGGCTGGCGGCCAATACCGTAAAGAAATCAACATAGAAATGAGCCAAGATTCCCAAAGAATGGAAATACTATCAAATTAGTTTTGTTTTTAATTTTTATTAATGTTAGTGCTTAAAGAAGTAATTGTTAATGGTTTAGAAATTGTTAAATGTTTTGAAAATATAATCACGTAATCAATCTGGATACATATATTTAATGGGAGTATAGGAGGCGAAACAAGTGCTTAGCGCATGCTAATAGATGGCTAAGGCGCTAAAAAGACATGCTCACGGGTGTAACGAGAACCTTAAACTATAAATTAAACCGAGAATGAGAGTTTCATTCAAGTCACAGAAGATCGCGTAAAAAAAACAATTTCTAATCACAGGTGCAACTTAAGTTGAACTGCTGCAGCAAAATTGGAAATTCCACAGACTTAGGAGAAGGCGGTACCTATAATTTATTTTTAACAAAATCTATGTTTACAACAGATTCTTTATAAAATTTACTAGGCTTGCGTTGACTTCAATTAGCATCTACATCCCGATGTTACTGATAGCTTCGAATCCTTCATGTTCTCTTATTCCTTCTAAATATATTATATTTTAAGGTATCCTAGAAGTTACCAGCCTTAGCGTATGGAAACATGTGAGAACCGAACAGAATCCAGTAGATTTGGGGTCCCGTGGGTGCACGCCGCTAAAACTGAAGGCGAGTCAACTATGGTGGAACGGCCCTCTCTGGCTAAGTAAGCTAAGTCTGCTTGGCCTGACCCACGAACTTTCGACCCCACGGATTTAGAGACTAAGGCATGTAACATCTTCCACGCACAACAGGAAGGCGTTAATAATCCACACAGGAGAATGAAACATCAGATATCCTTATAAACTTCTCGTTCCTGGCTCGCGCGCTTCGTGTCATATGCTATATTTTCCGTTTCTTAAATGGTAACCGAAGACATAATATTCTGCATGAAAACCGTATCACCACTCAAGAGTATCACTGCATAAAAGCTAAGCGCCCATTAAGCCGAAAGAGTAGATTACTCACTCTCAGTCCCTTTTTAGATAAGGACAATTTATTACGAGTAGGTGGTAGGCTCAACAACTCGGGATTGACCTACAAAGAACGCCACTAAATTATAGTCCCCGAGAAATCTCGATTCGCAGAAAAACTTGTTCATTACACTCACCAAATTCTCCTTCATTGTGAACATCACATCATGCTACGAGCACTGAGACAAAGCTTTACTTAAGAGTCACAACAAGTTTTTGCAATCAACAGCAGCCACTCTTAATCGACGACACGCCATTTCAGAATTCACCTGGTCATTTATACCACCCTATGCGCCCCATATGGGGGCTTATGGGGAGGCGGCTGTTAAGAGTATGAAATTTGAGGAATTTTCCACCCTACTTATTTGTATTGAAGCGGTATTAAACTCGCGACTATTGTCTCCCTTGACAGAAAACCCAGACGAACTCTTACCACTGACTGCAGGTCATATTCTTCGTGGCTCAGCAATTACTGCGAGACTAGAAGGTCCTGTGGAACCCCCGCTTCTGAAATGTTAGGAACGACTGAAGACCCTCCAGCACCTCTTTGCAAAGAGATGGAAGAACGAGTACGTCACGCTCTTGCAAAAGCAAGTCAAATGGCACCAAGAGAGGGAAAATCTAAAACCCGGTGACATAGTGATTGTTAAAGAGGATTTGTTACCCCCTTCAGAATGGTGCTTAGGACACATCACCAATGTAATCCGAAGACGAGATAAAAATGTCAGAGTTGCGGAAATAGTTACCAAAAACGGTACAATTGTACGAGCTATAGTTAAGCTGTGTTTACTACCCACAAGTGATGCTCCCGCCAAAACCGACGCTCTGGATACTCTAGCAAATGCTAACCCGAAAATTGTTTAACCCTTGAAAAGCTATACTATTACGTAAAATACTTGATTACCATTACACATCTTATATTTTAACATTGTACGTATTTCTTTCCCACGGTGCTTCGCTTGCCGTAAAAACCATCCATTGAAGTATTGCCACACCTTTAAGGAATGGAAGGTGGAGACGCGCCGTCGCAGCGTCAAGACAAGACACTACTGCCTTAATTGTCTAGCCTATGACCACGAGCGTGAGTGGTGCACCTCGAACAAGTGGTGTAATTTTGAATACAGTGAGAATGTCTTTTGCAACGCCAGATACCACACTTTACTCCATCGGGACTGCATCGACCCTTGGTCCTCTAGCGCTGAGGGTCAGGGACCCGCTTGGTCAGAAAATGAAGAAGACATAGCCCCTCCTATCCCCCAGCCGTATTCCGCAGAGAGTTCGACTACTGTTGAACGAGAAACGCCCGCTACCGAACCTCCTGCCAGCGGTACGATAATTACGAAGGAAGTGCAGACGTCTCCTGGACAAAAAGTAGTACACACGGCCACTCAAACTTCTCCAAGACGCCATGAGATGCGAAAGCACTGAAACCTTCTCCTTGAGGCAGCCATTGCTCCGTGCGAAGAAAGTGAAACAATAACCCTCAAGAAGGATGTACATACAGTCGTTCCGCCTATTGTGAGGGTCAACCTCAATTTCCGAGGAACGAAATCCTATACGATCTTTCTGCTTGATAGCTGTGCTACGACCTCGTTCCTTCAGCTCGACGAAGCCCGCTGGTTAGGTTGGATCATCTGAGGGGTCTGGAAGGGATGCCCATGCCATTCCGGCGGGGGAGTATGTTGAACCGTGTTCAACATTTCTATTCTATTCTTTCTCTTATACTTGCCCTGAATTCTTAGCTTTAAGCATTTTTCTATTTGATTTAATAAATCATTGCATTTTATACTTTAACTGAAGAAAGTCATAACTCACTTTCAAGAGCAATCAATCTCACAACAGAGACCTGTAAACAGAATCATACACTCAATTTATAACACCAAGAGTGTATTATTACACCACGGAGTATCCTTCTACTAGAAGAATTAGTATCGATCTCCTCATTTATGAAATAGTGTTTTTCCAACATGAGAACCTTTGTCAATTTTAGTGGCAAATAAGAAAATTGGAAACCAACATTATGAAAATCAATTTTTGGTTATAACACAAGTCATAGAAAACCTGATGAATGAATGTTAGACCGTTTGCATAACTTGCATAAAGATCTTAAAGAAATTGGTGAACTGCATATCAAAGAAACGAAAGGATTGTATTGGAACAAGCAAGAGTGTATATAATGTAAGTATTATTCTGTTATAAAAAATGTAAAACTTATAAATGTAATCTCTATCATATTAATGGTGCATTAAACCTAATTTAAAAGTATTAATCGAAATTTCTATATTTCTTTTAGGGTCACAGTGTCTACAAAGATTTTGCTAAAGAAAAAGGTTATTGGAAAAAAAATCTGAAAGTAGCTGAAAAACATTAGAGTAGAAAATTGTTAAAGTAAATTCAATTGTGATGGTTTAAGATTAAAAATGTATACGTATAAAAAAATATTTATAAAAACCATGCAGTAATGTTCTTAAATTTATTTTACTATCAATAAAAATTCAAGTTCTTTAAAATGTACTACTAAATTTTATTTACATATTTGTTAAAAAATCTTGTTGATATTGTGTAAGATTCCACACTACCATAGAGCTACTACACTTAGTGCGTTGCCAATTTTTTTAAATGGCTGGCTTCTTCAATAGGCCTAAACCATTTTTTTCTCAACATGTTCCTGGACAAAAAGCAAAACCATATTTCCTACATAAAAGCGCACGAACTTAGAGTTTTACCTTATATTCCAAAAACATGTCCCTTTACATATATTCATGTAAATTATTTTTCTCTCACTTTAATTAATTAAAAAAAAACACTTCCATATTCTTCCTTCCATTTTTATATTCACTTGATCACTGGTGGAAAGGAGGAATAACTTTACCGCACAAAATATACGTCGTATTCGGAAACAAATTTCTCCTTCTCTATATCATTTGCATATGGTTGGCTCCTGAAAAATAAATGAATTTTAGATATTCGGCCCTAATCCCGTTGGTGTTTTTATTTTAAATGTCGTTTCTATATTGTCGTTTTATTGTCGCTTCGTTGCTAAATTGGCATTATTGAAATATATTCAAACGACGAAAAGAACTTATCGAAAATATTAATAAATGTTGGTAGCACTGAAATATTTATTTTACTTTGGAATTTTTGACATTTTGTTGATATTTTCAATAATTTTTTTACTTTAAACGAAAAATCAAACAATGGCGAGTGCTGAATTTTATTTTTCAAGTTTAAGGATGATGAGATAATGTATACACCGAAGAATGTTACGCCACATCGTTAACATATTTGCTATCCGAGATTCAATGTAATTATATAAATAAAATTTATTTCTAATAACAAATATGTATATACATATGTGTATACTTTACATTTCTTAAGGTTTGTTAACACATTTAGACTCAATAAAAGTACTTTTCAATATGTCCTGGAACAAATCCAACCAAAGCTAAAATGTAACGTTCGAAAGTCTGCAATTACCCCAACAATAAAACTGGCAGCTGCTCTGCGGATTTTTGCGCAAGGATCATATCAACTAAGCGTTGGTAATGACTTTAATTTGTCATTGGCTCAGTCCACAGTGAGTAAAATTATATCCGAAGTTTTGGTCGCGATAAATACAATTTGCAAAACTTGGGTTAAATTTCAAATGTCGGAATGTGAAACAATGGAATGCAAACGGGTTTTTTATGAACTATCTGGTTTTCCTGGAATCATAGGATGTGTAGACGGAACTCATATTAAGATGCTTGGCCCCTGCAAAAGTTCTCAACATTTATATTACAATAGAAAAGGCTTCTTCAGTATAAATGCAATGATTTTAGCACTAAATTTAATTGCTTAATATTAATAATTAGTTATTTTTATATTTGTGATCACAAAATGCGAATAAGATATGTAGAAGCAAGACACCCTGGTTCCGGTCATGATTCCTTAATTTGGAATACTAGCCGAGTAAGAAGGTTCTTACAAGAAAAGTATGAGGCAGGCGAACGTAATTCATGGATTCTTGGTATGAAAATTTAAATTAAATAAAATCAGTTAAAAGTTTAAATTTTTAGGAGATGCTGGGTATCCGTTGGAACCATTTTTAATGATACCCTTCATATCTGCGGCTGAGCATAGCGCGGAAGGCCGTTACAATTCGGTACATTCAAAAGCACTAAACATTATAGAGCGAGTAATTGGAATGCTTAAGTCGTGATTTCGATGTCTTCTTGGAGCACGGGAATTGAATTAGGATTCCCAAAAAGTTATACAAATCGTTAATGTTTGTGCTGCTCTCCACAATATTTGTATTCATTACAATACTTCTTTATCTGATTGTGATGTAGAAATTCCTTCCGAAGAAACCGAAAATTTCAATATAAGTAATAAAAATGATAACACAAATGGCACAGAAGATGCCAGAATAAGAGACGCTATTAAAAACAGTATTTCGTTATTAATTTTTGTATTCAATATGAACATATGTATATATAAACTAAAAACCCTAAAATAAAAACAAGTTCATGTAAAACAAAACAAAAAAATAATTTACAACGTAGAATAAAACTAATAATTTGCACTTCAGTCTGCTTCCTCAGTAATGTAATCCTTTCCTTTTCACCGGATTTATTTTTTGTTGACGGCCGAACACTTCTTGATGTCATGGGTATATCGTCAACTAGGATATGCGCAACATTTATATTTTCATCAATTTCCGAAACTATACTATTTATTTGTTCCATCGGCAGATCAATTTCTTCCTGGTCGGCGTCAAATCCTATGTCGTTCCCTTTTGGATTAATTTGTTTTTCAAATTGTAACAAATTTGCTACGGCCTCTTCTAATGCTGACAATTGGATTTGCTTACAAGCGCCTCCCCCAGTTGCTCTGGGTTTAATTTTGTTGCTCGTCAGCTGCTTTTTCACTTTGAACTTCAAGTCCTTCCATACCTTCAATTGAAATTATATTTATATACAGTGCCGCACATAACTATTGGCACAGCGATGTCTTTTAAGTTTTAGCTCAATTTACAGGTATTTAAAAACTTCAAAAAGTAAAAAAAAAAATTTTTTACAGGAACTCACATTATAAGTTAACTGACACAACTTGTTTTACATCAATATGTTTTTTTTTTAGTTTTTATATAATGCATTTATCCGAAAAATGTCATGATTTTACCGCACAAATATATTGGCACAGAGGAATCACCAACAGGTATATAGCCGAATTTTTGAAAAATTTTGCAACTTTTTTACATTGATTGCTTTTGATATATAATATGTCTCTTAATTGTATCAAAACTTAATTTTGGTTGAGAAAATTTAAAAAATTGTTTAAAAGACAAAATGAGCCCAAAGCAGAAAGAAACCACTGAATCTCAGTGCAAAATAACACTGTGTCTGCATAATCAGGGCAACTTGTATGCTGAGATAGGGTAACTAATGGAAAGGACTCGTTTTACTATTAGAAGCGTTATTATACGCTTTGAAAGGTAAACAAATTTGAGTAGTGCTGCTAGAACAGCCCGTCCTAAAGTTTCAACAGACCAGGGAAGTAAGCAAATAGTGCGAAAACTAAAGCAAAACCTAAAAACAACGTCGACTGAAGTTGATGAAGTTCAACAGGAATTTGGTGAGAATATTCACCCCATGACAATTAGAAGATGTTACAAGAGGCCAGTTATACAGCATGCGTTGCTAAACGTAAACCACTTGTTTCCTTAGTGAACCAAACTAAGCGATTAACATAAGCTAAAGAATTTAAAAGCAAACATATTAGCTTTTGGGATGAAGTGCTGTTTTCAAATGAGAGCAAGTTTAACATATTTCGCAGTGATGAGCGCACTACCGTATGGAGAAACCAGCCTAATACGGCATGTGCAAAACAGAATCTTGCTTCCAGAGTTACATATAGAGGAAGTAGGGTATTAGCGTAAGGTTTTATGACTTTCGCTGGTTTTGGTGAGCTCGTTTTTATCGAAGGAATTATAAGTGAACACGTTTATTTAAATATCCTCAGTGAAAACATTAAACGCAGCGCAGCAAATCTAAATTTGCCAACATCGTTTACATTTCAACACGCCAATGAACCGAAACATTCATCCCATGACGTACGGATGTGGTTAGTTTCTAACACAGAACATGTTCCACCGCACCTCCGCAATCCCCAGATCAAAATCCAATTGAGGCTCAACTAGAACAAGCTTTAGAGGGAGAAAATTCGACCAGAAACCACCAAAAATTTAGTACACTCTGTGCCCAAATGCATGGATGAAGTTATTAAGCACAGAGACTTGCAGATTAGCTGCGACATCTTTTATAGAAAATATCATCTTAAATTAAATGTGCCAATACTTTTGTGCGGTAATATCATGACATTTTTCCGATAAATGCATCGTATAAAAACTAAACATATTAATGTAAAACAAGTTCTGTCAGTTAACTTATAATATGAGTTCCTACCTACAAAATTCTTTTTACTCTTTGAAGTATTTAAATACCTGTAAATTGAGCTAAAACTTAAAAGACATTGCTGTGCCAATAGTTATGTGCGGCACTGTATATCTCACGAAAAATTTAATATGTTTTTATTTATTTTGTGCCAACCGTCTCCATCACGAAATCGAGGTCCCATTGGATTAATTTTTTCTGCAATTTCTTGCCAAAAACTGTCAAAATTCAGAGGTTTTATACCCTTCCGAAAACCCTTTGCGTAATTGGGATATTTTTCCATTTCGGAAATTTCGAATTGTTTTAAAGCTGTTACTTTCATTTTTAATTGATTTTGCTCGAGTCGTTATAAATTCGTTGCTAACAATGGCGACGACAGAGAAAGAATGTTTCTTTGCCGTTGCTATCTTCGTTACAAAATGGAGAATATCGATATAGTTTCGACAAACATCGATAAAGCCAACGGTGATGCCAAATTGTCGTTTTAGTTTTTCGTTTTAAAATAAAAACGCCAACGGGAATAGGGCGGAGTATTAAATTTATATATGTATAAGAAAAATTTACAGAAAAATTTACTTACATATTTTCGCTGCTACCACCACCGATTTTATTGTTTTTCTGTGCTTTTTTGACATTTCACACAATGGGTAATTCGTGGACGAAAGAGTAGATTATGTTTAACCCATAAATCACCAATTGCAAACACTATATCTTACGATAATTTAATTATTTTCAATTGTTCGCCAATAATCCTGCCAAGAAATTTCAATTTTTTTGTAAACAAAAACATTTCAACAAAGAAATTTGCCGTCCCTCTACCACTACATACACAGTTGTCATGTCTAATTTGTAGTCATGACATCAAGCTTGGGGCTCCTGAGCCAGAATGTTTTGACAGATGAAGAAACAGAGGGACATGACACAACTTCTGAAAAATTACAAAATATTAGAATGACTGTTCCTCAATTGATGCCAGAATTTTATGAAATCTTGTTTGTCCAACCAATTCCAAATAACAATAATCTAGAGTTAAGCGAAGAATTACAAACGTATATCACAAAAGATAATGTTGTATACTATGAAACTAATTATAAGAAAAATTTAACAATGATAAAAGATAACTGTATTGAAAATGTATTACATTATAAAAAAAAATGATCGCGTGGCACCAGTGTGAGGAAACTGGTTACGCCTCGCAGGTCAAACCAATATAGGTTTGCCACCTACTATTGATTTTTTATCCTTTGGAATGGCGAGACCCAGGTATCCTTCCACCTGTATTTCTTATCTTTTCCCCAAAAAGCACTGCAACAAGGCGTTACGACTGACCAAGTTGATTTAAATGTCTTAATGTAATTGAAGCTTTTCTTGATGCAAAATATGGAAAAATGTGGTTCAGACAAAAATACCTGACAAACAAACAAAAAATATTTCTGTGTAATGAAGTTTCTCTAAGTCTGTTCCCGTGGAGATTCACTATAGGGAAGTTCGACTATATGTATAAATACACACACATATATATATATATATATATATATATATATATATTTATATATATATATTTATATATATATATATATATATATATATATATATATATATATATATATATATATATATATATATATATATATATATGTATATATATATATATATATATATATATATATATATATATATATATGTGCGTATGTATATATATATACATATATATATATATATATATATATATATATAATGAATGTACCTTTAAAAATTTACTTTTTATGTTTGTGCAAATTGCACTACATACTTTTGTTTGTTTGTTTATTTGTCTTAAAAAACAATTATATATAAACTATAAAAATATTAGTTAACAATATAAATAATTTTTTACATATGTATATATGTATTTTTAATATGATCCTAGTTGATTTCTACAACATTCGATTTAGGCTTTATTTATTTACATGAAAATATACTCAGCCGTATTATGAATGACGACGTCGAAATCAATGCTGGACGATAGCAAAAAAATGTCACTCGTCTAGTCTTTGTTGATAAAAATTGACTTCTGGTGACAATCTCTATTAATATTATATGGCTTAGAGAATACCAAAAGACTGTTAATTATATTCAATTATTGTCGACAAATAAATGAGATATTGCAATATTTCGCTGTCGTATTGATGTGACGTCGGCGTCGTCATTCATAATACTGGCGACTATTTATATTGAAACTAGAAATTCCTCCTAAGATTATTGCCAATTTCTTATCACTTATTCCAGCCATATATCCGCTAATTTAGTTTCAAAACGTATGTGTAGAGAGAACGAAAAGCAAACATCAAATAAGCAATGAAATAATAACACACGCAAAGCTGTATATACGTATACAATTTTATTCCAGAGGAATTCATCCAGTGTAAATTGAAAAAACAAAAGATGTGCGGACTAAAAATTGATAAATATTCTGTTATTTTAAATGAAACTTAAAGTATTGTTTCTTTGAAATAGCTGTACGCTATCAGAAAGTTAGTTCGGCTGCGAGTACAATCGGATATACGCCGAAACAGGATATATAGTCTATACAATGGTCGACGATTACACTATGCGACAAATGAGAACCATTTGAAAAGTGCAAGGTCGTGATTATATGGGTTCGATTCTACTATCAAATTGTGGTAAAACCCTATACTCAGTTTGGCCAATTTGGTGACCGTTATCTTTTTATGGGCCTCACAAAGTTCCCAATATGAGCATGATGCCCAAAAAAAGGTGTCGTCATTTTTTGCCAAATAGCTTATCAGCACTTAAAAATATCGCTTAACTATGTCCGGCAAAAATGTAGACTAGAGTAGGTAGAATATTTTTTGCTAAAATTTTATGATAGAAATGTATTTTACCTGAGATTTTTTTAGTCAGAGAACAAAAACATTTTTTTCAGTTTTTTTATCATAACTTTTAGGAAATCCTGATTTTTCGTACACAATATTTAGAAAAATTGTAGCCATGGTAAAGCTGAACAACTTTTGTGAACATACAGTGGATGTCACTTAAAAGCGTACAGCGCGACTACCAAAGTATTATATAGTAATATACATAAAAATCACACTTTATGTAAAAGAAATTAATAGTTTTGATTTATTCAAGTAAATGAAATTTCTTTCAATAAAAAAAATGTAGTTCATGTAAAAATATATACTAACTAAAAACTAAAAAAAGCATATAATTCATATATCACATAAAATCGTATGTATCACTTAAAATCGTACATGTTAAAATTATTGGAATAAAACAATTTTAATATTTTGTTGGATATCCCTTGCTGCTTTTAAGGGCCTGTAGCCGTCTAGGCATGGAGTCTACAAGATTTCTGCACGTTTCGGCACTTATGTTATTCCATTCCTCCTGGAGAGCGATGCGCAAATCATTTTTGTTAGATATGGTATGATTTCTAATTTTTCTATCCAAAATTTCCCAAAGATGTTCAATTACGTTCATATCTGGTGATTGGGCTGGCGTTTGAATTACTTTAGGACAATTATATATAGCCCAAAGTCGAGCAACGTGGGATGAGTGCTTTGGGTCGTTATCAGTATACAACTTAAAACTGTTTAAAATACCCATTTTTTCAGCAGATTGTTTTAGGTTTTCTTTCAAAATTCTTAGTTATGCGTATTTATCCATGATGCCCTCTACAAATACTAAGCTTCCCACCCCAGCAGCTGACATGCATCCCCACACCATTTGCGAACCACCACCATGTTTTACTGTCGATCGTAAATTTGCAAAAATATTTTGAGCTCAGTAGCTAATTTTGGGGCAGAAATTCTTGGGTCTTGTTTAACTTTTCTAATTATCCAACGTTCGTCGGATGAACTTAGCTTTTTATCTGAACGTTTTCTTACTTTATTTGTTATGCGGCCTTCTTTGTTGTACCTTTTAATTATGTACTGGATAGTGCTACGACTGCGGTTAACTATTTGAGCTATTTCTGATAAAGATTTTCCATTCTTATAATGAAAAATAACCAATTGCCTTTCACTTTTACTAGTTTGTTTCATGTTAAACGTTTTTTATATCAAATTGCTTCTAATTTATAAATTTTTATGTAAATTTCACTAAACCGACTGTTTATATAATGAACCTATAGTTTAACCAATAACTTTTGTCTTAAATAACAGAAAACTTAACTGTATTTCAAATGTACGATTTTAGCTGACGCGTTGATTTTCTTTGTAATGATAGCGTTGCCCAATTTTAAAGTTATTTTCATGTATAAATAATAATGCTGCCATATTTTTCAGTAAATACAGACCAACTAAATATAAACCAAACAGTATAAAAGTTTTTGAAATGTTTATTTGATTCTTATTTACAAAATATCTGTTGCTATTATGCTGTACGATTTTAAGTGACATCCACTGTACCAATATAATCTGACCGTGTATAGATACCAAAAACAGGTCATAAAAACTCCCTTATGTTTACAAATTTAATTTTTAACACAAATTTTATAATTTTATATAAATTGTTTGGAGAATAATTTAATAAATTATTTGCTTTGATATTTATTTGTTATATATTAATTTTAAGCTTTGTTTCAAGCTGTCTATGAAGATCGACCATCTTCAGTTTTTATACATCAATACAAGATGGCTTTGACAAATTTAGTTGTTTTTTAGTATACCTTCTTGAAGTTGCAAATTTTGTGTAAAAATATAAAGTGAAAATCAAATAAAAGTTTAAGTAATTTATCTAAAATTATATAAAGTTGCGAACGAATAAAGTGTTTTGGAAAAGTGAAAATGGGTAAATGCAAAGGTAATATAAATAATTGTTGTCGTTGTTGCGGTATTTTTACACCAAAGATTAAAAGACGTAGCTTTACTAAACAACTTAGGGCCATTATTACAACTTATTGTTATCTTAAAGTGAGATTTTATCGGGCAGATACATTCTGATTATTACAACTTTCCTTTAATCTAAATATGTGCAATAAGTTAAAGGCAAGTTCGACTTTGCGAAAAATTTTACCAGGAGGATTTATGTTTATATTACCATATTTTCTTAATTTTTAATATGGTAGCACCAAACATAGGTCTTCTGCACAAAAGTTTTTTGCCCATCTTCTCACAGCTCGCACGATTGTTTCCTTAGATGCTGACATTTTTTATTTTATAACACAAACTTATATTTTCACAAACGAAAGCTGCATATATTTTTAAAAGGTAATAACAAGTGTGTCGTTGCTAATACAATTTTTCGTGATCTAAATAATCTTTCAAAAGTAGTCGGTAATTGATAGCGGTATTGCCACACAATAAGAAATATACATTTAATATTACCGGCAAGTTGTAATAATGGAAAGTTGCTACCGACCACTTTATCGACTTGTTATGCTAACATTGGCATTTACTACCACCAACTTTTTGGACAAGTTGTAATAATGGTCCTTAAAGATATATGTATGTATACTTCAAGTATTTAAAAAAAAAGTTGTTGAAAATAAGAAATTAGCGCCGAATTCAGTATGCCCATCATACCATAAAGAACTTTTGAGGTTCTGTAGGAACGTAAGACAACCTCTTTGAAAATAATCAGGAGGCTGCTTCAGTTTTCAGCTTTAGAAGTGAAGAATGCGAAAATGTTTCCCTGTATGATCCTGGACCATCTCGCGCACCAATCTTAATTACGGAAGACCGCCCAGATTACATTGTTTCTAAGTTGCAGCTATCACAACAGAAATCTGAAGAGCTTGCACAATTTTTAAAAGAATTAAACTTACTGGAACCTGGTTCAAAGCTTGCAAAGTATTGAAGACGATAGTCAGACCTTCAAATATGTTTTACTATTAATTACTCCAAAACGTTTTCCTATTATAAGGACACGAAGCTGCAGATGGATCAAGTGAAAATTACGTACGATCCTAACGACTGGTGGCTGTTCAGACAGCTTAAAACAAAGTTTAAAATTAATAATATAACAAATAAATACCGAAACAAGAACTTTATTAAATTCTCCAAAAAATTTATATAAAATTATAAAATTTGAGTTAAAAACTTCCATTTGTAAGCATAAGGGATTCTTTATGACCTGTTTCTGGTATCTAGACACGTTCAGATTATATTGGTAGGTTCACAAAAGTTGTTCAGCTTTACCATGGCTACAATTTTTCTAAATATAGTGTACGAAAAATCAGGATTTCATAAAATTTATGATGAAAAAGCTGAAAAAATGTTTATTGTTCTCTAACTTAAAAAAAAAACTGACAAAATACTTTTCTGTCATAAAATTTTAGCAAGAAATATTCAACCTACTCTTGGCTACACTTTTGCCGAACATAGTAAAGCGATGTTTTTAATTGCTGATTACCTATTTGGCAAAAACTGATGATACCTTTTTTTGGGCATCATGCTCATATTGAGAAACTTTGGAGGCCCATAAAAAGAAAACGGTCACCAAACTGGACAAACTGAGTATAGGGTTTTACTACAATATGATGGTCACGACCTTGCACTTTTTTCACTGTTGCCTAGTGTTATATAGACGGAGGGAGAAATTGTCGCTTGCGTAGTCGTCGACGACTACACCATTTTCTAATATCGAAATTTGTTCTTTAACAACTGTTATATCTACATATGTATGTACTTATATTAAATTTTCTTTGCAAGTTAATATGCATAGCTTCATGTAAAAGTTTATTATTAAAATATTAATATTATAAAATTAAATGCAATACTAATATATTATATCACGAAAGGCATCATCATCATCTTGAAAAAAATTATCAATATTTTCAACTTCTTTGTTTAAATTGGTTTGAGTTTCTAGAAGTGTTTCGTTTGATTCTGTGTCTTTTTTAATCATAGCGTTCTGGTTTGTTTCAATTTTTGGTGATATAAAGTAATTTTCAATGTTAGACTACAGAAAAGTTTACAAAAATATTATTAAAATAATATCAACAAAATAAAATATTACACTAAGCTCACCGATATAGAAGCAGTAGTATGAGTGGAATGTTGCAGATTTTCACAAAAAATTCCCGCTTTATTTAAAGTGTCTTGCTTATTTTTTAGCATATTCCAAATGTGATCGTCAGCCGTTTTTGTGGCCATTAAATACCGACATGTTACCGGTTTTGTTTGGCCAATACGGTGAGCCCGACTCTCAGCTTGAGCTAAAGTCTAAATACATTTTAAATAAATTTGAGAGTTTTTAAACGCTATATTTTAGAAAAACTTACACTAGGATTCCAGGTCAATTCGGCAAATATTACAAGATTGGCAGCAGTTAATGTTATACCGGAATTACAGGCACCTAGTGATAATACCGCAACCTTATACGAAGAGTTATTTTGATATATGTCTATAAGTTTTCCTCTCTCTAGTTTACGTGTACCGCCATCGATACGTATATATTTAACTTCTAATTTACTTACACAATCACATATCGCATCTATCATAATGCGGTGATGAGCAAATACTATAAATTTCTTTGATTCTTTAACTAGCTTTTCCAAATATGCACTACGTAAAAAACATCTTTAATGGAGTTAATTATAATTGAAAAGGAGATCTTACCACACAGCCTTTGTTTTGACTTCTGCTGTTTGGGCATAAAATTTCAACAAAATTTTTTCTTTTTCCGTAGATTTGCAAGAATGTAAATTTTTTGCTACAATGTTTAGATACTCTTTGACATCATCGCTGGGCCAAATCAGATCTGGATCTAAAACAACAGTCTCTCTTTAAGAAAATGATAGGATATATAATTTTATGTTATTATTTAATATATCTATTACTAATAATTTATGACTACTACCTAAATTTCTCAGGTAAGCTTTTAAATACTTCTGATTTTGTTCTTCTTATCATATATTTATGTCTCAAAACTACATTTAACTCATCAAGATTTGATTGACCACTAGCATCCCAGCCGAAATTTGTTTGTTTGCCGTCACAATAACGGCTTGCTAAAAATTATTGAATTTCTAAATATTACACTAAATATTGTTTAAAAAAACTCACTGAATTCTATGAAACCCATGAACTTCCTATCCACCATTTGCAATTGACTAAATAATTCCAATGGCCTTGAAAGTGCCGGTGTCCCCGACAACAGCAAAATACGTTGAGCCTGTTGTGATAGGCGATCTGCAACTATTGTACACTTAGCCTTAGAGTTTTTTAAAGTATGAGACTCATCGAATATAAGAAAACCAAATTTATGTTCTATTATGTTATTAATGTTTCGTTCCATCATACTATAACTTGTGATCAGAACTTTACAATCAGCGATATATTGCTGATTAGAATCTAACACTTGTATGTAGTGAAGTGGTATAGAGGGTAAAAGTTCTCGAACATGTTGGATCCACGAGTCACGTGTAGACGCAGTTGTACAGATAAATAAAGGCCAATTATCGCGATAAAAATCCGCCACGGCAATAGCTTGATATGTTTTGCCCAAACCCATTTCATCACAAATCATACAACGTCCATGTTGAGCAATGGCAAAACTTAAAAGATATTATACATATATATATATATATATATATATATATATATATTTATATATACTATATATATATATATATATATATATATACATATATATGTATATATATATATATATATATATATATATATATAATGTTTATTCAATATAAGGTGAACTTAAAGTTGGAATTTAACATCAATAAAAAACTGAAATTGAGTTTCTCTGCAAACAAAGTTTGATATTTTATTAGGTACAATATTAACATAATTCTTAATTAGCTAAAACTTTCGTTATTTTACCTGCAAACAAAGAAACGACATTTAAAGTTTATAATTCAATGTCAATTCCTCTTGTTTTGCTATATGCAATAATTTAAAAATTAATTTTACTTGATTTTATGTATCAATTATTTCAAAACTTCTACTTTTCCTTCAAATATATGAAAAACATATGCTTTTACAACAGAAGCTTAAATAAATGAATTCTCATCGTAGTCAGAAACTGAAATAAAGGAATTCAATTCCTTTACATCTCCCCCCTTTAAGAAAAACTAAATTCCTCTTCTTCTTTTGTACTTTAGTCTTCTTCAAAATTTGTAACAGGAATTAATTTTGCGATGTGAAATAAATTAAATTCAGAATCGTTTAGCCCAGTTCTAATTTTATAGATCGAATTTGAAATTTTTTCTAGTATTTGGTATGGCCCAATCCGCAATTCATCCATCTTCTTCCTGTTTAATTTATTACCACCTTCTATATATACCATATCACCTATCCTTAAATCAACATGTTTTCTTTTTGTATCATATTTCTGTTTATTGTAGCTATGTGATCTTATGGTATTTTGTAAAGCATTTTCCCTGTCTTTAATCCAGTTTTCATGTGTAAATTTTTGTTTCAATTCTTTAGGTAAAAGTGAACCATCCGCACCTTCCAAAAGATATTTTGGCGTGTATCCTCTAATTGTATGTTCAGTTTCATTATATGCTTCCACACATTCCTGTGCTATCGTTGTCCAGGCTCGCTTTTTCTTGCTCTCATTTATCCTGCATCTTATTTTATTAATAAGAGTTTGGTTTAGCCGTTCGTTTAGACCATTTGAAAATGGTGTATCCACGGCAGTGAAAATTATGGGTATAGATTTCTCTGTTAAGTAATTTTTGAACTCCTTTGAATTTATTCCTGGGTATTGATCGGATAAAACTTTTCCAATGTGGTTATCCGTTACTTTTTCCACAAGTTTGATGAAATCAATTGCGGTCTGTGTTTTTGATGTGTGGATGTATGCATATCTTGTGAAATGGTCAACCAGAAGATGTAAATATTTTTTTGTGGATCTCGAACCTCCAAAACCACCAATAGTGTCTATTGAAACTATTTCAAATGGATTTTTAGCCGGACCTAAGTGTGATAGTAGGCCAATTTTGTCTCTCCCTCTCGACTTATTCTTAATGCATATTTCACAGTTTCTGCAGACTTTTCTTATATTCTGAGTCAAATTTTCTGCTGAGTAAAATTTACTGATTTTGTTTTGCGTTTGTTTTATTCCAATATGACAATAGTGTTTATGCACTTTTTTTATAAATTCTTTGCTAAACTCTTCGGACAGAATAATTTTCTCCTTTTTCCGTACTTTTTTATAATATATATTTTCCTTAAGTATGAATTTATCCTTTTTCTCTTCCAGCTTTTTATTTGCATTCTGGTCTTTTAAAATTTCATTTAGACTGATAAAATTTACTACTCTAAGCTGTTCATCTTCTTTGTCGTGTGGTTCCAATACCGGGTTTCTACTTAAACAGTCTGCTTCTAGGTTTTGTTTCCCTGGGGAATACTTTATATCAAAATCATACTGAGACAGGTAATGCGTTAGATCTCCCAATTCTTCATCAGTTCTAGACCTGATGTTCATTCTTTCTAGCGGCTTATGATCACAAAAGACTGTAAATTTTGTTCCCAAAAGTCTATATTGCCAGTATTTAATAGCTTCCTTTATCGCTAAACATTCCAAATAAATAGCTTTCTTCTTTTTTTGATTTGAATTTAGTTTTTTTGAAAAATAAGCCACCGGTTTGATTTCTCCATTTTCTTGTTGTTGCTTTAAAATTGCACCGACGCCTTTAATACTTGCATCTGTGTAAACATATATTGGTAAGTTTTTATCGAAAATTGATAAAACAGGTTTTGAACAAAGTAATAGTTTTACAGATTCGAACGATTCATTACATTCTTTGGACCAAACAAATTTTTCCCCTTTTCTTAATAAGTTGTGAAGTGGATCCAAGAGTATTGAACTCTTTTCTATGTATTTATTGTAAAAATTAATTTTACCTAAAAATTGACGAACCTGTTTCTGAGTGTTTGGAATCGGAAATTCCTTTATCGAAATCAAATAATCTTTTAATGGGCTTATTGTGTTGTTCTCTATAATATGACCTAAATATTTTACAGAATTTGCCGCAAACTTACATTTTGATAACTTCAGCCTGAAGCCTTCTGCTAGTATTGCATTTAATAACTTCTGCAAGTGGTTTATATGATCTTCAAAAGTATCCGAAAACACTAAAATGTCATCTATATAATTAACCGCGAAAGTTGTTAGTTTGTGCTTCCTTATTATATTGCTCAAAATTCGTTGAAAGATAGCGGGAGATGTCTTTAACCCGAAAGGGAGGCATGTCCATTGAAAATGACCTTCTTGGGTTACAAATCCAGTCTTTTTTCTATCTTGAATTCTTAATGGAATTGCCCAAAAAGCTGAGTTTATATCAAGTGTTGAAAAAAATTTACAATTCCTGGTTTTATCTACCAGATCTTCAATGAGGGGGAATGGCTGTGACTGAGGAATTACAATCTTATTCAATTCTCTGAAATCTATGCAAAGTCTCGTTTTCTTACCATCCTCTCTCTTATAGGCCAAAGTTACTGGGGCCGCAAATGGACTGTAAGACTCCTCAATTAGGCCTTTCTCAAGTAGTTTTGAGACTTGCTCTTCTATTTCATTTCGGTCCTCTATAGAGCATCTATATGGTCTCTTACTGCAGTATTTATCCACTTTAAGATCAATACGTGCTTCATAATGTCTCACTGTACCTGTATCAAATCTATCTCTTGCAAAAATGGTTTTATAATTGTCAATAAGTTCGCATATCTTTGACTGATACTCTTTACTTAAGTGGTTTATATAAATCTCAAAATTTTCCACCTTTATGTGTTCATTAAAATTCACTCTGACGACATTCGGTGTTTTGCATTCATTTTCATTTCGTTGATCATTATTAGCTGCAGCTATTGTATTTTTTTCATATTCACAACTATGTTTTCTATCAGTTTCAATAGTTTTCTGCGTTATCTTTAAATTTTCATCCTGATGCAATCTAAATGTTTTTATCATGTTCAGTCCAATCAAAATATCGTACTTAAAATTGTTCCCATCTATGACAAATAGGTCTACTTCTTCTTCTATATTGAATATTCTTATTTTTAATTTAACTGTTCCTTTTGTTTTTTTCTCACCATTAATTGTCTGAAGGTTTGTACTATGCGCATTTATTTCTTTATTTTTAAATTTTAAAAGTTTTGAACTTATCAAAGAGACATTAGAACCAGAATCATATATTCCAGTCGTCTCTATTGTGTCTTGCAGCAATAGTTTGACTTTTATTAATGGTGTTATATCTAGTTTTTTGGGTTTATGTCGTTAAGTTCAGCCTCTATCTCGGAGTTATGAACATACTTTATTTCATTCTTTTTTTCTGCTTGACTCTTCTCATTTACTTTGAACCAACATACTTTTTCAGAATGATAGCGAAACTTTTTTCCCATTCTTTCACATATTTTGCATGGGGTTTTTTCTTGAGACTTTTCTTTAGAACCTATGTACATACTTTTCTTCTTTTCAGGGTTTTTTCTTTTTATCAAATGCTCTAGGCTTCTTAATTCATTAAAAAGATCTTTAGTTTCTTCTAAGTCTTCTCTATTTATTCTATCTGTTACGAAATCCGGTAATCCTGCTGCAATCAGATCAATTAAAGTTTTTTTTATCTATTTAATTCCAGTAGAATCCTTTCTTTTTTAAGAGCGTAGTCTAAAAGTGATCCGCTGTTATGCTTGAAAAACATCGCATATTTCACTGGACCCCACCCTTTATCAGCGTACGTTTCACAGAAATTATTTTTCCACTCTATCCACTCAGAACTTAATGTCAGTTTTATGAGCATAGAATTATACCAATCTAAACACGATCCTTCTAAAAAAAATCTAAATATTTCTATTTTTTCGCCATCTTTCTCTATTTGTAACCGGTCGCATTCATGTTCAAAGAAACATATCCACTGAGTAACATTTGAACTTTTGTTTGTAAATTTCTCTATAACAAATTTTTCAGATAAAACTTTCATGCTATTTTTATTTTCGTTGTTTTTAGTGTTTTCTTTTTTTGTACACACACTCTGTAGTATGTTTGTTAACATCTCTTCTGTTACACCCTCTGTAGCAATGATTTTCTTCTCAGGTTGTTGTTCTTCTAGATAAATGTCCTTAAATTGAACGTTGTTTTCCTCATCTACATAAATCTGCGACAGTGACTCGTCTAATTTTATCCAGACTCTTCTTGTTTGGTGTCTCTGTTTGATAGAATTTTTTACTTTTTTAAGCACTGTAGTTTTCGACAATTCTGTATGATATGCTATATCTTGATATTGCTCCGGCAAAATAAAAGTTTTTTCTTCGACTGTTGAAATTGAGGTTAGAGCCAGAAAATTTGATTTCCCGTCACTCGCAGATTTAAGCACAAACTCAAATTTTAACTTTTCCATTTTACCAGTAAACAAAAATGTCGTTTTATAATGTTTATTCAATATAAGGTGAACTTAAAGTTGGAATTTAACATCAATAAAAAACTGAAATTGAGTTTCTCTGCAAACAAAGTTTGATATTTTATTAGGTACAATATTAACATAATTCTTAATTAGCTAAAACTTTCGTTATTTTACCTGCAAACAAAGAAACGACATTTAAAGTTTATAATTCAATGTCAATTCCTCTTGTTTTGCTATATGCAATAATTTAAAAATTAATTTTACTTGATTTTATGTATCAATTATTTCAAAACTTCTACTTTTCCTTCAAATATATGAAAAACATATGCTTTTACAACAGAAGCTTAAATAAATGAATTCTCATCGTAAAGTCAGAAACTTAAATAAAGGAATTCAATTCCTTTACATATATATATATAAATATATATATATATATATATATATATATATATATGTATGTATATATATATATATATATATATATATATATATATATATATATATACATATATATATATATATATATATATATATACATATATATATATATATATATGTATATATATATATATATATATATATATATATATATATATATATACATATATACATATATATATATATATATATATATATATATATATTTATTTATATACAGTGACTCCAACAGAAAATCGGACATTCATAAAAAATATTTATATTAAGAAGCATTATAACAAAAATGAAATTAATATTTTTTAAATAGCGTATATTTCTATTAAGAAGGTTAATTTCAAAGTTATTGATAAGAAAAAAAACCAAAAATTTTAATTTTTGCAAGAAATATATGTAAGTGATTAAATAAATTAACTCAGTATTTTCAACTCAAACGGAAAATCGGACAAATTAGTAATTTTTAAATAACATAAATAAAAAGGCACAAAAATAAATAAATTTATAAAGAATAATTTTTTAGTATTTTGTAGCATTGCCTTTAGATTCAATCACTTTTTGTAGTCTTTCTTGAATAGGTTTAATAAAATTTGCACCCACTTTTCGGGGTGTTATGTCCCACTCTGTTTTGAAAGCTATTTTTAAATGACTGATATCGTTAAACGCGTTTTTGTAAACTCTTCGCGCTAATTCATCCCACAAATGTTCAATGACATTCAGGTCCGCCGATTGTGCGGTTGGTTTCAAAAGTTTAGGGCAGTGATGAATGAGCCATAACGTGCAAGATTCGGCGGTATGCTTTGGATCATTATCTTGATAGAAAGCAAAATTGGCTTGTATGTCCAATTTTTCTGCGCTTTGTTCGACATGGTTCCTAAAAATGCTTAGGTAAGCAAGTCCGCCCATTTTTCCATCAATAAATTCTAAATTACCTACTCCAGCGCTTGACATACAGCCCCAAACCACTACAGAACATCCCCCTTGTTGTTTAACTATAGCTTTAGTATTTCTTAACTCAAACTCAGTGCTTGGTTTTCGCCAAACAAATCTCCTTCCATCTGACCCATACAGATTAAATTTACATTCATCTGTCTACAGAATCTTCATAAAGACAACTGGAATGTATTTTCTAAAAAAAATCTGTGTGTCAGATCGAAGAACTGTGGTTGAAGTCTTAAATTTCATATTATAATAGTACAATGACAGTATGTCTAATAGTTCATTTATTAACTATATACATATATATATATATATATATATATATATATATATATATATAACAATCTTAATGAAAAAAAAAAACTAAATTTTAAGCTTGAGGTCTCTTTATTTAAAAAAAAAATATTATTTATTTTTTCCATATTTCGTCACTCCTTTGTGTAACTTCTTCTGGAAACTAATTTAATATTAATTCCTGGTTATTACCGTAGAAAAAGCTAAATAAGATACTAAATAAGATATTTTTTATTGTAATATCTTACATATAAATAATAATTCCAGGTATGTTCAATGATGCAAGTGAATGATCGACATACGTTGAAATCAATGAACTTATTTATTAGTTTGAAAATACCTGATAAATTCCTTGAAGCAATGCTTGATATTTATGAAAATTTTTGGTTTTGTAGCGGCTAATTGTGGTTGAAATCATTAAATTATCGAAATAAATAGATCAACAGTCGCAAAGCAGTTTTGAGTCAGTCAACATCAAGCCCCGTTGGCGAGTATATTTTAAGTGCAACCAGACCACTGATCGTTTACTCTCATTCTCATCCGAGAAACGGATAGAGTAAGGTTTAGCAACATCGCCGGTATATGGTCTCAACCACCCACTGGCATCAGTGCACCAAATACTTTACAAATAAAAATAATAAAAGATGTTTATTAAATCTTACCATACTCCGTCTTGCTGAAAAGGCAGCAACTTTTCTATCAATACAGGATCTATGGATTCTAAGCATGATTTATTAATAATAGTAGGTGGTCGTTGACACAAATTCAGCACGCTCTTAGGCAAAACACCAACAACTACATCTGGCTTCAAAATATTAATTCTATCCTGCAAAGTGTTATAATCCGACAACCCAAAGCTCCAATATCGGGTTCTAGTGTCTTAAATGTTATATAAATAAAGCTAAAAAACAAATGCATATACATATGTATAAGAACATATTACCATAAGCTCTACTTGGAATACTTTTAAAGACATCAATGAGTTTAGCATGATAGGAAGACGGTTGCACTTTAAAACGTGCGGGACTTATCATTGCTACTTTACAGGAAACACTTGTTGCTAAAACGGGGAATGATTTGCATGCTACAGAGTCCGTCGTATTCGATAAGATAGCTTTTAGTTTATCTGCATGTCCGTTAGATGATCTCTTAAAAAATTTGTTAGCATCCGATGGCTTCTTATAAGGATGAACTGTTTCACTGGCTGAATGTTGTACTTGTCGCTGAACCAGCACGTTGGTAACCTTTAAAGCGCTTGGAAATGAAGATCCTTCATTTGCACTAGTACCAATATTTTGTAAGGAGTTCGCAGCGTTATCAACAACATCTTTGCAAGTTCGATTTTCTACAGATAAGGGAATTTTACAGTTTGTTATATTTGCAGCAAGCTGATATTTTTTCAATTTCAATTTTTCTAATGCAATTCGTTTTTTTTCGGCGATTTCCGATGCTGAGCATAAAGACATTTTTTATGTTATTAACGCAGAATATAATTGGGGTATTCAGACTTCGTGCTATTTATGACCAGTTTTTAACTTCGTATTTAAGTAAGTACAAAATTAGTTAATTTTTCCATAAACTTAAGTTGAGTTTAAATACGCTTTGAGTTTTTATTCATATTTAAATACTTCAATTAATTTAAAAGAAAAATGTGGTAGCATCATGAAATATGTAAACAAAAATCGCCATTGTTCACAGAACCCTACAAGAACAGTGCCGGTCATATTACCGGTAAAATGACTGGCACTGATGACCAAATTTCGGTCATCACGTAGAACAAAGTTTCTATCATCTTATTAAGGCCAAACGGAAAAAAATTACTGAAACTTTTGTGTACGTGTGATCTTGCATCCCTTTTTAACTTCTGGAATATTATTGCCTGTTAAACATATATTCAAACTACTTACTCTAATGTTTTTGTTCTATTTAAATTTTTCACTACTAACTGGTATGGTTTCACCAATGACCGGTCACCCTTGACGGGTATGGTGTCACCGATGACGGGGTTGCTAACAATCCTAACCTAACCAAATTCGATGAAAAAAACGCATTTAATATCATTTCAATTATATTATAGCAAATTTATTATTTATATATACATACAAATATGCTTGTTTTATATTTTAACATACACATGGTACAATTATCAGGTATATGCAAAGCGAATTCATTACAACAAAACATCTTTTTTGTGAAACAAAATGTCAAAAACAAGGCGAATTCATTAATTCGCCTTTCTCAAATAAAATTAAATTTTTTGTATACAAAATTAATTTTATTCATTGTTGTGTTGTAAAATATCAAAGTGGTGACGTAAGTATTAATTGTAGTAAAAGTTATGAAATAAAATAAAACAAAATTTATATATTAGGAGACACAGACGTGTTGTGGGTGTCCACGAAGCTCAGAAACTCTACAGGTTCTCAAGAATCCGAAAAGGTAAGTGTGTGATAGATGTAAACATCTTCCGGAAAAGTTTAAGTGGCAGACAGTGCTTGGATTTCATTCAGAACAAGCATTGTTTGCACTCATAATTTTTCCTGCAGAGGTACATACCTTTGTGGCATTTTTAATAGTAAATTATCATATTATTAGCTTACATGTGATTATGGATCAATAGGAGTTTGCATCAGTGAAATACTGTCCGACGGTGGATGTCAAATGAATATAGTTTGGGAAGAGAGCAGAATTGGAATATGTTTAATGACTTCAGGTAATATTTTTGTTCTGTTCATAATTCTTCACCTTTATTAAAACAATTTCTTTTTTATTTTCCTTACTTTGTCACCAAACAAGGCAGTTCGTAAAAGTGCACCAGCAGCCGGCGGTGGTACGAAACCACATCGTTTTCATCCTGGTAGACAAGTTTTGAATGAAATTCGTCGCTACCAAAATAGTACTGATTTGTTGATTTGCAAATTGCTCGTGAAGTTTTTGAAGACCTTAAAACTGATTTGAGATTTCAGAGTTCTGCTGTGATGGCTCTTTAGGAAGTTAGTGAAGCTGATTTGGTTGGTCTCTTCCTACCTTACGATTTCTGCACCATCTATATACTCTTGGCCAGACGAATTTGTGGAGAACGAGCTTGAATATTGGCTGACGCAAATAATTACCCCTACTACCATCATACAAGATGTAATAACCATTTTTAAAAACAATCGGACCACAAAACTTTTTATAAAAAAAGATTATATTTGTTTATTCTTACAAATATTAAATAAATAAAAATATTGTTGAAGTGATTGCTCAAATCTTTGTATATATTATATTTAACTTATTTTGCAATGATATCACATCGTCAATCGTCCGTTTGTATTGAATTTTGGGAATGGTATTTGATTTCAGATACCGATAAAATAATTAATACTCATATAACTCTATTTTGAAATCAATGAATAAAAATTTAAACTTTATATATAAAAATTTCAAACAACCAAAACTTAGTAAACAGAAAACAAAAATGCGGCGAATTTAAGAATTTATCACCTGGGCTGATGCATATACCTGTTAATTGTACCATGAACATACACAAAACTTACTGATATTAGTCCATCGACCAAAGTACAGCTAATTCCAACATTTCCTAGAAAGCGAGGAAACTGTCATCAGTTGCAATATAAGAATAAAATATCCCCGCAAGTTTTTCAAAAAATAGATTTATCTCTTGTAGTGTCCTTTTCTCCGTATCTCAAATGATCATCAGTGGACATCATAATACGCAAGGATGTCATTAGTATTCGAAATTCACTTTATTTTATATTATATTATGAATTTTATTTTATTTTTCTTCAATTTAGAATTTTTCTATACAAAAGGTTGACAAATTTATTGTCTTACTCTTGCACACAGTATTCTAGCCTGTAAATACCAGCGTTGTCGCTCAAACTTTTCTTAATTCCTATATATATGTATTTTTCATGCTCCAAAAATCTCTGAATCTTTTGGAACATTTAAAACAACAATTAGAGCAAAATTTAAGTTAGTTTTGTTAATTGGTTTATTATATAACTATTTTTGCAACTTCATTGAACATGTACATACACAAACATACTGAAAAAGTATATATTTGATCAACTAAAAACAAATCATAAGAATTTGGGTATGAAAAGTCCAAAAATGGTAACGCTGTTAGACTAAAATATGTTTAATTGTGTTAGTGAAAATATTTTTGTGTATTAGTTTAAGTCATTCATTTCTTGTAGGGGAACATCCCTACAAGAAGACTACCGGGTAATTCACTGGTTAATTATCCGATAGTGTTACCTGATATATCGAGTAAAGTTTCACGTAATTTCTCAAACCAATATGACAAAATTATCCCAAACTCTTGTATACATGTGATCTTGCATCTTTTACTATCATATTCCTTCTCCCGTAAAATAAAACATATATTTGTACTGCTCACTCTAGTGTTAATTAGCATTCATAGTTTTGGTTACATTTAACCAGTATATTGGGTAATATTAACTAGTTTATGATAACCAAAATATTGGTTAATACTACCTAGGTAATGATAACCAAATTATTGGTTAATACTACCTAGTTAATGATAAACAAAATATTGGTTAATACTAACTAGTCAACCCTAATGAACAAATCCATTAAAGATAACAGTTAAAATATACTATTTACATTAAGTTTTATTAAAAAATTGTTTAAGTTACATATTTTTTAATATATTCTTTTTGTTTTGACCTATTGTAGCTGTGGTCTATAGCCTTCTTAAACGCTTTTACGAAGTCGGTCGCAGATACACTTTGGAAAAAATCTGGAATGCAAAGAAAATATATTAATTTATAGACGTTAATATAAATTTAAGTATATAAATATATGCATATATATATATATATATATATATATATATATATATATATACATATATATCTATATATATATATATATATATATATATATATATATATACATATCTATATATACACACATATATATATATATATATATATATATATATATGTACATATATATATATATATATATATATATATATATATATAATAGTTAAATCCACCCACAAAATACATAACGAACACATGGCGCAAATAACTTCTCAGAAAAAACGTGCATATGATATGTTTGTAAATAAACCAAAAAATCTTAACTTTTTAAACCGGTACTTATCAGCTGAGCACCTGAGAACGGTCAACCATATGGGATTCGAAGGGGAAATATCTTGTTAAATCCAAAAATATGGCATCTTGTTTTCTTACAAGAGATGTGGTTTGTATCACATATATGGTTTGTATTCCAAAACTTATACCAAGTTATCCATGAAGCAAACTCTACAAGAACAGTGCCGATCATATGACCGGTACTGCTGACAAAGTTTCGGTCAGCACGTAGAACAAAATTTCTATCATTTTGTAATCTTGCATCCCTCTCTAACTTGTTGTATATTATCGCCTGTAAAACATATTACTTACTCTAATGTTTCTGTTATATATAAATGTTTCACCAGTGACTGATCACCCTTGACGGGTATGGTGTCACTGGTGACCAGTCCTCGTTGACGTAGAAAGTTGTCACTGCTGACAATTATATTGTTACAAGTAAAACACGATTCATTTATATACAATTATTATTCCATTATATAAAAAACTATTTAGTAAATGAAATTGAGGTTTATAAAGAATATGAATATAACTATATGAAAAAAACTAAATAGCAGAAAATTAAAAAGCAAATATTATAAACAAAATTTAGGTAGCAAATATTAGTTAACAAATCAAATAACAAAAATCAAATCAAAATTATATATAAAAATTAAATAACAACAACTAAATAACCAACATAAGTTAATCCTAATTTTTTTTCTTAACGTATATTTTTTGCTTCATACGGTGATAGCTCTTTCCAGTGCCTTCTTAAAACCTTTTCCAAGTTGCAGGGTTTTTTGCATGGGGAAAATATAATATATATATGAAATATATATGTATGAACGTACCCTTCAGGCATTTGATGATTCTCAAACCTGCCAGAGAGTGCTTTTCCCTCCTCCCATCCCAGTTATATTGCAGCAGGTCGTCTGAAAATACTGGCCAGATTACCCTGCCTATGTCTTCAGACACGCCCTTTAATTTCAGCATATATGACTTCTAAAATTAGCATAAATATTTATTTTTCTTTATAAACAATTTTATGACTAATTTTATTTTTTTTTACCATTGCCTGAGCGAAATCAGGATAGTCCAGCCTCTCTTTGATGGCTGCGATGGTCCGCAAGGACAATATACTTGCAACCTCGTCCATTATACTATCCGAAGTTTCGCCAGTTACTCGGCAAAGAGAGTCCTGCACTCTTTTTGAGGCCACTTTACACTCTATCATTAGCTTCGACTGAGTCATAATCTCCGCTTTTGATGCGACCTAGTAAGCTTGACAATATTAGAAAAAAAACAAGCAAAAAAAAGCTATCCGATACTTACAGTTTCCTCAATCGTCTCTAGGCGATTGGCAATATGCTGCTGGTTGGCGGTTAGGGCAGCACGTCCCTGGCTTAGTATGGACTGATTATGCCGAATAACATTAAAATTCTCCACAATATCTTTCTGCCTCTCCAAAACTTGCTGCAGAAGAGCCAGAATATCTAAAAGTTAAAAGACTTTAAGTAATATGAGCATTTTGGTCTAATGTAATATATTAAAAATTCGAATCGAATGTGTATATATAGAAAGGTATAATTGCAAATTACCTCTATTTTCACTGTTGTTCCTGCTTGGAACTGTTTGCGATGGGCGACTGTCCATCTCACGCAGCCTATAATTTATTCTTGGTAGGATATCTATTGAGTAAAAATGATTAATATTAATAGTTAATGGATTTATAATACTTTACTTACCGGTCAAATCTTTGCTTTCCTCCCCAAATATATTTTGTGAATTGCTCATCTAAATAAAAAAACATTATTATTATCAAACGAATCTAATGAATTCTTATAATTGTTATTATTATAAATATTATTGTTTATTAAAGTTTAGTGTGAAAATCAGTGAAAATTTTAATTTAAAATGTGGTGTAAGAGGGGTATAGGCAAAAACTTATTACTATCCTGAGGAATACAAAAGTATTTGAAATCTATATCCTGCCTATTGACTACTGTAGTTTCATCACTTAAGCTACTTGCAACGACTATGGCAAGCTCACTAAATGATTCAAAGGGTTGTTCAAAATAATTATCGGTCTTTTTAAAAACTTTACATAAAAGTTTTTTTGGTTGCGAAATTTGAATACTAATTATCTTAAGCTGCCCTAATGTTTTTCTAAACAGAAACTATCCTTTTCTTTTCTATGATCAATATTGAACCGGATTATTTGCAAAATCTTGCGGAAATCTGTCTTAATTCACTGTCTTTCTTCTAACCTAAGAAATATTTGCTGTAAAATTTTGTTCGGTTTCTTTACTATTTTTTTATATATTGCATATAATTTTCAAATTTATATGCTGAAAAGGAATCTAAGGGACCGAATTTTTTAACGCTACCTGATAAATGGAGTAATCTATGAATGTTAAAACTTACTAGTTCATCACCATATAACGTACCGAAAAAATTTACAAAATCTTATAAAAAGTTTTGAGCAATATCTGCCTCTTTGACATGGCAACGCTCACTACATAGAAGTCTTATAGCACTATGTAACAATAAAAAGTGATAATGTTGATCACTACTAACGCAATCCCTCACAATAAAAATTCCTGTATACAATAAAAACTGTCTGAATTCTGTAGACTTCCAGTTGTGAACTTCGTCGAAACTCCTAAGCACGCGAAAAAATTCAGATGGGATATACCTAGCGACATAGTTTATTTTCTTATTCATATTTGCTATATTTGATTTTCTAATGAAAATTTTAAGTAATTTCTTAGTAACGCCAAAATCAACTAACTGCATCGAATCTAAAGGAAACTGAGATGATTTTTTTTCTTTGAATTCAGCTATGTGATGAGAAGGCTGACATCTCGATCGAAATGTTATATCCGCTCTCGGAAGACCAACTTGTTTCGAAGACCATACTCTTCTCTCCTTATATAATCCTTCCTGACAACACTTTGGGCAACCCTTCTTACTGTTATGGGACACTACACCTGTAACGAATGCCGTGGCTGGGGAGTCACATATAAATAGACGAACCCTGAAGCGCAATTTATTGTCGCTGTTGCCTACTTTTAAGCCGTTGGCTTGAAGGAATTCAACTTCTCTGCAAAAGTCTGTCAAGAAACTGTCCAAATTTTGTGGCTTCTTAACTCCTGAGAAACATCTTATTATAAAGGGACTAATGTTGTCAAAACCTACAATTGATCCTAGGATAAGTCACAAAACTCTATTGAAACTTTTAAATATCTTCAAGCCATCAATGCCTACATCTATTGAAACTTCTTCTTTTGCGTTTAGGCATTCAAATGATCCCGAAAGAAAAAACTTCTGTATACTTAAATATAAATATTCCCCGATGGGAATGGTAGAAATATTAATTTCTTTCTTATTTGTATTTAAAAGTGTTTTGCAGATAACGGCAAATCTTCCACCTCTACACGCTTTAAGGTGTGCAATAAATCTTCTAAGGCTGTGTGGGTTATAATATTTCTAATAACCTACGATTTTAGTTCTTCACACTTATCAACACTTGCCGTTTCTACAATAGGAGCTTCTTTAACTCCTGAAAATTCACTACAATCAACATTCTACGGAACTAACACTATCACTTATCACAGGCACACAATCTAAATTTCTTTAAATTTCACCGCGATTTTCACTTTCATTTGCAATTATTCTTTTATATGTTTTACATTAGACACAAATATCCTTTTCTCTATAGAAAGTCAGTTCTGAAGTTGACTTTTTTGTATACTAATCTTTTCTTTAACTTTCCCCTTGACGGGTATGGTGTCACCGATGACGGGGTTGCTAACAATCCTAACCTAACCAAATTCGATGAAATAAAACGCATTTAATATCATTTCAATTATATTATAGCAAATTTATTATATATATATACATACAAATATGCTTGTTTTATATTTTAACATACACAAAACTTACTGATATTAGTCCATCGACCAAAATAATTAAATAACCCCGTGGTAGACAACAAACTCTAAGAACAAGCCACCAAAAACGCTAGGGTCGTCGTGATTACTATGTATGGAGTATACCCGTATGGAGATATTCAGGTCACGATCACCAAGAGTATACATTGTCAATAGTTTCATTCATCTAAAGATGGATATAAATTTTTATATCTTGTTTTTTCTTTAAAACAAAACTTACTTGTGCAATGCATTTTGGCTTGGCACATCATTGTGAAATAAATCACCGCCCAACAAATTTAAATCGACATTTCCGGTACAGCTAATTCCAACATTTCCTAGAAAGCGAGGAAACTGTCATCAGTTGCAATATAAGAATAAAATATCACCGCAAGTTTTTCAAAAAATAGATTTACCTCTTGTAGTGTCCTTTTCTCCGTATCTCAAATGATCATCAGTGGACATCATAATACGCAAGGATGTCATTAGTATTCGAAATTCACTTTTTTTATATTATATTGTGAATTTTATTTTATTTTGCTTCAATTTAGAATTTTTCTATACAAAAGGTTGACAAATTTATTGTCTTACTCTTGCACACAGTATTCTAGCCTGTAAATACCAGCGTTGTCACTCATACTTCTTTTCTTAATTCCTATACATATGTATTTTTCATGCTCCAAGAATCCCTGAATATTTTGGAACATTTAAAACAACAATTAGAGCAAAATTTAAGTTAGTTTTGTTAATTGGTTTATTATATAACTATTTTTGCAACATCATTGAACTTGTATATACACAAACATACTGAAAAAGTGTATATTTGATCAACTAAAAACAAATCGTAAGAATTTGGGTATGAAAAGTCCAAAAATGGTAACGCTGTTAGGCTAAAATATGTTTAATTGTGTTAGTGAAAATGTTTTTGTGTGTATTAGTTTCAGTCATTCATTTCTTGTAGGGGAACATCCCTACAAGAAGACTACCGGGTAATTCACTGGTTAATTACCCGATAGTGTTACCTGATATATCGGGTAAAGTTTCACGTAATTTCTCAAACTAATATGACAAAATTATCCGAAACTCTTGTATACATGTGATCTTGCATCTTTTTCTATTATATTCCTTCTCCCGTAAAATAAAACATATATTTGTACTGCTCACTCTAGTGCTAATTAGCATTCATAGTTTTGGTTACATTTAACCAATATATTGGGTAATATTAATTAGTATATGATAACCAAATTATTGGTTAATACTAACTAGTTAATGATAACCAAAATATTGGTTAATACTAACTAGTCAACCCTAATGAACAAATCCATTAAAGATAACAGTTAAAATATACTATTTACATTAAGTTTTATAAAAAAATTGTCTAAGTTACATATTTTTTAATATATTCTTTTTGTTTTGACCTATTGTAGCTGTGGTCTATAGCCTTCTTAAACGCTTTTACGAAGTCGGTCGCAGATAGACTTTGGAAAAAATCTGGAATGCAAAGAAAATATATTAATTTATAGACATTAATATAAATTTAAGTATATAAATATATGCATATATATACATATATATATACATATATATATATATATATATATATATATATATATATACATATCTATATATTATATATATATATATATATATATATATATATATACATATATATATATATATATATATATATATATATAATAGTTAAATCCACCCACAAAATACATAACGAACACATAGTGCAAATAACTTCTCAGAAAAAACTTGCATATGATATGTTTGTAAATAACCAAATAATCTTAACTTCTTAAACCGGTACTTATCAGCTGAGCAGCCTGCAATGTTTGTAAACGGTCAACCATATTGAATTCGAAGGGGAAATATCTTGTTGAATCCAAAAATATGGCATCTTGTTTTCTTAACAGAGATGTGGTTTGTATCACAGATATGGTTTGTATTCCAAAACTTATACCAAGTTATCCATGAAGCAAACTCTACAAGAACAGTGCCGATCATATGACCGGTACTGCTGACAAATTTTCGGTCAGCACGTAGAACAAAGTTTCTATCATTTTGTAATCTTGCATCCCTCTCTAACTTGTTGTATATTATCGCCTGTAAAACATACTACTTACTCTAATGTTTCTGTTATATATAAATGTTTCACCAGTGACCGATCACCCTTGACGGGTATGGTGTCACTAGTGACCAGTCCACGTTGACGTAGAAAGTTGTCACTGCTGACAATTATATTGTTAAAAATAAAACACGATTCATTTATATATAATTATTATTCCATTATATAAAAAACTATTTAGTAAATGAAATTGAGGTTTATAAAGAATATGAATATAACTATATGAAAAAAACTAAAAAAAAATTGAAAAGCAAATATTATATAACAAAATTTAGGTAGCAAATATTAATTAACAAATTAAATAACAAAAATCAAATAAAAATTCTATACAAAAATTAAATAACAACAACTAAATAACCAACATAAGTTAATCCTTACTTTTTTCTTAACGTATATTTTTTGCTTCATACGGTGATGACCTCTATCCAGTGCCTTCTTAAAACCTTTTCCAAATTGCAGGGTATTTTGCATGGGGAAAATATAATATATATATATATATGAAATATATATGTATGAACGTACCCTTCAGGCATTTGTTGATTCTCAAACCTGCCAGAGACTGCTTTTCCCTCCTCCCATCCCAGTTATATTGCAGCAGGTCTTCTGAAAATACTGGCCAGATTACCGTGCCTATGTCTTCAGACACGCCCTTCAATTTCAGCATATATGAGTTCTAAAATTAGCACAAATATTTATTTTTCTTTATAAAAAATTTTATGACTAATTTTATTTTTCTTACCATTGCCTGAGCGAAATCAGGATAGTCCAGCCTCTCTTTGATGGCTGCGATGGTCCGCAAGGACAATATACTTGCAACCTCGTCCATTATACTATCCGAAGTTTCGCCAGTTACTCGGCAAAGAGAGTCCTTCACTCTTTTTGAGGCCACTTTACACTCTATCATTAGCTTCGACTGAGTCATAATCTCCTATGCCTATGTCTTCAGACACGCTCTTCAATTTCAGCATATATGAGTTCTAAAAGGAGCAAAATATTTATTTTTCTTTATAAAAAATTTTATGACTAATTTTATTTTTCTTACCATTGCCTGAGCGAAATCAGGATAGTCCAGCCTCTCTTTGATGGCTGCGATGGTCCGCAAGGACAATATACTTGCAACCTCGTCCTGCACTCTTTTTGAGGCCACTTTACACTCTATCATTAGCTTCGACTGAGTCATAATCTCCGATTTTGATGCGACCTAGTAAGCTTGAAATATTAGAAAAAACAAGCAAAAAAAAGCTATCCGATACTTAGAGTTTCCTCAATCGTCTCTAGGCGATTGGCAATATGCTGCTGGTTGGCGATTAGGGCAGCATGTCCCTGGCTTAGTATGGACTGATTATGCCGAATAACATTAAAATTCTCCACAATATCTTTCTGCCCCTCCAAAACTTGCTGCAGAAGAGCCAGAATATCTAAAAGTTAAAAGAATGTATTATTTAAGTAATATGAGCATTTTGGTCGAATGTAATATATTAAATATTCGAATCGAATGTGTATATATAGAAAGGTATAATTGCAAATTACCTCTATTTTCACTGTTGTTCCTGCTTGGAACTGTTTGCGATGGGCGACTGTCCATCTCATGCAGCCTATAATTTATTCTTGGTAGGATATCTAATGAGTAAAAATAATTAATATTAATAGTTAATGGATTTATAATACTTTACTTACCGGTCAAATCTTTGCTTTCCTCCCCAAATATACTTTGTGAATTGCTCATCTAAATAAAAAAACATTATTATTATCGAAACGAATCTAATGAATTCTTATAATTGTTATTATTATAACTATTATTATTTATTAAAGTTTAGTGTGAAAATCAGTGAAAAAATTAATAAAAAATGTGGCGTAAGAGGGGTGTAAGCAAAAACTTTTTACTATCCTGAGGAATACAAAAGTATTTGAAATCTATATCCTGCCTATTGACTACTCTAGTTTCATCACTTAAGCTACTTGCAACGACTATGGCAAGCTCACTAAATGATTCAAAGGGTTGTTCAAAATAATTATCGGTCTTTTTAAAAACTTTACATAAAAGTTTTTTTGGTTGCGAAATCTGAATACTAATTATTTTAAACCACCCTAATGTTTTTCTAAACAGAAACTATCCTTTTCTTTTCTATGATCAATATTGAACCGGATTATTTGCAAAATCTTGCGGAAATCTGTCTTAATTCACTGTCTTTCTTCTAACCTAAGAAATATTTGCTGTAAAATTTTGTTCGGTTTCTTTACTATTTTTTTTATATATTGCATATAATTTTCAAATTTATATGCTGAAAAGGAATCTAAGGGACCGAATTTTTTAACGCTACCTGATAAATGGAGTAATCTATGAATGTTAAAACTTACTAGTTCATCACCATATAACGTACCGAAAAAATTTACAAAATCTTATAAAAAGTTTTGAGCAATATCTGCCTCTTTGACATCGCAACGCTCACTACATAGAAGTCTTATAGCACTATGTAACAATAAAAAGTGATAGTATTGATCACTACTAACGCAATCCCTCAGAATAAAAATTCCTGTATACAATAAAAACTGTCTGAATTCTGTAGACTTCCAGTTGTGAACTACGTCGAAACTCTTAGCACGCGAAAAAATTCAGATGGGGTATACCTAGCGACATAGTTTATTTTCTTATTCATATTTGCTATATTTGATTTTCTAATTAAAATTTTAAGTAATTTCTTAGTAACGCCAAAATCAACTAAATGCATCGAATCTAAAGGAAGCTGAGATGATTGTTTTTTCTTTGAATTCAGCTATGTGATGAGAAGGCTGACATCTCGATCGAAATGTTATATCCGCTCTCGGAAGACTAACTTGTTTCGAAAACCATACTCTTCTCTCCTTATATAATCCTTCCTGACAACACTTTGGGCAACCCTTCTTACTGTTATGGGACACTACACCTGTAACGAATGCCCTGGCTGGGGAGTCACATATAAATAGACGAACACTGAAGCGCAATTTATTGTCGCTGTTGCCTACTTTTAAGCCGTTGGCTTGAAGGAATTCAACTTCTCTGCAAAAGTCTGTCAAGAAACTGTCAAAATTTTGTGGCTTCTTAACTCCTGAGAAACATCTTATTATAAAGGGACTAATGTTGTCAAAACCTACAATTGATCCTAGGATAAGTCACAAAACTCTATTGAAACTTTTAAATATCTTCAAGCCATCAATGCCTACATCTATTGAAACTTCTTTTGCGTTTAGGGATTCAAATGATCCCGAAAGAAAAAACTTCTGTGTACCTAAATATAAATATTCCCCGATGGGAATGGTAGAAATATTAAGTTCTTTCACACTTATCAACACTTGCCGTTTCTACAATAGGAGCTTCTTTAACTCCTGACACACTATCGTCACTATCACTGTCTGAAAATTCACTACAATCAACATTCTACGGAACTAACACTATCACTTATCACAGGCACACAATCTAAATTTCTTTAAGTTTCACTGCGATTTTCACTTTCATTTGCAATTATTCTTTTATATTTTTTACATTGGACTCAAATATCCTTTTCTCTATAGAAAGTCAGTTCTGAAGTTGACTTTTTTGCATACTAATCTTTTCTTTAACTTTCCTTTTAAAAACCACGATATTCATTTTATAAATTTAAATATTTTTGCGTATTTTGTTCACAATTTTCTTTTATTTCCAAAATAGTTGAGCTGTTTTATACAAACTCAATTTTAAAAATTAACTTGCGTTGATTCCCATATATTAAACGTCAGAAAATTCAGGTTGAACACATTTGTTGTCTTACTCTTGCACATGATCTTAAAAATCCCGATATCCCGTGAAACATTAAAAATAAATATTAAAACAAAATATAGTTTTTGTTAATTGGCTTATTATATAAATCTTTTTGCAACTTCTTTTTAAACTTGTACACACAAACCTTCTGGGAAAGTACATATATGATCAACTAAAAGCAAACCGTAAAAGTTTAGTACGAAAAGTCAAAAGATGGCAACGCTATTAGCAAAAAATATTTTTAATTGCAAACGAATAGAAAATATATCTACACAATGCTGAATAAGTATGTTAGAAGAAATGGCTATACATGGTCATCTCTAAGCACATGTTTTACAATTTAAGCAAATAATGGTGGTTGGAAATAAAACAAAAATTTCGTTTAGGAGAAATATTGTGAAATAAATAATAAAAATAAGTGTTAAATGACTTTAAGACAATATTAAACTGTTTATAAACATTAAAAGAATATACCAAAACTCCTAAATTGTGGCTGGCGGTCAATACCATAAAGAAATCAACATAAAAATTAGCCAAGATTCCCAAAGAATTGAAATACTATCAAATTAGTTTTGTTTTTAATTTTTATTAATGATAGTGCTCAAAAAACTAATTGTTAATGGTTTGTGTTTTGAAATAAATTGTCACTCTGATCATCACGTAATCAATCTGGATATATACTTTAAATAGGACTATGGGAGGCAAAACAAGTGCTTAGTGCTTACAATAGATCTTTTATAAAATTTACTTATGTACAATTTGTTATTACATATATTTCCGTACTAGGCATTGTGTTGACTTCAATGAACATTTGGAAGTGGACAAAACTACTGATAATTTCCAATAGATCCGTCTGCGTACTCTACGCCCCGATGTTAGTGATAGCTTCGAATCCTTCATGTTTTCCTAGTACTTCTAATTATATTATTTTTCAACTGATAATATGCTTATGATATAGAGTTTTTCCAACATGATCGTTTTTGTCAATTTCAGCGGCAAATAAAAAAATTAGGACGCCAACATTATGAAAATTAATTTTCAGTCATAACACAAGCCATGGAAAATCGACTGGATGAATATAATTGATAGCTTGTATAAAGGTCTAAAATCAATTAGTGAACTGTATATCAGCAAGAGTGTATAAAATGTAAGTATTTTTCTGTTATATACTTATAAGTGTAATCTTCAACTTTATTTAAAAATATTAATCGAAATTGTATATCTCTTTTAGGGTCGCACTGTCTACAAAGAATTGCCTGATGGAAAATTGTTAAAGTCAACGTAATTGTGATGATACCTTCAATTAAAACTTTTTTTCTTATTTGGACTAAAAATATATATGTATAAAAAATAATTTATTGTATAACATGCTGCAATGTTTTTAACTTGCTCAATCACAAACTCTGTTCTATTTTGTAGTATTTGAAAAACCATTTCAAACTAGATATTTCTACTTAAAAGTATGTTACCAATTAATAACTCAAATGAAATACCTAATACTAAGAAAATCGCTGCAATCATCACTACATCACTTTTTGAATAAGATCATTGTTGTAAATTTTAACTTTTTGTAAACAAAAATGATATTTTCTATCGACAAGAAAAAGAAAAGAGATAGCAAGCAAAGAAATTTGCTGTCCCTCACGTAACATCGGTCGAAAACTGATCGCATTTTCCTTAAGTGGCTAACTATTTTTTCGATGTTATTGATAATTTTTTTAGATACACACATACCATAGACAGTGATATTGAATAAATAATGTCAAAAATTAATTGAAACATTTAATGTTTAGCGTTTGTTAATTGTATATATATTATGGTGTATTTTCCTACAATTAATGATACGTTGCCAACCACTTGCACACATTATTATACACCCTACAAGCAGACTACCGGTTAATTACCCGATAGTGTTAACTGATATACGGGTAAAGTTTCAGGTAATTTCTTAAGAGCAAAATGACAAAATTACCTGAAACTCTTGTATACATGTGATCTAGCATCTTTCTCAAACTCATTCATTCTCCCGTAAGATGAAACATATATCTGTACTGCTCACTCTAGTGCATTTTGGCATTCATAGTTTTGGTTAAGTATAGCCAAAATATTGGTTAATACTACCTAGTTAATGATAACCAAAATATTGGTTCATACTAACTAGTCAACCCTAATGAACAAATCTATTGGAGATAACAGTTAAAATTTAGTATTTACATTAAGTTTTATTAAAAAATTGTTTAAGTTACTTATATTTTATATATTCTTTTTGTTTTGACCTATTGTAGCTGTGGTCTATAGCCTCTTTCAACGCGTTTACAAAGTCGGTCGCGGATAGACTTTGGAAAATATCTGGTATGTAGAGAAAATATATTAATTTATAGACATTAGTATAAATTTTAGTACATAAATATATGCATATATATATATATATATATATATATATATATATATGTATATATATATATATATATATATATATATATATATATATAAATATATATATATATATATATATATATATATATTTACCTCATATTATTTTGTTTGAAATTGCGAGATCTGAAATGGCTTTTTTTCCCACCTCCCTTTCCAATTGTACATTTGCAGTCGGTCGTCTGTGATTGTAGGTATACGTAAGCTGTAAAAGTTCTAATATTAAAATATATTTATAGCCTTCATACAAAGTAAACCTTTATTACCATTGCTTGGGCGAAATCCTCAGCCTTTAACTTTTCTTCTATTAATTCCATTTTTTCCAATGATTTGATTGGAAGCATGGCATACGGAGGATTCCACTTCTTTTAGCACCACCTTACATTCCATTAGCGCCTTCGCTTGGTCCATTAATTCAGGTCTCAGTGAATGCTAAAAAAGTATATTATTAAAGCCATGGTAGTGACTTCGTGTATTTCTTGATCTCCTTTTTCTCCTTTCATGCGGCAAACAGAGGACTCCACTTTTCGTATACAAAAGTATTTGAAATCTATATCCTGCCTATTGACTACTGTAGTTTCATCACTTAAGCTACTTGCAACGACTATGGCAAGCTCACTAAATGATTCAAAGGGTTGTTCAAAATAATTATCGGTCTTTTTAAAAACTTTACATAAAAGTTTTTTTGGTTGCGAAATCTGAATACTAATTATTTTAAGCTACCCTAATGTTTTTCTAAACAGAAACTATCCTTTTCTTTTCTATGATCAATATTGAACCGGATTATTTGCAAAATCTTGCGGAAATCTGTCTTAATTCACTGTCTTTCTTCTAACCTAAGAAATATTTGCTGTAAAATTTTGTTCGGTTTCTTTACTATTTTTTTTATATATTGCATATAATTTTCAAATTTATATGCTGAAAGGGAATCTAAGGGACCGAATTTTTTAGCGCTACCTGATAAATGGAGTAATCTATGAATGTTAAAACTTACTAGTTCATCACCATATAACGTACCGAAAAAATTTACAAAATCTTATAAAAAGTTTTGAGCAATATCTGCCTCTTTGACATGGCATCGCTCACTACATAGAAGTCTTATAGCACTATGTAACAATAAAAAGTGATAGTATTGATCACTACTAACGCAATCCCTCAGAATAAAAATTCCTGTATACAATAAAAACTGTCTGAATTCTGTAGACTTCCAGTTGTGAACTACGTCGAAACTCTTAGCACGCGAAAAACTTCAGATGGGGTATACCTAGCGACATAGTTTATTTTCTTATTCATATTTGCTATATTTGATTTTCTAATTAAAATTTTAAGTAATTTCTTAGTAACGCCAAAATCAACTAAATGCATCGAATCTAAAGGAAGCTGAGATGATTGTTTTTTCTTTGAATTCAGCTATGTGATGAGAAGGCTGACATCTCGATCGAAATGTTATATCCGCTCTCGGAAGACTAACTTGTTTCGAAAACCATACTCTTCTCTCCTTATATAATCCTTCCTGACAACACTTTGGGCAACCCTTCTTACTGTTATGGGACACTACACCTGTAACGAATGCCCTGGCTGGGGAGTCACATATAAATAGACGAACACTGAAGCGCAATTTATTGTCGCTGTTGCCTACTTTTAAGCCGTTGGCTTGAAGGAATTCAACTTCTCTGCAAAAGTCTGTCAAGAAACTGTAAAAATTTTGTGGCTTCTTAACTCCTGAGAAACATCTTATTATAAAGGGACTAATGTTGTCAAAACCTACAATTGATCCTAGGATAAGTCACAAAACTCTATTGAAACTTTTAAATATCTTCAAGCCATCAATGCCTACATCTATTGAAACTTCTTTTGCGTTTAGGCATTCAAATGATCCCGAAAGAAAAAACTTCTGTGTACCTAAATATAAATATTCCCCGATGGGAATGGTAGAAATATTAAGTTCTTTCACACTTATCAACACTTGCCGTTTCTACAATAGGAGCTTCTTTAACTCCTGACACACTATCGTCACTATCACTGTCTGAAAATTCACTACAATCAACATTCTACGGAACTAACACTATCACTTATCACAGGCACACAATCTAAATTTCTTTAAGTTTCACTGCGATTTTCACTTTCATTTGCAATTATTCTTTTATATTTTTTACATTGGACTCAAATATCCTTTTCTCTATAGAAAGTCAGTTCTGAAGTTGACTTTTTTGCATACTAATCTTTTCTTTAACTTTCCTTTTAAAAACCACGATATTCATTTTATAAATTTAAATATTTTTGCGTATTTTGTTCACAATTTTCTTTTATTTCCAAAATAGTTGAGCTGTTTTATACAAACTCAATTTTAAAAATTAACTTGCGTTGATTCCCATATATTAAACGTCAGAAAATTCAGGTTGAACACATTTGTTGTCTTACTCTTGCACATGATCTTAAAAATCCCGATATCCCGTGAAACATTAAAAATAAATATTAAAACAAAATATAGTTTTTGTTAATTGGCTTATTATATAAATCTTTTTGCAACTTCTTTTTAAACTTGTACACACAAACCTTCTGGGAAAGTACATATATGATCAACTAAAAGCAAACCGTAAAAGTTTAGTACGAAAAGTCAAAAGATAGCAACGCTATTAGCAAAAAATATTTTTAATTGCAAACGAATAGAAAATATATCTACACAATGCTGAATAAGTATGTTAGAAGAAATGGCTATACATGGTCATCTCTAAGCACATGTTTTACAATTTAAGCAAATAATGGTGGTTGGAAATAAAACAAAAATTTCGTTTAGGAGAAATATTGTGAAATAAATAATAAAAATAAGTGTTAAGTGACTTTAAGACAATATTAAACTGTTTATAAACATTAAAAGAATATACCAAAACTCCTAAATTGTGGCTGGCGGTCAATACCATAAAGAAATCAACATAAAAATTAGCCAAGATTCCCAAAGAATTGAAATACTATCAAATTAGTTTTGTTTTTAATTTTTATTAATGATAGTGCTCAAAAAACTAATTGTTAATGGTTTGTGTTTTGAAATAAATTGTCACTCTGATCATCACGTAATCAATCTGGATATATACTTTAAATAGGACTATGGGAGGCAAAACAAGTGCTTAGTGCTTACAATAGATCTTTTATAAAATTTACTTATGTACAATTTGTTATTACATATATTTCCGTACTAGGCATTGTGTTGACTTCAATGAACATTTGGAAGTGGACAAAACTACTGATAATTTCCAATAGATCCGTCTGCGTACTCTACGCCCCGATGTTAGTGATAGCTTCGAATCCTTCATGTTTTCCTAGTCCTTCTAATTATATTATTTTTCAACTGATAATATGCTTATGATATAGAGTTTTTCCAACATGATCGTTTTTGTCAATTTCAGCGGCAAATAAAAAAATTAGGACGCCAACATTATGAAAATTAATTTTCAGTCATAACACAAGCCATGGAAAATCGACTGGATGAATATAATTGATAGCTTGTATAAAGGTCTAAAATCAATTAGTGAACTGTATATCAGCAAGAGTGTATAAAATGTATTTTTCTGTTATATACTTATAAGTGTAATCTTCAACTTTATTTAAAAATATTAATCGAAATTGTATATCTCTTTTAGGGTCGCACTGTCTACAAAGAATTGCCTGATGGAAAATTGTTAAAGTCAACGTAATTGTGATGATACCTTCAATTAAAACTTTTTTTCTTATTTGGACTAAAAATATATATATATATAAAAAATAATTTATTGTATAACATGCTGCAATGTTTTTAACTTGCTCAATCACAAACTCTGTTCTATTTTGTAGTATTTGAAAAACCATTTCAAACTAGATATTTCTACTTAAAAGTATGTTACCAATTAATAACTCAAATGAAATACCTAATACTAAGAAAATCGCTGCAATCATCACTACATCACTTTTTGAATAAGATCATTGTTGTAAATTTTAACTTTTTGTAAACAAAAATGATATTTTCTATCGACAAGAAAAAGAAAAGAGATAGCAAGCAAAGAAATTTGCTGTCCCTCACGTAACATCGGTCGAAAACTGATCGCATTTTCCTTAAGTGGCTAACTATTTTTTCGATGTTATTGATAATTTTTTTAGATACACACATACCATAGACAGTGATATTGAATAAATAATGTCAAAAATTAATTGAAACATTTAATGTTTAGCGTTTGTTAATTGTATATATATTATGGTGTATTTTCCTACAATTAATGATACGTTGCCAACCACTTGCACATATTATTATACACCCTACAAGCAGACTACCGGTTAATTACCCGATAGTGTTAACTGATATACGGGTAAAGTTTCAGGTAATTTCTTAAGAGCAAAATGACAAAATTACCTGAAACTCTTGTATACATGTGATCTAGCATCTTTCTCAAACTCATTCATTCTCCCGTAAGATGAAACATATATCTGCACTGCTCACTCTAGTGCATTTTGGCATTCATAGTTTTGGTTAAGTATAGCCAAAATATTGGTTAATACTACCTAGTTAATGATAACCAAAATATTGGTTTATACTAACTAGTCAACCCTAATGAACAAATCTATTAGAGATAACAGTTAAAATTTAGTATTTACATTAAGTTTTATTAAAAAATTGTTTAAGTTACTTATTTTTTTATATATTCTTTTTGTTTTGACCTATTGTAGCTGTGGTCTATAGCCTCTTTCAACGCGTTTACAAAGTCGGTCGCGGATAGACTTTGGAAAATATCTGGAATGTAGAGAAAATATATTAATTTATAGACATTAGTATAAATTTTAGTACATAAATATATGCATATATATATATATATATATATATATATATATACATATATATATATATATATATATATATATATATATATATATATTTACCTCATATTATTTTGTTTGAAATTGCGAGATCTGAAATGGCTTTTTTTTCCAATTGTACATTTGCAGTAGTTCGTCTGTGATTGTAGGTATACGTAAGCTGTAAAAGTTCTAATATTAAAATATATTTATAGCCTTCATATAAAGTAAACCTTTGTTACCATTGCTTGGGCGAAATCCTCAGCCTTTAACTTTTCTTCTATTAATTCCATTTTTTCCAATGATTTGATTGGAAGCATGGCATACGGAGGATTCCACTTCTTTTAGCACCACCTTACATTCCATTAGCGCATTCGCTTGGGCCATTAATTCAGGTCTCAGTGAATGCTAAAAAAGTATATTATTAACGCCATGGTAGTGACTTCGTGTATTTCTTGATCTCCTTTCATGCGGCAAACAGAGGACTCCACTTTTCGTATACAAAAGTATTTGAAATCTATATCCTGCCTATTGACTACTGTAGTTTCATCACTTAAGCTACTTGCAACGACTATGGCAAGCTCACTAAATGATTCAAAGGGTTGTTCAAAATAATTATCGGTCTTTTTAAAAACTTTACATAAAAGTTTTTTTGGTTGCGAAATCTGAATACTAATTATTTTAAGCTACCCTAATGTTTTTCTAAACAGAAACTATCCTTTTCTTTTCTATGATCAATATTGAACCGGATTATTTGCAAAATCTTGCGGAAATCTGTCTAAATTCACTGTCTTTCTTCTAACCTAAGAAATATTTGCTGTAAAATTTTGTTCGGTTTCTTTACTATTTTTTTATATATTGCATATAATCTTCAAATTTATATGCTGAAAAGGAATCTAAGGGACCGAATTTTTTAACGCTACCTGATATATGGAGTAATCTAAGAATGTCAAAACTTTCTAGTTCATCACCATATAACGTACCGAAAAAATGTACAAAATCTTATAAAAAGTTTTGAGCAATATCTGCCTCTTTGACATGGCAACGCTCACTACATAGAAGTCTTATAGCACTATGTAACAATAAAAAGTGATAGTATTGATCACTACTAACGCAATCCCTCAGAATAAAAATTCCTGTATACAATAAAAACTGTCTGAATTCTGTAGACTTCCAGTTGTGAACTTCGTCGAAACTCCTAAGCACGCGAAAAAATTCAGATGGGATATACCTAGCGACATAGTTTATTTTCTTATTCATATTTGCTATATTTGATTTACTTATTAAAATTTTAAGTAATTTCTTAGTAACGCCAAAATCAATTAAATGCATCGAATCTAAAGGAAACTGAGATGATTTTTTTTTCTTTGAATTCAGCTATGTGATGAGAAGGCTGACATCTCGACCGAAATGTTTTATCCGCTCTCGGAAGACCAACTTGTTTCGAAAACCATACTCTTCTCTCCTTATATAATCCTTCCTGACAACACTTTGGGTAACCCTTCTTACTGTAATGGGACACTACACCTGTAACGAATGCCCTGGCTGGGGAGTCATATATAATTAGACGAACACTGAAGCACAATTTATTGTCGCTGTTGCCTACTTTTAAGCCGTTGGCTTGAAGGAATTCAACTTCTCTGCAAAAGTCTGTCAGGAAACTGTCTAAATTTTGTGGCTTCTTAACTCCTGAGAAACAACTTATTATAAAGGGACTAATGTTGTCAAAACCTACAATTGATCCTAGAATAAGTTACAAAGCTCTATTGAAACTTTTAAATATCTTCAAGCCATCAATGCCTACATCTATTGAAACTTCTTTTGCGTTTAGGGATTCAAATGATCCCGAAAGAAAAAACTTCTGTGTACCTAAATATAAATATTCCCCGATGGGAATGGTAGAAATATTAAGTTCTTTCACACTTATCAACACTTGCCGTTTCTACAATAGGAGCTTCTTTAACTCCTGACACACTATCGTCACTATCACTGTCTGAAAATTCACTACAATCAACATTCTACGGAACTAACACTATCACTTATCACAGGCACACAATCTAAATTTCTTTAAGTTTCACTGCGATTTTCACTTTCATTTGCAATTATTCTTTTATATTTTTTACATTGGACTCAAATATCCTTTTCTCTATAGAAAGTCAGTTCTGAAGTTGACTTTTTTGCATACTAATCTTTTCTTTAACTTTCCTTTTAAAAACCACGATATTCATTTTATAAATTTTAATATTTTTGCGTATTTTGTTCACAATTTTCTTTTATTTCCAAAATAGTTGAGCTGTTTTATACAAACTCAATTTTAAAAATTAACTTGCGGTGATTCCCATATATTAAACGTCAGAAAATTCAGGTTGAACACATTTGTTGTCTTACTCTTGCACATGATCCTAAAAATCCCGATATCCCGTAAAACATTAAAAATAAATTTTAAAACAAAATATAGTTTTTGTTAATTGGCTTATTATATAAATCTTTTTGCAACTTCTTTTTAAACTTGTACACACAAACCTTCTGGAAAAGTACATATATGATCAACTAAAAGCAAACCGTAAAAGTTTAGTACGAAAAGTCAAAAGATGGCAACGCCATTAGCAAAAAATATTTTTAATTGTGTCAGTGAATATTATTAAATACCCTACAAGAACAGTGACGGTCGTTTTACCCGGCCACATGACTGGCACTGCTGACAAAGTTTCGGTCAGCACGTAGAAGAAAGTTTCTATCATTTTATTAAGACTAAAATAAAAAAACTGATGGAAACTTTGGTGTACATGTAATCTTGAATCCCACTCTAACTTGTGTTTATTATCGCCTGTAGAACATATATTCAAACTAATTACTCCAATGTTAAGGCCCAACTATAATATGCGTACGCTAGCGCAGGCGAATTTGCGAAAACATACAATCAAATGTGTACAACCATAACTTGTTTAGATAACTTTTCGTTAAATATAATTTTCCTACGCATAGAGCACAGAAAAAACAGAAAACTCAAAAGTGACAGTTCATTTTGGCCCGTATCAGCTTTTGCCTAACGATAGTGCAAACGAATAGAAAATATATCTACACAATGCTGAATAAGTATGTTAGAAGAAATGGCTATACATGGTCATCTCTAAGCACATGTTTTACAATTTAAGCAAATAATGGTGGTTGGAAATAAAACAAAAATTTCGTTTAGGAGAAATATTGTGAAATAAATAAAAAAAATAAGTGTTAAGTGACTTTAAGACAATATTAAACTGTTTATAAACATTAAAAGAATATACCATAACTCCTAAATTGTGGCTGGCGGTCAATACCATAAAGAAATCAACATAAAAATTAGCCAAGATTCCCAAAGAATTGAAATTCTATCAAATTAGTTTTGCTTTTAATTTTTATTAATGATAGTGCTCAAAAAACTAATTGTTAATGGTTTGTGTTTTGAAATAAATTGTCACTCTGATCATCACGTAATCAATCTGGATATATACTTTAAATAGGACTATGGGAGGCAAAACAAGTGCTTAGTGCTTACAATAGATCTTTTATAAAATTTACTTATGTACAATTTGTTATTACATATATTTCCGTACTAGGCATTGTGTTGACTTCAATGAACATTTGGAAGTGGACAAAACTACTGATAATTTCCAATAGATCCGTCTGCGTACTCTACGCCCCGATGTTAGTGATAGCTTCGAATCCTTCATGTTTTTCTAGTCCTTCTAATTATATTATTTTTCAACTGATAATATGCTTATGATATAGAGTTTTTCCAACATGATCGTTTTTGTCAATTTCAGCGGCAAATAAAAAAATTAGGACGCCAACATTATGAAAATTAATTTTCAGTCATAACACAAGCCATGGAAAATCGACTGGATGAATATAATTGATAGCTTGTATAAAGGTCTAAAATCAATTTGTGAACTGTATATCAGCAAGAGTGTATAAAATGTAAGTATTTTTCTGTTATATACTTATAAGTGTAATCTTCAACTTTATTTAAAAATATTAATCCAAATTGTATATCTCTTTTAGGGTCGCACTGTCTACAAAGAATTGCCTGATGGAAAATTGTTAAAGTCAACGTAATTGTGATGATACCTTCAATTAAAACTTTTTTTCTTATTTGGACTAAAAATATATATGTATAAAAAATAAATTATTGTATAACATGCTGCAATGTTTTTAACTTGCTCAATCACAAACTCTGTTCTATTTTGTAGTATTTGAAAAACCATTTCAAACTAGATATTTCTACTTAAAAGTATGTTACCAATTAATAACTCAAATGAAATACCTAATACTAAGAAAATCGCTGCAATCATCACTACATCACTTTTTGAATAAAATCATTGTTGTAAATTTTAACTTTTTGTAAACAAAAATGATATTTTCTATCGACAAGAAAAAGAAAAGAGATAGCAAGCAAAGAAATTTGCTGTCCCTCACGCAACATCGGTCGAAAACTGATCGCATTTTCCTTAAGTGGCTAACTATTTTTTCGATGTTATTGATAATTTTTTTAGATACACACATACCATAGACAGTGATATTGAATAAATAATGTCAAAAATTAATTGAAACATTTAATGTTTAGCGTTTGTTAATTGTATATATATTATGGTGTATTTTCCTACAATTAATGATACGTTGCCAACCACTTGCACACATTATTATACACCCTACAAGCAGACTACCGGTTAATTACCCGATAGTGTTAACTGATATACGGGTAAAGTTTCAGGTAATTTCTTAAGAGCAAAATGACAAAATTACCTGAAACTCTTGTATACATGTGATCTAGCATCTTTCTCAAACTCATTCATTCTCCCGTAAGATGAAACATATATCTGCACTGCTCACTCTAGTGCATTTTGGCATTCATAGTTTTGGTTAAGTATAGCCAAAATATTGGTTAATACTACCTAGTTAATGATAACCAAAATATTGGTTTATACTAACTAGTCAACCCTAAAGAACAAATCTATTAGAGATAACAGTTAAAATTTAGTATTTACATTAAGTTTTATTAAAAAATTGTTTAAGTTACTTATTTTTTTATATATTCTTTTTGTTTTGACCTATTGTAGCTGTGGTCTATAGCCTCGTTCAACGCGTTTACAAAGTCGGTTACAAAAGTATATTATTAACGCCATGGTAGTGACTTCGTGTATTTCTTGATCTCCTTTTTCTCCTTTCATGCGGCAAACAGAGGACTCCACTTTTCGTATACAAAAGTATTTGAAATCTATATCCTGCCTATTGACTACTGTAGTTTCATCACTTAAGCTACTTGCAACGACTATGGCAAGCTCACTAAATGATTCAAAGGGTTGTTCAAAATAATTATCGGTCTTTTTAAAAACTTTACATAAAAGTTTTTTTGGTTGCGAAATCTGAATACTAATTATTTTAAGCTACCCTAATGTTTTTCTAAACAGAAACTATCCTTTTCTTTTCTATGATCAATATTGAACCGGATTATTTGCAAAATCTTGCGGAAATCTGTCTAAATTCACTGTCTTTCTTCTAACCTAAGAAATATTTGCTGTAAAATTTTGTTCGGTTTCTTTACTATTTTTTTATATATTGCATATAATCTTCAAATTTATATGCTGAAAAGGAATCTAAGGGACCGAATTTTTTAACGCTACCTGATATATGGAGTAATCTAAGAATGTCAAAACTTTCTAGTTCATCACCATATAACGTACCGAAAAAATGTACAAAATCTTATAAAAAGTTTTGAGCAATATCTGCCTCTTTGACATGGCAACGCTCACTACATAGAAGTCTTATAGCACTATGTAACAATAAAAAGTGATAGTATTGATCACTACTAACGCAATCCCTCAGAATAAAAATTCCTGTATACAATAAAAACTGTCTGAATTCTGTAGACTTCCAGTTGTGAACTTCGTCGAAACTCCTAAGCACGCGAAAAAATTCAGATGGGATATACCTAGCGACATAGTTTATTTTCTTATTCATATTTGCTATATTTGATTTACTTATTAAAATTTTAAGTAATTTCTTAGTAACGCCAAAATCAATTAAATGCATCGAATCTAAAGGAAACTGAGATGATTTTTTTTCTTTGAATTCAGCTATGTGATGAGAAGGCTGACATCTCGACCGAAATGTTTTATCCGCTCTCGGAAGACCAACTTGTTTCGAAAACCATACTCTTCTCTCCTTATATAATCCTTCCTGACAACACTTTGGGTAACCCTTCTTACTGTAATGGGACACTACACCTGTAACGAATGCCCTGGCTGGGGAGTCATATATAATTAGACGAACACTGAAGCACAATTTATTGTCGCTGTTGCCTACTTTTAAGCCGTTGGCTTGAAGGAATTCAACTTCTCTGCAAAAGTCTGTCAGGAAACTGTCTAAATTTTGTGGCTTCTTAACTCCTGAGAAACAACTTATTATAAAGGGACTAATGTTGTCAAAACCTACAATTGATCCTAGAATAAGTTACAAAGCTCTATTAAAACTTTTAAATATCTTCAAGCCATCAATGCCTACATCTATTGAAACTTATTCTTTTGCGTTTAGGCATTCAAATGATCCCGAAAGAAAAAACTTCTATATACCTAAATATAAATATTCCCCGATGGGAATGGTAGAAATATTAATTTCTTCCTTATTCGTATTTAAAAGTGTTTTGCAGATAACGGCAAATCTTTCACCTCTACACGCTTTAAAGTGTGCAATAAATCTTCTAAAGCTGTGTGGGTTATAATATTTCTAACAACCTACGATTTTAGTTCTTCACACTTATCAACACTTGCTGTTTCTACAATAGGAGTTTCTTTAACTCCTGATACACTATCGTCACTATCACTGTCTGAAAATTCACTACAATCAACATTCTACGGAACTAACACTATCACTTATCACAGGCACACAATCTAAATTTCTTTAGATTTCACTGCGATTTTCACTTTCATTTGCAATTATTCTTTTATATTTTTTACATTGGACTCAAGTATCCTTTTCTCTATAGAAAGTCAGTTCTGAAGTTGACTTTTTTGCATACTAATCTTTTCTTTAACTTTCCTTTTAAAAACCACGATATTCATTTTATAAATTTTAATATATTTGGGTATTTTGTTCACAATTTTCTCTTATTTCCAAAATAGTTGAGCTGTTTTATACAAACTCAATTTTAAAAATTAACTTGCGGTGATTCCCATATATTAAACGTCAAAAAATTCAGGTTGAACACATTTGTTGTCTTACTCTTTCACATGATCCTAAAAATCCCGATATCCCGTAAAACATTAAAAATAAATTTTAAAACAAAATATAGTTTTTGTTAATTGGCTTATTATATAAATCTTTTTGCAACTTCTTTTTAAACTTGTACACACAAACCTTCTGGAAAAGTACATATATGATCAACTAAAAGCAAACCGTAAAAGTTTAGTACGAAAAGTCAAAAGATGGCAACGCTATTAGCAAAAAATATTTTTAATTGTGTCAGTGAATATTATTAACCACCCTACAAGAACAGTGACGGTCGTTTTACCCGGCCACATGACTGGCACTGCTCACAAAGTTTCGGTCAGCACGTAGAAGAAAGTTTCTATCATTTTATTAAGACTAAAATGAAAAAACTGATGGAAACTTTGGTGTACATGTGATCTTGAATCCCACTCTAACTTGTGTTTATTATCGCCTGTAGAACATATATTCAAACTAATTACTCCAATGTTAAGGCCCAACTATAATATGCGTACGCTAGCGCAGGCGAATTTGCGAAAACATACAATCAAATGTGTACAACCATAACTTGTTTAGATAACTTTTCGTTAAATATAATTTTCCTACGCATAGAGCACAGAAAAAACAGAAAACTCAAAAGTGACAGTTCATTTTGGCCCGTATCAGCTTTTGCCTAACGATAGTGCAAACGAATAGAAAATATATCTACACAATGCTGAATAAGTATGTTAGAAGAAATGGCTATACATGGTCATCTCTAAGCACATGTTTTACAATTTAAGCAAATAATGGTGGTTGGAAATAAAACAAAAATTTCGTTTAGGAGAAATATTGTGAAATAAATAATAAAAATAAGTGTTAAATGACTTTAAGACAATATTAAACTGTTTATAAACATTAAAAGAATATACCAAAACTCCTGAATTGTGGCTGGCGGTCAATACCATAAAGAAATCAACATAAAAATTAGCCAAGATTCCCAAAGAATTGAAATACTATCAAATTAGTTTTGTTTTTAATTTTTATTAATGATAGTGCTCAAAAAACTAATTGTTAATGGTTTGTGTTTTGAAATAAATTGTCACTCTGATCATCACGTAATCAATCTGGATATATACTTTAAATAGGACTATGGGAGGCAAAACAAGTGCTTAGTGCTTACAATAGATCTTTTATAAAATTTACTTATGTACAATTTGTTATTACATATATTTCCGTACTAGGCATTGTGTTGACTTCAATGAACATTTGGAAGTGGACAAAACTACTGATAATTTCCAATAGATCCGTCTGCGTACTCTACGCCCCGATGTTAGTGATAGCTTCGAATCCTTCATGTTTTCCTAGTCCTTCTAATTATATTATTTTTCAACTGATAATATGCTTATGATATAGAGTTTTTCCAACATGATCGTTTTTGTCAATTTCAGCGGCAAATAAAAAAATTAGGACGCCAACATTATGAAAATTAATTTTCAGTCATAACACAAGCCATGGAAAATCGACTGGATGAATATAATTGATAGCTTGTATAAAGGTCTAAAATCAATTAGTGAACTGTATATCAGCAAGAGTGTATAAAATGTATTTTTCTGTTATATACTTATAAGTGTAATCTTCAACTTTATTTAAAAATATTAATCGAAATTGTATATCTCTTTTAGGGTCGCACTGTCTACAAAGAATTGCCTGATGGAAAATTGTTAAAGTCAACGTAATTGTGATGATACCTTCAATTAAAACTTTTTTTCTTATTTGGACTAAAAATATATATATATATATAAAATAATTTATTGTATAACATGCTGCAATGTTTTTAACTTGCTCAATCACAAACTCTGTTCTATTTTGTAGTATTTGAAAAACCATTTCAAACTAGATATTTCTACTTAAAAGTATGTTACCAATTAATAACTCAAATGAAATACCTAATACTAAGAAAATCGCTGCAATCATCACTACATCACTTTTTGAATAAGATCATTGTTGTAAATTTTAACTTTTTGTAAACAAAAATGATATTTTCTATCGACAAGAAAAAGAAAAGAGATAGCAAGCAAAGAAATTTGCTGTCCCTCACGTAACATCGGTCGAAAACTGATCGCATTTTCCTTAAGTGGCTAACTATTTTTTCGATGTTATTGATAATTTTTTTAGATACACACATACCATAGACAGTGATATTGAATAAATAATGTCAAAAATTAATTGAAACATTTAATGTTTAGCGTTTGTTAATTGTATATATATTATGGTGTATTTTCCTACAATTAATGATACGTTGCCAACCACTTGCACATATTATTATACACCCTACAAGCAGACTACCGGTTAATTACCCGATAGTGTTAACTGATATACGGGTAAAGTTTCAGGTAATTTCTTAAGAGCAAAATGACAAAATTACCTGAAACTCTTGTATACATGTGATCTAGCATCTTTCTCAAACTCATTCATTCTCCCGTAAGATGAAACATATATCTGCACTGCTCACTCTAGTGCATTTTGGCATTCATAGTTTTGGTTAAGTATAGCCAAAATATTGGTTAATACTACCTAGTTAATGATAACCAAAATATTGGTTTATACTAACTAGTCAACCCTAATGAACAAATCTATTAGAGATAACAGTTAAAATTTAGTATTTACATTAAGTTTTATTAAAAAATTGTTTAAGTTACTTATTTTTTTATATATTCTTTTTGTTTTGACCTATTGTAGCTGTGGTCTATAGCCTCTTTCAACGCGTTTACAAAGTCGGTCGCGGATAGACTTTGGAAAATATCTGGAATGTAGAGAAAATATATTAATTTATAGACATTAGTATAAATTTTAGTACATAAATATATGCATATATATATATATATATATACATATATATATATATATATATATATATATATATATATATATTTACCTCATATTATTTTGTTTGAAATTGCGAGATCTGAAATGGCTTTTTTTTCCAATTGTACATTTGCAGTAGTTCGTCTGTGATTGTAGGTATACGTAAGCTGTAAAAGTTCTAATATTAAAATATATTTATAGCCTTCATATAAAATAAACCTTTGTTACCATTGCTTGGGCGAAATCCTCAGCCTTTAACTTTTCTTCTATTAATTCCATTTTTTCCAATGATTTGATTGGAAGCATGGCATACGGAGGATTCCACTTCTTTTAGCACCACCTTACATTCCATTAGCGCATTCGCTTGGGCCATTAATTCAGTTCTCAGTGAATGCTAAAAAAGTATATTATTAACGCCATGGTAGTGACTTCGTGTATTTCTTGATCTCCTTTTTCTCCTTTTTCTCCTTTCATGCGGCAAACAGAGGACTCCACTTTTCGTATACAAAAGTATTTGAAATCTATATCCTGCCTATTGACTACTGTAGTTTCATCACTTAAGCTACTTGCAACGACTATGGCAAGCTCACTAAATGATTCAAAGAGTTGTTCAAAATAATTATCGGTCTTTTTAAAAACTTTACATAAAAGTTTTTTTACTAATTATTTTAAGCTACCCTAATGTTTTTCTAAACAGAAACTATCCTTTTCTTTTCTATGATCAATATTGAACCGGATTATTTGCAAAATCTTGCGGAAATCTGTCTTAATTCACTGTCTTTCTCCTAACCTAAGAAATATTTGCTGTAAAATTTTGTTCGGTTTCTTTACTATTTTTTTTATATATTGCATATAATTTTCAAATTTATATGCTGAAAGGGAATCTAAGGGACCGAATTTTTTAGCGCTACCTGATAAATGGAGTAATCTATGAATGTTAAAACTTACTAGTTCATCACCATATAACGTACCGAAAAAATTTACAAAATCTTATAAAAAGTTTTGAGCAATATCTGCCTCTTTGACATGGCAACGCTCACTACATAAAAGTCTTATAGCACTATGTAACAATAAAAAGTGATAGTATTGATCACTACTAACGCAATCCCTCAGAATAAAAATTCCTGTATACAATAAAAACTGTCTGAATTCTGTAGACTTCCAGTTGTAAGCTACGTCGAAACTTTTAGCACGCGAAAAAATTCAGATGGGGTATACCTAGCGACATAGTTTATTTTCTTATTCATATTTGCTATATTTGATTTTCTAATTAAAATTTTAAGTAATTTCTTAGTAACGCCAAAATCAACTAAGTGCATCGAATCTAAAGGAAGCTGAGATGATTGTTTTTTCTTTGAATTCAGCTATGTGATGAGAAGGCTGACATCTCGATCGAAATGTTATATCCGCTCTCGGAAGACTAACTTGTTTCGAAAACCATACTCTTCTCTCCTTATATAATCCTTCCTGACAACACTTTGGGCAACCCTTCTTACTGTTATGGGACACTACACCTGTAACGAATGCCCTGGCTGGGGAGTCACATATAAATAGACGAACACTGAAGCGCAATTTATTGTCGCTGTTGCCTACTTTTAAGCCGTTGGCTTGAAGGAATTCAACTTCTCTGCAAAAGTCTGTCAAGAAACTGTCAAAATTTTGTGGCTTCTTAACTCCTGAGAAACATCTTATTATAAAGGGACTAATGTTGTCAAAACCTACAATTGATCCTAGGATAAGTCACAAAACTCTATTGAAACTTTTAAATATCTTCAAGCCATCAATGCCTACATCTATTGAAACTTCTTTTGCGTTTAGGCATTCAAATGATCCCGAAAGAAAAAACTTCTGTGTACCTAAATATAAATATTCCCCGATGGGAATGGTAGAAATATTAAGTTCTTTCACACTTATCAACACTTGCCGTTTCTACAATAGGAGCTTCTTTAACTCCTGATACACTATCGTCACTATCACTGTCTGAAAATTCACTACAATCAACATTCTACGGAACTAACACTATCACTTATCACAGGCACACAATCTAAATTTCTTTAAATTTCACTGCGATTTTCACTTTCATTTGCAATTATTCTTTTATATTTTTTACATTGGACTCAAGTATCCTTTTCTCTATAGAAAGTCAGTTCTGAAGTTGACTTTTTTGCATACTAATCTTTTCTTTAACTTTCCTTTTAAAAACCACGATATTCATTTTATAAATTTTAATATATTTGGGTATTTTGTTCACAATTTTCTCTTATTTCCAAAATAGTTGAGCTGTTTTATACAAACTCAATTTTAAAAATTAACTTGCGGTGATTCCCATATATTAAACGTCAAAAAATTCAGGTTGAACACATTTGTTGTCTTACTCTTTCACATGATCCTAAAAATCCCGATATCCCGTAAAACATTAAAAATAAATTTTAAAACAAAATATAGTTTTTGTTAATTGGCTTATTATATAAATCTTTTTGCAACTTCTTTTTAAACTTGTACACACAAACCTTCTGGAAAAGTACATATATGATCAACTAAAAGCAAACCGTAAAAGTTTAGTACGAAAAGTCAAAAGATGGCAACGCTATTAGCAAAAAATATTTTTAATTGTGTCAGTGAATATTATTAACCACCCTACAAGAACAGTGACGGTCGTTTTACCCGGCCACATGACTGGCACTGCTCACAAAGTTTCGGTCAGCACGTAGAAGAAAGTTTCTATCATTTTATTAAGACTAAAATGAAAAAACTGATGGAAACTTTGGTGTACATGTGATCTTGAATCCCACTCTAACTTGTGTTTATTATCGCCTGTAGAACATATATTCAAACTAATTACTCCAATGTTAAGGCCCAACTATAATATGCGTACGCTAGCGCAGGCGAATTTGCGAAAACATACAATCAAATGTGTACAACCATAACTTGTTTAGATAACTTTTCGTTAAATATAATTTTCCTACGCATAGAGCACAGAAAAAACAGAAAACTCAAAAGTGACAGTTCATTTTGGCCCGTATCAGCTTTTGCCTAACGATAGTGCAAACGAATAGAAAATATATCTACACAATGCTGAATAAGTATGTTAGAAGAAATGGCTATACATGGTCATCTCTAAGCACATGTTTTACAATTTAAGCAAATAATGGTGGTTGGAAATAAAACAAAAATTTCGTTTAGGAGAAATATTGTGAAATAAATAATAAAAATAAGTGTTAAATGACTTTAAGACAATATTAAACTGTTTATAAACATTAAAAGAATATACCAAAACTCCTAAATTGTGGCTGGCGGTCAATACCATAAAGAAATCAACATAAAAATTAGCCAAGATTCCCAAAGAATTGAAATACTATCAAATTAGTTTTGTTTTTAATTTTTATTAATGATAGTGCTCAAAAAACTAATTGTTAATGGTTTGTGTTTTGAAATAAATTGTCACTCTGATCATCACGTAATCAATCTGGATATATACTTTAAATAGGACTATGGGAGGCAAAACAAGTGCTTAGTGCTTACAATAGATCTTTTATAAAATTTACTTATGTACAATTTGTTATTACATATATTTCCGTACTAGGCATTGTGTTGACTTCAATGAACATTTGGAAGTGGACAAAACTACTGATAATTTCCAATAGATCCGTCTGCGTACTCTACGCCCCGATGTTAGTGATAGCTTCGAATCCTTCATGTTTTCCTAGTCCTTCTAATTATATTATTTTTCAACTGATAATATGCTTATGATATAGAGTTTTTCCAACATGATCGTTTTTGTCAATTTCAGCGGCAAATAAAAAAATTAGGACGCCAACATTATGAAAATTAATTTTCAGTCATAACACAAGCCATGGAAAATCGACTGGATGAATATAATTGATAGCTTGTATAAAGGTCTAAAATCAATTAGTGAACTGTATATCAGCAAGAGTGTATAAAATGTATTTTTCTGTTATATACTTATAAGTGTAATCTTCAACTTTATTTAAAAATATTAATCGAAATTGTATATCTCTTTTAGGGTCGCACTGTCTACAAAGAATTGCCTGATGGAAAATTGTTAAAGTCAACGTAATTGTGATGATACCTTCAATTCAAACTTTTTTTCTTATTTGGACTAAAAATATATATATAAAAAATAATTTATTGTATAACATGCTGCAATGTTTTTAACTTGCTCAATCACAAACTCTGTTCTATTTTGTAGTATTTGAAAAACCATTTCAAACTAGATATTTCTACTTAAAAGTATGTTACCAATTAATAACTCAAATGAAATACCTAATACTAAGAAAATCGCTGCAATCATCACTACATCACTTTTTGAATAAGATCATTGTTGTAAATTTTAACTTTTTGTAAACAAAAATGATATTTTCTATCGACAAGAAAAAGAAAAGAGATAGCAAGCAAAGAAATTTGCTGTCCCTCACGTAACATCGGTCGAAAACTGATCGCATTTTCCTTAAGTGGCTAACTATTTTTTCGATGTTATTGATAATTTTTTTAGATACACACATACCATAGACAGTGATATTGAATAAATAATGTCAAAAATTAATTGAAACATTTAATGTTTAGCGTTTGTTAATTGTATATATATTATGGTGTATTTTCCTACAATTAATGATACGTTGCCAACCACTTGCACATATTATTATACACCCTACAAGCAGACTACCGGTTAATTACCCGATAGTGTTAACTGATATACGGGTAAAGTTTCAGGTAATTTCTTAAGAGCAAAATGACAAAATTACCTGAAACTCTTGTATACATGTGATCTAGCATCTTTCTCAAACTCATTCATTCTCCCGTAAGATGAAACATATATCTGCACTGCTCACTCTAGTGCATTTTGGCATTCATAGTTTTGGTTAAGTATAGCCAAAATATTGGTTAATACTACCTAGTTAATGATAACCAAAATATTGGTTTATACTAACTAGTCAACCCTAATGAACAAATCTATTAGAGATAACAGTTAAAATTTAGTATTTACATTAAGTTTTATTAAAAAATTGTTTAAGTTACTTATTTTTTTATATATTCTTTTTGTTTTGACCTATTGTAGCTGTGGTCTATAGCCTCTTTCAACGCGTTTACAAAGTCGGTCGCGGATAGACTTTGGAAAATATCTGGAATGTAGAGAAAATATATTAATTTATAGACATTAGTATAAATTTTAGTACATAAATATATGCATATATATATATATATATATATATATATATATACATATATATATATATATATATATATATATATATATATATATTTACCTCATATTATTTTGTTTGAAATTGCGAGATCTGAAATGGCTTTTTTTTCCAATTGTACATTTGCAGTAGTTCGTCTGTGATTGTAGGTATACGTAAGCTGTAAAAGTTCTAATATTAAAATATATTTATAGCCTTCATATAAAGTAAACCTTTGTTACCATTGCTTGGGCGAAATCCTCAGCCTTTAACTTTTCTTCTATTAATTCCATTTTTTCCAATGATTTGATTGGAAGCATGGCATACGGAGGATTCCACTTCTTTTAGCACCACCTTACATTCCATTAGCGCATTCGCTTGGGCCATTAATTCAGGTCTCAGTGAATGCTAAAAAAGTATATTATTAACGCCATGGTAGTGACTTCGTGTATTTCTTGATCTCCTTTTTCTCCTTTTTCTCCTTTCATGCGGCAAACAGAGGACTCCACTTTTCGTATACAAAAGTATTTGAAATCTATATCCTGCCTATTGACTACTGTAGTTTCATCACTTAAGCTACTTGCAACGACTATGGCAAGCTCACTAAATGATTCAAAGAGTTGTTCAAAATAATTATCGGTCTTTTTAAAAACTTTACATAAAAGTTTTTTTACTAATTATTTTAAGCTACCCTAATGTTTTTCTAAACAGAAACTATCCTTTTCTTTTCTATGATCAATATTGAACCGGATTATTTGCAAAATCTTGCGGAAATCTGTCTTAATTCACTGTCTTTCTCCTAACCTAAGAAATATTTGCTGTAAAATTTTGTTCGGTTTCTTTACTATTTTTTTTATATATTGCATATAATTTTCAAATTTATATGCTGAAAGGGAATCTAAGGGACCGAATTTTTTAGCGCTACCTGATAAATGGAGTAATCTATGAATGTTAAAACTTACTAGTTCATCACCATATAACGTACCGAAAAAATTTACAAAATCTTATAAAAAGTTTTGAGCAATATCTGCCTCTTTGACATGGCAACGCTCACTACATAGAAGTCTTATAGCACTATGTAACAATAAAAAGTGATAGTATTGATCACTACTAACGCAATCCCTCAGAATAAAAATTCCTGTATACAATAAAAACTGTCTGAATTCTGTAGACTTCCAGTTGTAAACTACGTCGAAACTCTTAGCACGCGAAAAAATTCAGATGGGGTATACCTAGCGACATAGTTTATTTTCTTATTCATATTTGCTATATTTGATTTTCTAATTAAAATTTTAAGTAATTTCTTAGTAACGCCAAAATCAACTAAATGCATCGAATCTAAAGGAAGCTGAGATGATTGTTTTTTCTTTGAATTCAGCTATGTGATGAGAAGGCTGACATCTCGATCGAAATGTTATATCCGCTCTCGGAAGACTAACTTGTTTCGAAAACCATACTCTTCTCTCCTTATATAATCCTTCCTGACAACACTTTGGGCAACCCTTCTTACTGTTATGGGACACTACACCTGTAACGAATGCCCTGGCTGGGGAGTCACATATAAATAGACGAACACTGAAGCGCAATTTATTGTCGCTGTTGCCTACTTTTAAGCCGTTGGCTTGAAGGAATTCAACTTCTCTGCAAAAGTCTGTCAAGAAACTGTCAAAATTTTGTGGCTTCTTAACTCCTGAGAAACATCTTATTATAAAGGGACTAATGTTGTCAAAACCTACAATTGATCCTAGGATAAGTCACAAAACTCTATTGAAACTTTTAAATATCTTCAAGCCATCAATGCCTACATCTATTGAAACTTCTTTTGCGTTTAGGCATTCAAATGATCCCGAAAGAAAAAACTTCTGTGTACCTAAATATAAATATTCCCCGATGGGAATGGTAGAAATATTAAGTTCTTTCACACTTATCAACACTTGCCGTTTCTACAATAGGAGCTTCTTTAACTCCTGACACACTATCGTCACTATCACTGTCTGAAAATTCACTACAATCAACATTCTACGGAACTAACACTATCACTTATCACAGGCACACAATCTAAATTTCTTTAAGTTTCACTGCGATTTTCACTTTCATTTGCAATTATTCTTTTATATTTTTTACATTGGACTCAAATATCCTTTTCTCTATAGAAAGTCAGTTCTGAAGTTGACTTTTTTGCATACTAATCTTTTCTTTAACTTTCCTTTTAAAAACCACGATATTCATTTTATAAATTTTAATATTTTTGCGTATTTTGTTCACAATTTTCTTTTATTTCCAAAATAGTTGAGCTGTTTTATACAAACTCAATTTTAAAAATTAACTTGCGTTGATTCCCATATATTAAACGTCAGAAAATTCAGGTTGAACACATTTGTTGTCTTACTCTTGCACATGATCTTAAAAATCCCGATATCCCGTGAAACATTAAAAATAAATATTAAAACAAAATATAGTTTTTGTTAATTGGCTTATTATATAAATCTTTTTGCAACTTCTTTTTAAACTTGTACACACAAACCTTCTGGGAAAGTACATATATGATCAACTAAAAGCAAACCGTAAAAGTTTAGTACGAAAAGTCAAAAGATGGCAACGCTATTAGCAAAAAATATTTTTAATTGCAAACGAATAGAAAATATATCTACACAATGCTGAATAAGTATGTTAGAAGAAATGGCTATACATGGTCATCTCTAAGCACATGTTTTACAATTTAAGCAAATAATGGTGGTTGGAAATAAAACAAAAATTTCGTTTAGGAGAAATATTGTGAAATAAATAATAAAAATAAGTGTTAAATGACTTTAAGACAATATTAAACTGTTTATAAACATTAAAAGAATATACCAAAACTCCTAAATTGTGGCTGGCGGTCAATACCATAAAGAAATCAACATAAAAATTAGCCAAGATTCCCAAAGAATTGAAATACTATCAAATTAGTTTTGTTTTTAATTTTTATTAATGATAGTGCTCAAAAAACTAATTGTTAATGGTTTGTGTTTTGAAATAAATTGTCACTCTGATCATCACGTAATCAATCTGGATATATACTTTAAATAGGACTATGGGAGGCAAAACAAGTGCTTAGTGCTTACAATAGATCTTTTATAAAATTTACTTATGTACAATTTGTTATTACATATATTTCCGTACTAGGCATTGTGTTGACTTCAATGAACATTTGGAAGTGGACAAAACTACTGATAATTTCCAATAGATCCGTCTGCGTACTCTACGCCCCGATGTTAGTGATAGCTTCGAATCCTTCATGTTTTCCTAGTCCTTCTAATTATATTATTTTTCAACTGATAATATGCTTATGATATAGAGTTTTTCCAACATGATCGTTTTTGTCAATTTCAGCGGCAAATAAAAAAATTAGGACGCCAACATTATGAAAATTAATTTTCAGTCATAACACAAGCCATGGAAAATCGACTGGATGAATATAATTGATAGCTTGTATAAAGGTCTAAAATCAATTAGTGAACTGTATATCAGCAAGAGTGTATAAAATGTGAGTATTTTTCTGTTATATACTTATAAGTGTAATCTTCAACTTTATTTAAAAATATTAATCGAAATTGTATATCTCTTTTAGGGTCGCACTGTCTACAAAGAATTGCCTGATGGAAAATTGTTAAAGTCAACGTAATTGTGATGATACCTTCAATTAAAACTTTTTTTCTTATTTGGACTAAAAATATATATATATAAAAAATAATTTATTGTATAACATGCTGCAATGTTTTTAACTTGCTCAATCACAAACTCTGTTCTATTTTGTAGTATTTGAAAAACCATTTCAAACTAGATATTTCTACTTAAAAGTATGTTACCAATTAATAACTCAAATGAAATACCTAATACTAAGAAAATGGCTGCAATCATCACTACATCACTTTTTGAATAAGATCATTGTTGTAAATTTTAACTTTTTGTAAACAAAAATGATATTTTCTATCGACAAGAAAAAGAAAAGAGATAGCAAGCAAAGAAATTTGCTGTCCCTCACGTAACATCGGTCGAAAACTGATCGCATTTTCCTTAAGTGGCTAACTATTTTTTCGATGTTATTGATAATTTTTTTAGATACACACATACCATAGACAGTGATATTGAATAAATAATGTCAAAAATTAATTGAAACATTTAATGTTTAGCGTTTGTTAATTGTATATATATTATGGTGTATTTTCCTACAATTAATGATACGTTGCCAACCACTTGCACATATTATTATACACCCTACAAGCAGACTACCGGTTAATTACCCGATAGTGTTAACTGATATACGGGTAAAGTTTCAGGTAATTTCTTAAGAGCAAAATGACAAAATTACCTGAAACTCTTGTATACATGTGATCTAGCATCTTTCTCAAACTCATTCATTCTCCCGTAAGATGAAACATATATCTGCACTGCTCACTCTAGTGCATTTTGGCATTCATAGTTTTGGTTAAGTATAGCCAAAATATTGGTTAATACTACCTAGTTAATGATAACCAAAATATTGGTTTATACTAACTAGTCAACCCTAATGAACAAATCTATTAGAGATAACAGTTAAAATTTAGTATTTACATTAAGTTTTATTAAAAAATTGTTTAAGTTACTTATTTTTTTATATATTCTTTTTGTTTTGACCTATTGTAGCTGTGGTCTATAGCCTCTTTCAACGCGTTTACAAAGTCGGTCGCGGATAGACTTTGGAATATATCTGGAATGTAGAGAAAATATATTAATTTATAGACATTAGTATAAATTTTAGTACATAAATATATGCATATATATATATATATATATATATACATATATATATATATATATATATATATATATATATTTACCTCATAGTATTTTGTTTGAAATTGCGAGATCTGAAATGGCTTTTTTTTCCAATTGTACATTTGCAGTAGTTCGTCTGTGATTGTAGGTATACGTAAGCTGTAAAAGTTCTAATATTAAAATATATTTATAGCCTTCATATAAAGTAAACCTTTGTTACCATTGCTTGGGCGAAATCCTCAGCCTTTAACTTTTCTTCTATTAATTCCATTTTTTCCAATGATTTGATTGGAAGCATGGCATACGGAGGATTCCACTTCTTTTAGCACCACCTTACATTCCATTAGCGCATTCGCTTGGGCCATTAATTCAGGTCTCAGTGAATGCTAAAAAAGTATATTATTAACGCCATGGTAGTGACTTCGTGTATTTTTTGATCTCCTTTCATGCGGCAAACAGAGGACTCCACTTTTCGTATACAAAAGTATTTGAAATCTATATCCTGCCTATTGACTACTCTAGTTTCATCACTTAAGCTACTTGCAACGACTATGGCAAGCTCACTAAATGATTCAAAGGGTTGTTCAAAATAATTATCGGTCTTTTTAAAAACTTTACATAAAAGTTTTTTTGGTTGCGAAATCTGAATACTAATTATTTTAAGCTACCCTAATGTTTTTCTAAACAGAAACTATCCTTTTCTTTTCTATGATCAATATTGAACCGGATTATTTGCAAAATCTTGCGGAAATCTGTCTTAATTCACTGTCTTTCTCCTAACCTAAGAAATATTTGCTGTAAAATTTTGTTCGGTTTCTTTACTATTTTTTTTATATATTGCATATAATTTTCAAATTTATATGCTGAAAGGGAATCTAAGGGACCGAATTTTTTAGCGCTACCTGATAAATGGAGTAATCTATGAATGTTAAAACTTACTAGTTCATCACCATATAACGTACCGAAAAAATTTACAAAATCTTATAAAAAGTTTTGAGCAATATCTGCCTCTTTGACATGGCAACGCTCACTACATAAAAGTCTTATAGCACTATGTAACAATAAAAAGTGATAGTATTGATCACTACTAACGCAATCCCTCAGAATAAAAATTCCTGTATACAATAAAAACTGTCTGAATTCTGTAGACTTCCAGTTGTAAACTACGTCGAAACTTTTAGCACGCGAAAAAATTCAGATGGGGTATACCTAGCGACATAGTTTATTTTCTTATTCATATTTGCTATATTTGATTTTCTAATTAAAATTTTAAGTAATTTCTTAGTAACGCCAAAATCAACTAAGTGCATCGAATCTAAAGGAAGCTGAGATGATTGTTTTTTCTTTGAATTCAGCTATGTGATGAGAAGGCTGACATCTCGATCGAAATGTTATATCCGCTCTCGGAAGACTAACTTGTTTCGAAAACCATACTCTTCTCTCCTTATATAATCCTTCCTGACAACACTTTGGGCAACCCTTCTTACTGTTATGGGACATTACACCTGTAACGAATGCCCTGGCTGGGGAGTCACATATAAATAGACGAACACTGAAGCGCAATTTTTGTCGCTGTTGCCTACTTTTAAGCCGCTGGCTTGAAGGAATTCAACTTCTCTGCAAAAGTCTGTCAAGAAACTGTCAAAATTTTGTGGCTTCTTAACTCCTGAGAAACATCTTATTATAAAGGGACTAATGTTGTCAAAACCTACAATTGATCCTAGGATAAGTCACAAAACTCTATTGAAACTTTTAAATATCTTCAAGCCATCAATGCCTACATCTATTGAAACTTCTTTTGCGTTTAGGCATTCAAATGATCCCGAAAGAAAAAACTTCTGTGTACCTAAATATAAATATTCCCCGATGGGAATGGTAGAAATATTAAATTCTTTCACACTTATCAACACTTGCCGTTTCTACAATAGGAGCTTCTTTAACTCCTGACACACTATCGTCACTATCACTGTCTGAAAATTCACTACAATCAACATTCTACGGAACTAACACTATCACTTATCACAGGCACACAATCTAAATTTCTTTAAGTTTCACTGCGATTTTCACTTTCATTTGCAATTATTCTTTTATATTTCTTACATTGGACTCAAATATCCTTTTCTCTATAGAAAGTCAGTTCTGAAGTTGACTTTTTTGCATACTAATCTTTTCTTTAACTTTCCTTTTAAAAACCACGATATTCATTTTATAAATTTTAATATTTTTGCGTATTTTGTTCACAATTTTCTTTTATTTCCAAAATAGTTGAGCTGTTTTATACAAACTCAATTTTAAAAATTAACTTGCGGTGAATCCCATATATTAAACGTCAGAAAATTCAGGTTGAACACATTTGTTGTCTTACTCTTTCACATGATCCTAAAAATCCCGATATCCCGTAAAACATTAAAAATAAATTTTAAAACAAAATATAGTTTTTGTTAATTGGCTTATTATATAAATCTTTTTGCAACTTCTTTTTAAACTTGTACACACAAACCTTCTGGAAAAGTACATATATGATCAACTAAAAGCAAACCGTAAAAGTTTAGTACGAAAAGTCAAAAGATGGCAACGCTATTAGCAAAAAATATTTTTAATTGTGTCAGTGAATATTATTAACCACCCTACAAGAACAGTGACGGTCGTTTTACCCGGCCACATGACTGGCACTGCTCACAAAGTTTCGGTCAGCACGTAGAAGAAAGTTTCTATCATTTTATTAAGACTAAAATGAAAAAACTGATGGAAACTTTGGTGTACATGTGATCTTGAATCCCACTCTAACTTGTGTTTATTATCGCCTGTAGAACATATATTCAAACTAATTACTCCAATGTTAAGGCCCAACTATAATATGCGTACGCTAGCGCAGGCGAATTTGCGAAAACATACAATCAAATGTGTACAACCATAACTTGTTTAGATAACTTTTCGTTAAATATAATTTTCCTACGCATAGAGCACAGAAAAAATAGAAAACTCAAAAGTGACAGTTCATTTTGGCCCGTATCAGTTTTTGCCTAACGATAGTGCAAACGAATAGAAAAAATATCTACACAATGCTGAATAAGTATGTTAGAAGAAATGGCTATACATGGTCATCTCTAAGCACATGTTTTACAATTTAAGCAAAAAATGGTGGTTGGAAATAAAACAAAAATTTCGTTTAGGAGAAATATTGTGAAATAAATAATAAAAATAAGTGTTAAGTGACTTTAAGACAATATTAAACTGTTTATAAACATTAAAAGAATATACCAAAACTCCTAAATTGTGGCTGGCGGTCAATACCATAAAGAAATCAACATAAAAATTAGCCAAGATTCCCAAAGAATTGAAATACTATCAAATTAGTTTTGTTTTTAATTTTTATTAATGATAGTGCTCAAAAAACTAATTGTTAATGGTTTGTGTTTTGAAATAAATTGTCACTCTGATCATCACGTAATCAATCTGGATATATACTTTAAATAGGACTATGGGAGGCAAAACAAGTGCTTAGTGCTTACAATAGATCTTTTATAAAATTTACTTATGTACAATTTGTTATTACATATATTTCCGTACTAGGCATTGTGTTGACTTCAATGAACATTTGGAAGTGAACAAAACTACTGATAATTTCCAATAGATCCGTCTGCGTACTCTACGCCCCGATGTTAGTGATAGCTTCGAATCCTTCATGTTTTCCTAGTCCTTCTAATTATATTATTTTTCAACTGATAATATGCTTATGATATAGAGTTTTTCCAACATGATCGTTTTTGTCAATTTCAGCGGCAAATAAAAAAATTAGGACGCCAACATTATGAAAATTAATTTTCAGTCATAACACAAGCCATGGAAAATCGACTGGATGAATATAATTGATAGCTTGTATAAAGGTCTAAAATCAATTTGTGAACTGTATATCAGCAAGAGTGTATAAAATGTAAGTATTTTTCTGTTATATACTTATAAGTGTAATCTTCAACTTTATTTAAAAATATTAATCCAAATTGTATATCTCTTTTAGGGTCGCACTGTCTACAAAGAATTGCCTGATGGAAATTAAAACTTTTTTTCTTATTTGGACTAAAAATATATATGTATAAAAAATAATTTATTGTATAACATGCTGCAATGTTTTTAACTTGCTCAATCACAAACTCTGTTGTATTTTGTATTATTTGAAAAACCATTTCAAACTAGATATTTCTACTTAAAAATATGTTACCAATTAATAACTTAAATGAAATACCTAATACTAAGAAAATCGCTGCAATCATCACTACATCACTTTTTGAATAAGATCATTGTTGTGAATTTTAACTTTTTGTAAACAAAAATTATATTTTCTATCGACAAGAAAAATAAAAGAGATAGCAAGCAAAGCAATTTGCTGTTCCTCACGTAACATCGGTCGAAAACTGATCGCATTTTCCTTAAGTGGCCAACTATTTTTTCGATGTTATTGATAATTTTTTTAGATACACACATACCATAGACAGTGATATTGAATAAATAATGTCAAAAATTAATTGAAACATTTAATGTTTAGCGTTTGTTAATTGTATATATATTATGGTGTATTTTCCTACAATTAATGATACGTTGCCAACCACTTGCACACATTATTATACACCCTACAAGCAGACTACCGGTTAATTACCCGATAGTGTTAACTGATATACGGGTAAAGTTTCAGGTAATTTCTTAAGAGCAAAATGACAAAATTACCTGGAACTCTTGTATACATGTGATCTAGCATCTTTCTCAAACTCATTCATTCTCCCGTAAGATGAAACATATATCTGCACTGCTCACTCTAGTGCATTTTGGCATTCTTAGTTTTGGTTAAGTATAGCCAAAATATTGGTTAATACTACCTAGTTAATGATAACCAAAATATTGGTTTATACTAACTAGTCAACCCTAAAGAACAACTCTATTAGAGATAACAGTTAAAATTTAGTATTTACATTAAGTTTTATTAAAAAATTGTTTAAGTTACTTATTTTTTTATATATTCTTTTTGTTTTGACCTATTGTAGCTGTGGTCTATAGCCTCGTTCAACGCGTTTACAAAGTCGGTTACAAAAGTATATTATTAACGCCATGGTAGTGACTTCGTGTATTTCTTGATCTCCTTTTTCTCCTTTCATGCGGCAAACAGAGGACTCCACTTTTCGTATACAAAAGTATTTGAAATCTATATCCTGACTATTGACTACTGTAGTTTCATCACTTAAGCTACTTGCAACGACTATGGCAAGCTCACTAAATGATTCAAAGGGTTGTTCAAAATAATTATCGGTCTTTTTAAAAACTTTACATAAAAGTTTTTTTGGTTGCGAAATCTGAATACTAATTATTTTAAGCTACCCTAATGTTTTTCCTAATGTTTTTCTAAGCAGAAACTATCCTTTTCTTTTCTATGATCAATATTGAACCGGATTATTTGCAAAATCTTGCGGAAATCTGTCTAAATTCACTGTCTTTCTTCTAACCTAAGAAATATTTGCTGTAAAATTTTGTTCGGTTTCTTTACTATTTTTTTATATATTGCATATAATCTTCAAATTTATATGCTGAAAAGGAATCTAAGGGACCGAATTTTTTAACGCTACCTGATATATGGAGTAATCTAAGAATGTCAAAACTTTCTAGTTCATCACCATATAACGTACCGAAAAAATGTACAAAATCTTATAAAAAGTTTTGAGCAATATCTGCCTCTTTGACATGGCAACGCTCACTACATAGAAGTCTTATAGCACTATGTAACAATTAAAAGTGATAGTATTGATCACTACTAACGCAATCCCTCAGAATAAAAATTCCTGTATACAATAAAAACTGTCTGAATTCTGTAGACTTCCAGTTGTGAACTTCGTCGAAACTCCTAAGCACGCGAAAAAATTCAGATGGGATATACCTAGCGACATAGTTTATTTTCTTATTCATATTTGCTATATTTGATTTACTTATTAAAATTTTAAGTAATTTCTTAGTAACGCCAAAATCAATTAAATGCATCGAATCTAAGGGAAACTGAGATGATTTTTTTTTCTTTGAATTCAGCTATGTGATGAGAAGGCTGACATCTCGACCGAAATGTTTTATCCGCTCTCGGAAGACCAACTTGTTTCGAAAACCATACTCTTCTCTCCTTATATAATCCTTCCTGACAACACTTTGGGTAACCCTTCTTACTGTAATGGGACACTACACCTGTAACGAATGCCCTGGCTGGGGAGTCATATATAATTAGACGAACACTGAAGCACAATTTATTGTCGCTGTTGCCTACTTTTAAGCCGTTGGCTTGAAGGAGTTCAACTTCTCTGCAAAAGTCTGTCAGGAAACTGTCTAAATTTTGTGGCTTCTTAACTCCTGAGAAACAACTTATTATAAAGGGACTAATGTTGTCAAAACCTACAATTGATCCTAGAATAAGTTACAAAGCTCTATTGAAACTTTTAAATATCTTCAAGCCATCAATGCCTACATCTATTGAAACTTATTCTTTTGCGTTTAGGCATTCAAATGATCCCGAAAGAAAAAACTTCTATATACCTAAATATAAATATTCCCCGATGGGAATGGTAGAAATATTAATTTCTTCCTTATTTGTATTTAAAAGTGTTTTGCAGATAACGGCAAATCTTTCACCTCTACACGCTTTAAAGTGTGCAATAAATCTTCTAAAGCTGTGTGGGTTATAATATTTCTAACAACCTACGATTTTAGTTCTTCACACTTATCAACACTTGCTGTTTCTACAATAGGAGTTTCTTTAACTCCTGATACACTATCGTCACTATCACTGTCTAAAAATTCACTACAATCAACATTCTACGGAACTAACACTATCACTTATCACAGGCACACAATCTAAATTTCTTTAAATTTCACTGCGATTTTCACTTTCATTTGCAATTATTCTTTTATATTTTTTACATTGGACTCAAGTATCCTTTTCTCTATAGAAAGTCAGTTCTGAAGTTGACTTTTTTGCATACTAATCTTTTCTTTAACTTTCCTTTTAAAAACCACGATATTCATTTTATAAATTTTAATATATTTGGGTATTTTGTTCACAATTTTCTCTTATTTCCAAAATAGTTGAGCTGTTTTATACAAACTCAATTTTAAAAATTAACTTGCGGTGATTCCCATATATTAAACGTCAAAAAATTCAGGTTGAACACATTTGTTGTCTTACTCTTTCACATGATCCTAAAAATCCCGATATCCCGTAAAACATTAAAAATAAATTTTAAAACAAAATATAGTTTTTGTTAATTGGCTTATTATATAAATCTTTTTGCAACTTCTTTTTAAACTTGTACACACAAACCTTCTGGAAAAGTACATATATGATCAACTAAAAGCAAACCGTAAAAGTTTAGTACGAAAAGTCAAAAGATGGCAACGCTATTAGCAAAAAATATTTTTAATTGTGTCAGTGAATATTATTAACCACCCTACAAGAACAGTGACGGTCGTTTTACCCGGCCACATGACTGGCACTGCTCACAAAGTTTCGGTCAGCACGTAGAAGAAAGTTTCTATCATTTTATTAAGACTAAAATGAAAAAACTGGTGGAAACTTTGGTGTACATGTGATCTTGAATCCCACTCTAACTTGTGTTTATTATCGCCTGTAGAACGTATATTCAAACTAATTACTCCAATGTTAAGGCCCAACTATAATATGCGTACGCTAGCGCAGGCGAATTTGCGAAAACATACAATCAAATGTGTACAACCATAACTTGTTTAGATAACTTTTCGTTAAATATAATTTTCCTACGCATAGAGCACAGAAAAAATAGAAAACTCAAAAGTGACAGTTCATTTTGGCCCGTATCAGTTTTTGCCTAACGATAGTGCAAACGAATAGAAAAAATATCTACACAATGCTGAATAAGTATGTTAGAAGAAATGGCTATACATGGTCATCTCTAAGCACATGTTTTACAATTTAAGCAAAAAATGGTGGTTGGAAATAAAACAAAAATTTCGTTTAGGAGAAATATTGTGAAATAAATAATAAAAATAAGTGTTAAGTGACTTTAAGACAATATTAAACTGTTTATAAACATTAAAAGAATATACCAAAACTCCTAAATTGTGGCTGGCGGTCAATACCATAAAGAAATCAACATAAAAATTAGCCAAGATTCCCAAAGAATTGAAATACTATCAAATTAGTTTTGTTTTTAATTTTTATTAATGATAGTGCTCAAAAAACTAATTGTTAATGGTTTGTGTTTTGAAATAAATTGTCACTCTGATCATCACGTAATCAATCTGGATATATACTTTAAATAGGACTATGGGAGGCAAAACAAGTGCTTAGTGCTTACAATAGATCTTTTATAAAATTTACTTATGTACAATTTGTTATTACATATATTTCCGTACTAGGCATTGTGTTGACTTCAATGAACATTTGGAAGTGAACAAAACTACTGATAATTTCCAATAGATCCGTCTGCGTACTCTACGCCCCGATGTTAGTGATAGCTTCGAATCCTTCATGTTTTCCTAGTCCTTCTAATTATATTATTTTTCAACTGATAATATGCTTATGATATAGAGTTTTTCCAACATGATCGTTTTTGTCAATTTCAGCGGCAAATAAAAAAATTAGGACGCCAACATTATGAAAATTAATTTTCAGTCATAACACAAGCCATGGAAAATCGACTGGATGAATATAATTGATAGCTTGTATAAAGGTCTAAAATCAATTTGTGAACTGTATATCAGCAAGAGTGTATAAAATGTAAGTATTTTTCTGTTATATACTTATAAGTGTAATCTTCAACTTTATTTAAAAATATTAATCCAAATTGTATATCTCTTTTAGGGTCGCACTGTCTACAAAGAATTGCCTGATGGAAATTAAAACTTTTTTTCTTATTTGGACTAAAAATATATATGTATAAAAAATAATTTATTGTATAACATGCTGCAATGTTTTTAACTTGCTCAATCACAAACTCTGTTGTATTTTGTATTATTTGAAAAACCATTTCAAACTAGATATTTCTACTTAAAAATATGTTACCAATTAATAACTTAAATGAAATACCTAATACTAAGAAAATCGCTGCAATCATCACTACATCACTTTTTGAATAAGATCATTGTTGTGAATTTTAACTTTTTGTAAACAAAAATTATATTTTCTATCGACAAGAAAAATAAAAGAGATAGCAAGCAAAGCAATTTGCTGTTCCTCACGTAACATCGGTCGAAAACTGATCGCATTTTCCTTAAGTGGCCAACTATTTTTTCGATGTTATTGATAATTTTTTTAGATACACACATACCATAGACAGTGATATTGAATAAATAATGTCAAAAATTAATTGAAACATTTAATGTTTAGCGTTTGTTAATTGTATATATATTATGGTGTATTTTCCTACAATTAATGATACGTTGCCAACCACTTGCACACATTATTATACACCCTACAAGCAGACTACCGGTTAATTACCCGATAGTGTTAACTGATATACGGGTAAAGTTTCAGGTAATTTCTTAAGAGCAAAATGACAAAATTACCTGAAACTCTTGTATACATGTGATCTAGCATCTTTCTCAAACTCATTCATTCTCCCGTAAGATGAAACATATATCTGCACTGCTCACTCTAGTGCATTTTGGCATTCATAGTTTTGGTTAAGTATAGCCAAAATATTGGTTAATACTACCTAGTTAATGATAACCAAAATATTGGTTTATACTAACTAGTCAACCCTAAAGAACAAATCTATTAGAGATAACAGTTAAAATTTAGTATTTACATTAAGTTTTATTAAAAAATTGTTTAAGTTACTTATTTTTTTATATATTCTTTTTGTTTTGACCTATTGTAGCTGTGGTCTATAGCCTCGTTCAACGCGTTTACAAAGTTGGTTACAAAAGTATATTATTAACGCCATGGTAGTGACTTCGTGTATTTCTTGATCTCCTTTTTCTCCTTTCATGCGGCAAACAGAGGACTCCACTTTTCGTATACAAAAGTATTTGAAATCTATATCCTGCCTATTGACTACTGTAGTTTCATCACTTAAGCTACTTGCAACGACTATGGCAAGCTCACTAAATGATTCAAAGGGTTGTTCAAAATAATTATCGGTCTTTTTAAAAACTTTACATAAAAGTTTTTTTGGTTGCGAAATCTGAATACTAATTATTTTAAGCTACCCTAATGTTTTTCTAAACAGAAACTATCCTTTTCTTTTCTATGATCAATATTGAACCGGATTATTTGCAAAATCTTGCGGAAATCTGTCTAAATTCACTGTCTTTCTTCTAACCTAAGAAATATTTGCTGTAAAATTTTGTTCGGTTTCTTTACTATTTTTTTATATATTGCATATAATCTTCAAATTTATATGCTGAAAAGGAATCTAAGGGACCGAATTTTTTAACGCTACCTGATATATGGAGTAATCTAAGAATGTCAAAACTTTCTAGTTCATCACCATATAACGTACCGAAAAAATGTACAAAATCTTATAAAAAGTTTTGAGCAATATCTGCCTCTTTGACATGGCAACGCTCACTACATAGAAGTCTTATAGCACTATGTAACAATAAAAAGTGATAGTATTGATCACTACTAACGCAATCCCTCAGAATAAAAATTCCTGTATACAATAAAAACTGTCTGAATTCTGTAGACTTCCAGTTGTGAACTTCGTCGAAACTCCTAAGCACGCGAAAAAATTCAGATGGGATATACCTAGCGACATAGTTTATTTTCTTATTCATATTTGCTATATTTGATTTACTTATTAAAATTTTAAGTAATTTCTTAGTAACGCCAAAATCAATTAAATGCATCGAATCTAAAGGAAACTGAGATGATTTTTTTTTCTTTGAATTCAGCTATGTGATGAGAAGGCTGACATCTCGACCGAAATGTTTTGTCCGCTCTCGGAAGACCAACTTGTTTCGAAAACCATACTCTTCTCTCCTTATATAATCCTTCCTGACAACACTTTGGGTAACCCTTCTTACTGTAATGGGACACTACACCTGTAACGAATGCCCTGGCTGGGGAGTCATATATAATTAGACGAACACTGAAGCACAATTTATTGTCGCTGTTGCCTACTTTTAAGCCGTTGGCTTGAAGGAGTTCAACTTCTCTGCAAAAGTCTGTCAGGAAACTGTCTAAATTTTGTGGCTTCTTAACTCCTGAGAAACAACTTATTATAAAGGGACTAATGTTGTCAAAACCTACAATTGATCCTAGAATAAGTTACAAAGCTCTATTGAAACTTTTAAATATCTTCAAGCCATCAATGCCTACATCTATTGAAACTTATTCTTTTGCGTTTAGGCATTCAAATGATCCCGAAAGAAAAAACTTCTATATACCTAAATATAAATATTCCCCGATGGGAATGGTAGAAATATTAATTTCTTCCTTATTTGTATTTAAAAGTGTTTTGCAGATAACGGCAAATCTTTCACCTCTACACGCTTTAAAGTGTGCAATAAATCTTCTAAAGCTGTGTGGGTTATAATATTTCTAACAACCTACGATTTTAGTTCTTCACACTTATCAACACTTGCTGTTTCTACAATAGGAGTTTCTTTAACTCCTGATACACTATCGTCACTATCACTGTCTGAAAATTCACTACAATCAACATTCTACGGAACTAACACTATCACTTATCACAGGCACACAATCTAAATTTCTTTAAATTTCACTGCGATTTTCACTTTCATTTGCAATTATTCTTTTATATTTTTTACATTGGACTCAAGTATCCTTTTCTCTATAGAAAGTCAGTTCTGAAGTTGACTTTTTTGCATACTAATCTTTTCTTTAACTTTCCTTTTAAAAACCACGATATTCATTTTATAAATTTTAATATATTTGGGTATTTTGTTCACAATTTTCTCTTATTTCCAAAATAGTTGAGCTGTTTTATACAAACTCAATTTTAAAAATTAACTTGCGGTGATTCCCATATATTAAACGTCAAAAAATTCAGGTTGAACACATTTGTTGTCTTACTCTTTCACATGATCCTAAAAATCCCGATATCCCGTAAAACATTAAAAATAAATTTTAAAACAAAATATAGTTTTTGTTAATTGGCTTATTATATAAATCTTTTTGCAACTTCTTTTTAAACTTGTACACACAAACCTTCTGGAAAAGTACATATATGATCAACTAAAAGCAAACCGTAAAAGTTTAGTACGAAAAGTCAAAAGATGGCAACGCTATTAGCAAAAAATATTTTTAATTGTGTCAGTGAATATTATTAACCACCCTACAAGAACAGTGACGGTCGTTTTACCCGGCCACATGACTGGCACTGCTCACAAAGTTTCGGTCAGCACGTAGAAGAAAGTTTCTATCATTTTATTAAGACTAAAATGAAAAAACTGGTGGAAACTTTGGTGTACATGTGATCTTGAATCCCACTCTAACTTGTGTTTATTATCGCCTGTAGAACGTATATTCAAACTAATTACTCCAATGTTAAGGCCCAACTATAATATGCGTACGCTAGCGCAGGCGAATTTGCGAAAACATACAATCAAATGTGTACAACCATAACTTGTTTAGATAACTTTTCGTTAAATATAATTTTCCTACGCATAGAGCACAGAAAAAATAGAAAACTCAAAAGTGACAGTTCATTTTGGCCCGTATCAGTTTTTGCCTAACGATAGTGCAAACGAATAGAAAAAATATCTACACAATGCTGAATAAGTATGTTAGAAGAAATGGCTATACATGGTCATCTCTAAGCACATGTTTTACAATTTAAGCAAAAAATGGTGGTTGGAAATAAAACAAAAATTTCGTTTAGGAGAAATATTGTGAAATAAATAATAAAAATAAGTGTTAAGTGACTTTAAGACAATATTAAACTGTTTATAAACATTAAAAGAATATACCAAAACTCCTAAATTGTGGCTGGCGGTCAATACCATAAAGAAATCAACATAAAAATTAGCCAAGATTCCCAAAGAATTGAAATACTATCAAATTAGTTTTGTTTTTAATTTTTATTAATGATAGTGCTCAAAAAACTAATTGTTAATGGTTTGTGTTTTGAAATAAATTGTCACTCTGATCATCACGTAATCAATCTGGATATATACTTTAAATAGGACTATGGGAGGCAAAACAAGTGCTTAGTGCTTACAATAGATCTTTTATAAAATTTACTTATGTACAATTTGTTATTACATATATTTCCGTACTAGGCATTGTGTTGACTTCAATGAACATTTGGAAGTGAACAAAACTACTGATAATTTCCAATAGATCCGTCTGCGTACTCTACGCCCCGATGTTAGTGATAGCTTCGAATCCTTCATGTTTTCCTAGTCCTTCTAATTATATTATTTTTCAACTGATAATATGCTTATGATATAGAGTTTTTCCAACATGATCGTTTTTGTCAATTTCAGCGGCAAATAAAAAAATTAGGACGCCAACATTATGAAAATTAATTTTCAGTCATAACACAAGCCATGGAAAATCGACTGGATGAATATAATTGATAGCTTGTATAAAGGTCTAAAATCAATTTGTGAACTGTATATCAGCAAGAGTGTATAAAATGTAAGTATTTTTCTGTTATATACTTATAAGTGTAATCTTCAACTTTATTTAAAAATATTAATCCAAATTGTATATCTCTTTTAGGGTCGCACTGTCTACAAAGAATTGCCTGATGGAAATTAAAACTTTTTTTCTTATTTGGACTAAAAATATATATGTATAAAAAATAATTTATTGTATAACATGCTGCAATGTTTTTAACTTGCTCAATCACAAACTCTGTTGTATTTTGTATTATTTGAAAAACCATTTCAAACTAGATATTTCTACTTAAAAATATGTTACCAATTAATAACTTAAATGAAATACCTAATACTAAGAAAATCGCTGCAATCATCACTACATCACTTTTTGAATAAGATCATTGTTGTGAATTTTAACTTTTTGTAAACAAAAATTATATTTTCTATCGACAAGAAAAATAAAAGAGATAGCAAGCAAAGCAATTTGCTGTTCCTCACGTAACATCGGTCGAAAACTGATCGCATTTTCCTTAAGTGGCCAACTATTTTTTCGATGTTATTGATAATTTTTTTAGATACACACATACCATAGACAGTGATATTGAATAAATAATGTCAAAAATTAATTGAAACATTTAATGTTTAGCGTTTGTTAATTGTATATATATTATGGTGTATTTTCCTACAATTAATGATACGTTGCCAACCACTTGCACACATTATTATACACCCTACAAGCAGACTACCGGTTAATTACCCGATAGTGTTAACTGATATACGGGTAAAGTTTCAGGTAATTTCTTAAGAGCAAAATGACAAAATTACCTGAAACTCTTGTATACATGTGATCTAGCATCTTTCTCAAACTCATTCATTCTCCCGTAAGATGAAACATATATCTGCACTGCTCACTCTAGTGCATTTTGGCATTCATAGTTTTGGTTAAGTATAGCCAAAATATTGGTTAATACTACCTAGTTAATGATAACCAAAATATTGGTTTATACTAACTAGTCAACCCTAAAGAACAAATCTATTAGAGATAACAGTTAAAATTTAGTATTTACATTAAGTTTTATTAAAAAATTGTTTAAGTTACTTATTTTTTTATATATTCTTTTTGTTTTGACCTATTGTAGCTGTGGTCTATAGCCTCGTTCAACGCGTTTACAAAGTTGGTTACAAAAGTATATTATTAACGCCATGGTAGTGACTTCGTGTATTTCTTGATCTCCTTTTTCTCCTTTCATGCGGCAAACAGAGGACTCCACTTTTCGTATACAAAAGTATTTGAAATCTATATCCTGCCTATTGACTACTGTAGTTTCATCACTTAAGCTACTTGCAACGACTATGGCAAGCTCACTAAATGATTCAAAGGGTTGTTCAAAATAATTATCGGTCTTTTTAAAAACTTTACATAAAAGTTTTTTTGGTTGCGAAATCTGAATACTAATTATTTTAAGCTACCCTAATGTTTTTCTAAACAGAAACTATCCTTTTCTTTTCTATGATCAATATTGAACCGGATTATTTGCAAAATCTTGCGGAAATCTGTCTAAATTCACTGTCTTTCTTCTAACCTAAGAAATATTTGCTGTAAAATTTTGTTCGGTTTCTTTACTATTTTTTTATATATTGCATATAATCTTCAAATTTATATGCTGAAAAGGAATCTAAGGGACCGAATTTTTTAACGCTACCTGATATATGGAGTAATCTAAGAATGTCAAAACTTTCTAGTTCATCACCATATAACGTACCGAAAAAATGTACAAAATCTTATAAAAAGTTTTGAGCAATATCTGCCTCTTTGACATGGCAACGCTCACTACATAGAAGTCTTATAGCACTATGTAACAATAAAAAGTGATAGTATTGATCACTACTAACGCAATCCCTCAGAATAAAAATTCCTGTATACAATAAAAACTGTCTGAATTCTGTAGACTTCCAGTTGTGAACTTCGTCGAAACTCCTAAGCACGCGAAAAAATTCAGATGGGATATACCTAGCGACATAGTTTATTTTCTTATTCATATTTGCTATATTTGATTTACTTATTAAAATTTTAAGTAATTTCTTAGTAACGCCAAAATCAATTAAATGCATCGAATCTAAAGGAAACTGAGATGATTTTTTTTTCTTTGAATTCAGCTATGTGATGAGAAGGCTGACATCTCGACCGAAATGTTTTGTCCGCTCTCGGAAGACCAACTTGTTTCGAAAACCATACTCTTCTCTCCTTATATAATCCTTCCTGACAACACTTTGGGTAACCCTTCTTACTGTAATGGGACACTACACCTGTAACGAATGCCCTGGCTGGGGAGTCATATATAATTAGACGAACACTGAAGCACAATTTATTGTCGCTGTTGCCTACTTTTAAGCCGTTGGCTTGAAGGAGTTCAACTTCTCTGCAAAAGTCTGTCAGGAAACTGTCTAAATTTTGTGGCTTCTTAACTCCTGAGAAACAACTTATTATAAAGGGACTAATGTTGTCAAAACCTACAATTGATCCTAGAATAAGTTACAAAGCTCTATTGAAACTTTTAAATATCTTCAAGCCATCAATGCCTACATCTATTGAAACTTATTCTTTTGCGTTTAGGCATTCAAATGATCCCGAAAGAAAAAACTTCTATATACCTAAATATAAATATTCCCCGATGGGAATGGTAGAAATATTAATTTCTTCCTTATTTGTATTTAAAAGTGTTTTGCAGATAACGGCAAATCTTTCACCTCTACACGCTTTAAAGTGTGCAATAAATCTTCTAAAGCTGTGTGGGTTATAATATTTCTAACAACCTACGATTTTAGTTCTTCACACTTATCAACACTTGCTGTTTCTACAATAGGAGTTTCTTTAACTCCTGATACACTATCGTCACTATCACTGTCTGAAAATTCACTACAATCAACATTCTACGGAACTAACACTATCACTTATCACAGGCACACAATCTAAATTTCTTTAAGTTTCACTGCGATTTTCACTTTCATTTGCAATTATTCTTTTATATTTTTTACATTGGACTCAAATATCCTTTTCTCTATAGAAAGTCAATTCTGAAGTTGACTTTTTTGCATACTAATCTTTTCTTTAACTTTCCTTTTAAAAACCACGATATTCATTTTATAAATTTTAATATATTTGGGTATTTTGTTCACAATTTTCTCTTATTTCCAAAATAGTTGAGCTGTTTTATCCAAACTCAATTTTAAAAATTAACTTGCGGTGATTCCCATATATTAAACGTCAAAAAATTCAGGTTGAACACATTTGTTGTCTTACTCTTTCACATGATCCTAAAAATCCCGATATCCCGTAAAACATTAAAAATAAATTTTAAAACAAAATATAGTTTTTGTTAATTGGCTTATTATATAAATCTTTTTGCAACTTCTTTTTAAACTTGTACACACAAACCTTCTGGAAAAGTACATATATGATCAACTAAAAGCAAACCGTAAAAGTTTAGTACGAAAAGTCAAAAGATGGCAACGCTATTAGCAAAAAATATTTTTAATTGTGTCAGTGAATATTATTAACCACCCTACAAGAACAGTGACGGTCGTTTTACCCGACCACATGACTGGCACTGCTCACAAAGTTTCGGTCAGCACGTAGAAGAAAGTTTCTATCATTTTATTAAGACTAAAATGAAAAAACTGGTGGAAACTTTGGTGTACATGTGATCTTGAATCCCACTCTAACTTGTGTTTATTATCGCCTGTAGAACGTATATTCAAACTAATTACTCCAATGTTAAGGCCCAACTATAATATGCGTACGCTAGCGCAGGCGAATTTGCGAAAACATACAATCAAATGTGTACAACCATAACTTGTTTAGATAACTTTTCGTTAAATATAATTTTCCTACGCATAGAGCACAGAAAAAACAGAAAACTCAAAAGTGACAGTTCATTTTGGCCCGTATCAGCTTTTGCCTAACGATAGTGCAAACGAATAGAAAAAATATCTACACAATGCTGAATAAGTATGTTAGAAGAAATGGCTATACATGGTCATCTCTAAGCACATGTTTTACAATTTAAGCAAAAAATGGTGGTTGGAAATAAAACAAAAATTTCGTTTAGGAGAAATATTGTGAAATAAATAATAAAAATAAGTGTTAAGTGACTTTAAGACAATATTAAACTGTTTATAAACATTAAAAGAATATACCAAAACTCCTAAATTGTGGCTGGCGGTCAATACCATAAAGAAATCAACATAAAAATTAGCCAAGATTCCCAAAGAATTGAAATACTATCAAATTAGTTTTGTTTTTAATTTTTATTAATGATAGTGCTCAAAAAACTAATTGTTAATGGTTTGTGTTTTGAAATAAATTGTCACTCTGATCATCACGTAATCAATCTGGATATATACTTTAAATAGGACTATGGGAGGCAAAACAAGTGCTTAGTGCTTACAATAGATCTTTTATAAAATTTACTTATGTACAATTTGTTATTACATATATTTCCGTACTAGGCATTGTGTTGACTTCAATGAACATTTGGAAGTGAACAAAACTACTGATAATTTCCAATAGATCCGTCTGCGTACTCTACGCCCCGATGTTAGTGATAGCTTCGAATCCTTCATGTTTTCCTAGTCCTTCTAATTATATTATTTTTCAACTGATAATATGCTTATGATATAGAGTTTTTCCAACATGATCGTTTTTGTCAATTTCAGCGGCAAATAAAAAAATTAGGACGCCAACATTATGAAAATTAATTTTCAGTCATAACACAAGCCATGGAAAATCGACTGGATGAATATAATTGATAGCTTGTATAAAGGTCTAAAATCAATTTGTGAACTGTATATCAGCAAGAGTGTATAAAATGTAAGTATTTTTCTGTTATATACTTATAAGTGTAATCTTCAACTTTATTTAAAAATATTAATCCAAATTGTATATCTCTTTTAGGGTCGCACTGTCTACAAAGAATTGCCTGATGGAAATTAAAACTTTTTTTCTTATTTGGACTAAAAATATATATGTATAAAAAATAATTTATTGTATAACATGCTGCAATGTTTTTAACTTGCTCAATCACAAACTCTGTTGTATTTTGTATTATTTGAAAAACCATTTCAAACTAGATATTTCTACTTAAAAATATGTTACCAATTAATAACTTAAATGAAATACCTAATACTAAGAAAATCGCTGCAATCATCACTACATCACTTTTTGAATAAGATCATTGTTGTGAATTTTAACTTTTTGTAAACAAAAATTATATTTTCTATCGACAAGAAAAATAAAAGAGATAGCAAGCAAAGCAATTTGCTGTTCCTCACGTAACATCGGTCGAAAACTGATCGCATTTTCCTTAAGTGGCCAACTATTTTTTCGATGTTATTGATAATTTTTTTAGATACACACATACCATAGACAGTGATATTGAATAAATAATGTCAAAAATTAATTGAAACATTTAATGTTTAGCGTTTGTTAATTGTATATATATTATGGTGTATTTTCCTACAATTAATGATACGTTGCCAACCACTTGCACACATTATTATACACCCTACAAGCAGACTACCGGTTAATTACCCGATAGTGTTAACTGATATACGGGTAAAGTTTCAGGTAATTTCTTAAGAGCAAAATGACAAAATTACCTGAAACTCTTGTATACATGTGATCTAGCATCTTTCTCAAACTCATTCATTCTCCCGTAAGATGAAACATATATCTGCACTGCTCACTCTAGTGCATTTTGGCATTCATAGTTTTGGTTAAGTATAGCCAAAATATTGGTTAATACTACCTAGTTAATGATAACCAAAATATTGGTTTATACTAACTAGTCAACCCTAATGAACAAATCTATTAGAGATAACAGTTAAAATTTAGTATTTACATTAAGTTTTATTAAAAAATTGTTTAAGTTACTTATTTTTTTATATATTCTTTTTGTTTTGACCTATTGTAGCTGTGGTCTATAGCCTCGTTCAACGCGTTTACAAAGTCGGTTACAAAAGTATATTATTAACGCCATGGTAGTGACTTCGTGTATTTCTTGATCTCCTTTTTCTCCTTTCGTGCGGCAAACAGAGGACTCCACTTTTCGTATACAAAAGTATTTGAAATCTATATCCTGACTATTGACTACTGTAGTTTCATCACTTAAGCTACTTGCAACGACTATGGCAAGCTCACTAAATGATTCAAAGGGTTGTTCAAAATAATTATCGGTCTTTTTAAAAACTTTACATAAAAGTTTTTTTGGTTGCGAAATCTGAATACTAATTATTTTAAGCTACCCTAATGTTTTTCTAAACAGAAACTATCCTTTTCTTTTCTATGATCAATATTGAACCGGATTATTTGCAAAATCTTGCGGAAATCTGTCTAAATTCACTGTCTTTCTTCTAACCTAAGAAATATTTGCTGTAAAATTTTGTTCGGTTTCTTTACTATTTTTTTATATATTGCATATAATCTTCAAATTTATATGCTGAAAAGGAGTCTAAGGGACCGAATTTTTTAACGCTACCTGATATATGGAGTAATCTAAGAATGTCAAAACTTTCTAGTTCATCACCATATAACGTACCGAAAAAATTTACAAAATCTTATAAAAAGTTTTGAGCAATATCTGCCTCTTTGACATGGCAACGCTCACTACATAGAAGTCTTATAGCACTATGTAACAATAAAAAGTGATAGTATTGATCACTACTAACGCAATCCCTCAGAATAAAAATTCCTGTATACAATAAAAACTGTCTGAATTCTGTAGACTTCCAGTTGTGAACTTCGTCGAAACTCCTAAGCACGCGAAAAAATTCAGATGGGATATACCTAGCGACATAGTTTATTTTCTTATTCATATTTGCTATATTTGATTTACTTATTAAAATTTTAAGTAATTTCTTAGTAACGTCAAAATCAATTAAATGCATCGAATCTAAAGGAAACTGAGATGATTTTTTTTCTTTGAATTCAGCTATGTGATGAGAAGGCTGACATCTCGACCGAAATGTTTTATCCGCTCTCGGAAGACCAACTTGTTTCGAAAACCATACTCTTCTCTCCTTATATAATCCTTCCTGACAACACTTTGGGTAACCCTTCTTACTGTAATGGGACACTACACCTGTAACGAATGCCCTGGCTGGGGAGTCACATATAATTAGACGAACACTGAAGCACAATTTATTGTCGCTGTTGCCTACTTTTAAGCCGTTGGCTTGAAGGAATTCAACTTCTCTGCAAAAGTCTGTCAGGAAACTGTCTAAATTTTGTGGCTTCTTAACTCCTGAGAAACATCTTATTATAAAGGGACTAATGTTGTCAAAACCTACAATTGATCCTAGAATAAGTTACAAAGCTCTATTGAAACTTTTAAATATCTTCAAGCCATCAATGCCTACATCTATTGAAACTTATTCTTTTGCGTTTAGGCATTCAAATGATCCCGAAAGAAAAAACTTCTATATACCTAAATATAAATATTCCCCGATGGGAATGGTAGAAATATTAATTTCTTTCTTATTTGTATTTAAAAGTGTTTTGCAGATAACGGCAAATCTTTCACCTCTACACGCTTTAAGGTGTGCAATAATTCTTCTAAAGCTGTGTGGGTTATAATATTTCTAACAACCTACGATTTTAGTTCTTCACACTTATCAACACTTGCTGTTTCTATAATAGGAGTTTCTTTAACTCCTGACACACTATCGTCACTATCACTGTCTGAAAATTCACTACAATCAACATTCTACGGAACTAACACTATCACTTATCACAGGCACACAATCTAAATTTCTTTAAATTTCACTGCGATTTTCACTTTCATTTGCAATTATTCTTTTATATTTTTTACATTGGACTCAAGTATCCTTTTCTCTATAGAAAGTCAGTTCTGAAGTTGACTTTTTTGCATACTAATCTTTTCTTTAACTTTCCTTTTAAAAACCACGATATTCATTTTATAAATTTTAATATATTTGGGTATTTTGTTCACAATTTTCTCTTATTTCCAAAATAGTTGAGCTGCTTTATACAAACTCAATTTTAAAAATTAACTTGCGGTGATTCCCATATATTAAACGTCAAAAAATTCAGGTTGAACACATTTGTTGTCTTACTCTTTCACATGATCCTAAAAATCCCGATATCCCGTAAAACATTAAAAATAAATTTTAAAACAAAATATAGTTTTTGTTAATTGGCTTATTATATAAATCTTTTTGCAACTTCTTTTTAAACTTGTACACACAAACCTTCTGGAAAAGTACATATATGATCAACTAAAAGCAAACCGTAAAAGTTTAGTACGAAAAGTCAAAAGATGGCAACGCTATTAGAAAAACATATTTTTAATTGTGTCAGTGAATATTATTAACCACCCTACAAGAACAGTGACGGTCGTTTTACCCGGCCACATGACTGGCACTGCTCACAAAGTTTCGGTCAGCACGTAGAAGAAAGTTTCTATCATTTTATTAAGACTAAAATGAAAAAACTGGTGGAAACTTTGGTGTACATGTGATCTTGAATCCCACTCTAACTTGTGTTTATTATCGCCTGTAGAACGTATATTCAAACTAATTACTCCAATGTTAAGGCCCAGCTATAATATGCGTACGCTAGCGCAGGCGAATTTGCGAAAACATACAATCAAATGTGTACAACCATAACTTGTTTAGATAACTTTTCGTTAAATATAATTTTCCTACGCATAGAGCACAGAAAAAACAGAAAACTCAAAAGTGACAGTTCATTTTGGCCCATATCAGCTTTTGCCTAACGATAGTGCAAACGAATAGAAAAAATATCTACACAATGCTGAATAAGTATGTTAGAAGAAATGGCTATACATGGTCATCTCTAAGCACATGTTTTACAATTTAAGCAAAAAATGGTGGTTGGAAATAAAACAAAAATTTCGTTTAGGAGAAATATTGTGAAATAAATAATAAAAATAAGTGTTAAGTGACTTTAAGACAATATTAAACTGTTTATAAACATTAAAAGAATATACCAAAACTCCTAAATTGTGGCTGGCGGTCAATACCATAAAGAAATCAACATAAAAATTAGCCAAGATTCCCAAAGAATTGAAATACTATCAAATTAGTTTTGTTTTTAATTTTTATTAATGATAGTGCTCAAAAAACTAATTGTTAATGGTTTGTGTTTTGAAATAAATTGTCACTCTGATCATCACGTAATCAATCTGGATATATACTTTAAATAGGACTATGGGAGGCAAAACAAGTGCTTAGTGCTTACAATAGATCTTTTATAAAATTTACTTATGTACAATTTGTTATTACATATATTTCCGTACTAGGCATTGTGTTGACTTCAATGAACATTTGGAAGTGAACAAAACTACTGATAATTTCCAATAGATCCGTCTGCGTACTCTACGCCCCGATGTTAGTGATAGCTTCGAATCCTTCATGTTTTCCTAGTCCTTCTAATTATATTATTTTTCAACTGATAATATGCTTATGATATAGAGTTTTTCCAACATGATCGTTTTTGTCAATTTCAGCGGCAAATAAAAAAATTAGTACGCCAACATTATGAAAATTAATTTTCAGTCATAACACAAGCCATGGAAAATCGACTGGATGAATATAATTGATAGCTTGTATAAAGGTCTAAAATCAATTTGTGAACTGTATATCAGCAAGAGTGTATAAAATGTAAGTATTTTTCTGTTATATACTTATAAGTGTAATCTTCAACTTTATTTAAAAATATTAATCCAAATTGTATATCTCTTTTAGGGTCGCACTGTCTACAAAGAATTGCCTGATGGAAATTAAAACTTTTTTTCTTATTTGGACTAAAAATATATATGTATAAAAAATAATTTATTGTATAACATGCTGCAATGTTTTTAACTTGCTCAATCACAAACTCTGTTGTATTTTGTATTATTTGAAAAACCATTTCAAACTAGATATTTCTACTTAAAAATATGTTACCAATTAATAACTCAAATGAAATACCTAATACTAAGAAAATCGCTGCAATCATCACTACATCACTTTTTGAATAAGATCATTGTTGTGAATTTTAACTTTTTGTAAACAAAAATTATATTTTCTATCGACAAGAAAAATAAAAGAGATAGCAAGCAAAGAAATTTGCTGTTCCTCACGTAACATCGGTCGAAAACTGATCGCATTTTCCTTAAGTGGCCAACTATTTTTTCGATGTTATTGATAATTTTTTTAGATACACACATACCATAGACAGTGATATTGAATAAATAATGTCAAAAATTAATTGAAACATTTAATGTTTAGCGTTTGTTAAATGTATATATATTATGGTGTATTTGCCTACAATTAATGATACGTTGCCAACCACTTGCACACATTATTATACACCCTACAAGCAGGCTACCGGTTAATTACCCGATAGTGTTAACTGATATACGGGTAAAGTTTCAGGTAATTTCTTAAGAGCAAAATGACAAAATTACCTGAAACTCTTGTAAACATGTGATCTAGCATCTTTCTCAAACTCATTCATTCTCCCGTAAGATGAAACATATATCTGCACTGCTCACTCTAGTGCATTTTGGCATTCATAGTTTTGGTTAAGTATAGCCAAAATATTGGTTAATACTACCTAGTTAATGATAACCAAAATATTGGTTTATACTAACTAGTCAACCCTAAAGAACAAATCTATTAGAGATAACAGTTAAAACTTAGTATTTACATTAAGTTTTATTAAAAAATTGTTTAAGTTACTTATTTTTTTATATATTCTTTTTGTTTTGACCTATTGTAGCTGTGGTCTATAGCCTCGTTCAACGCGTTTACAAAGTTGGTTACAAAAGTATATTATTAACGCCATGGTAGTGACTTCGTGTATTTCTTGATCTCCTTTTTCTCCTTTCATGCGGCAAACAGAGGACTCCACTTTTCGTATACAAAAGTATTTGAAATCTATATCCTGCCTATTGACTACTGTAGTTTCATCACTTAAGCTACTTGCAACGACTATGGCAAGCTCACTAAATGATTCAAAGGGTTGTTCAAAATAATTATCGGTCTTTTTAAAAACTTTACATAAAAGTTTTTTTGGTTGCGAAATCTGAATACTAATTATTTTAAGCCACCCTAATGTTTTTCTAAACAGAAACTATCCTTTTCTTTTCTATGATCAATATTGAACCGGATTATTTGCAAAATCTTGCGGAAATCTGTCTAAATTCACTGTCTTTCTTCTAACCTAAGAAATATTTGCTGTAAAATTTTGTTCGGTTTCTTTACTATTTTTTTATATATTGCATATAATCTTCAAATTTATATGCTGAAAAGGAGTCTAAGGGACCGAATTTTTTAACGCTACCTGATATATGGAGTAATCTAAGAATGTTAAAACTTACTAGTTCATCACCATATAACGTACCGAAAAAATTTACAAAATCTTATAAAAAGTTTTGAGCAATATCTGCCTCTTTGACATGGCAACGCTCACTACATAGAAGTCTTATAGCACTATGTAACAATAAAAAGTGATAGTATTGATCACTACTAACGCAATCCCTCAGAATAAAAATTCCTGTATACAATAAAAACTGTCTGAATTCTGTAGACTTCCAGTTGTGAACTTCGTCGAAACTCCTAAGCACGCGAAAAAATTCAGATGGGATATACCTAGCGACATAGTTTATTTTCTTATTCATATTTGCTATATTTGATTTACTTATTAAAATTTTAAGTAATTTCTTAGTAACGCCAAAATCAATTAAATGCATCGAATCTAAAGGAAACTGAGATGATTTTTTTTCTTTGAATTCAGCTATGTGATGAGAAGGCTGACATCTCGACCGAAATGTTTTATCCGCTCTCGGAAGACCAACTTGTTTCGAAAACCATACTCTTCTCTCCTTATATAATCCTTCCTGACAACACTTTGGGTAACCCTTCTTACTGTAATGGGACACTACACCTGTAACGAATGCCCTGGCTGGGGAGTCACATATAATTAGACGAACACTGAAGCACAATTTATTGTCGCTGTTGCCTACTTTTAAGCCGTTGGCTTGAAGGAATTCAACTTCTCTGCAAAAGTCTGTCAGGAAACTGTCTAAATTTTGTGGCTTCTTAACTCCTGAGAAACATCTTATTATAAAGGGACTAATGTTGTCAAAACCTACAATTGATCCTAGAATAAGTTACAAAGCTCTATTGAAACTTTTAAATATCTTCAAGCCATCAATGCCTACATCTATTGAAACTTATTCTTTTGCGTTTAGGCATTCAAATGATCCCGAAAGAAAAAACTTCTATATACCTAAATATAAATATTCCCCGATGGGAATGGTAGAAATATTAATTTCTTTCTTATTTGTATTTAAAAGTGTTTTGCAGATAACGGCAAATCTTTCACCTCTACACGCTTTAAAGTGTGCAATAATTCTTCTAAAGCTGTGTGGGTTATAATATTTCTAACAACCTACGATTTTAGTTCTTCACACTTATCAACACTTGCTGTTTCTATAATAGGAGTTTCTTTAACTCCTGACACACTATCGTCACTATCACTGTCTGAAAATTCACTACAATCAACATTCTACGGAACTAACACTATCACTTATCACAGGCACACAATCTAAATTTCTTTAAATTTCACTGCGATTTTCACTTTCATTTGCAATTATTCTTTTATATTTTTTACATTGGACTCAAGTATCCTTTTCTCTATAGAAAGTCAGTTCTGAAGTTGACTTTTTTGCATACTAATCTTTTCTTTAACTTTCCTTTTAAAAACCACGATATTCATTTTATAAATTTTAATATATTTGGGTATTTTGTTCACAATTTTCTCTTATTTCCAAAATAGTTGAGCTGTTTTATACAAACTCAATTTTAAAAATTAACTTGCGGTGATTCCCATATATTAAACGTCAAAAAATTCAGGTTGAACACATTTGTTGTCTTACTCTTGCACATGATCCTAAAAATCCCGATATCCCGTAAAACATTAAAAATAAATTTTAAAACAAAATATAGTTTTTGTTAATTGGCTTATTATATAAATCTTTTTGCAACTTCTTTTTAAACTTGTACACACAAACCTTCTGGAAAAGTACATATATGATCAACAAAAAGCAAACCGTAAAAGTTTAGTACGAAAAGTCAAAAGATGGACACGCTATTAGCAAAAAATATTTTTAATTGTGTCAGTGAATATTATTAACCACCCTACAAGAACAGTGACGGTCGTTTTACCCGGCCACATGACTGGCACTGCTCACAAAGTTTCGGTCAGCACGTAGAAGAAAGTTTCTATCATTTTATTAAGACTAAAATGAAAAAACTGGTGGAAACTTTGGTGTACATGTGATCTTGAATCCCACTCTAACTTGTGTTTATTATCGCCTGTAGAACGTATATTCAAACTAATTACTCCAATGTTAAGGCCCAACTATAATATGCGTACGCTAGCGCAGGCGAATTTGCGAAAACATACAATCAAATGTGTACAACCATAACTTGTTTAGATAACTTTTCGTTAAATATAATTTTCCTACGCATAGAGCACAGAAAAAACAGAAAACTCAAAAGTGACAGTTCATTTTGGCCCGTATCAGCTTTTGCCTAACGATAGTGCAAACGAATAGAAAAAATATCTACACAATGCTGAATAAGTATGTTAGAAGAAATGGCTATACATGGTCATCTCTAAGCACATGTTTTACAATTTAAGCAAAAAATGGTGGTTGGAAATAAAACAAAAATTTCGTTTAGGAGAAATATTGTGAAATAAATAATAAAAATAAGTGTTAAGTGACTTTAAGACAATATTAAACTGTTTATAAACATTAAAAGAATATACCAAAACTCCTAAATTGTGGCTGGCGGTCAATACCATAAAGAAATCAACATAAAAATTAGCCAAGATTCCCAAAGAATTGAAATACTATCAAATTAGTTTTGTTTTTAGTTTTTATTAATGATAGTGCTCAAAAAACTAATTGTTAATGGTTTGTGTTTTGAAACAAATTGTCACTCTGATCATCACGTAATCAATCTGGATATATACTTTAAATAGGACTATGGGAGGCAAAACAAGTGCTTAGTGCTTACAATAGATCTTTTATAAAATTTACTTATGTACAATTTGTTATTACATATATTTCCGTACTAGGCATTGTGTTGACTTCAATGAACATTTGGAAATGAACAAAACTACTGATAATTTCCAATAGATCCGTCTGCGTACTCTACGCCCCGATGTTAGTGATAGCTTCGAATCCTTCATGTTTTCCTAGTCCTTCTAATTATATTATTTTTCAACTGATAATATGCTTATGACATAGAGTTTTTCCAACATGATCGTTTTTGTCAATTTCAGCGGCAAATAAAAAAATTAGGACGCCAACATTATGAAAATTAATTTTCAGTCATAACACAAGCCATGGAAAATCGACTGGATGAATATAATTGATAGCTTGTATAAAGGTCTAAAATCAATTTGTGAACTGTATATCAGCAAGAGTGTATAAAATGTAAGTATTTTTCTGTTATATACTTATAAGTGTAATCTTCAACTTTATTTAAAAATATTAATCCAAATTGTATATCTCTTTTAGGGTCGCACTGTCTACAAAGAATTGCCTGATGGAAATTAAAACTTTTTTTCTTATTTGGACTAAAAATATATATGTATAAAAAATAATTTATTGTATAACATGCTGCAATGTTTTTAACTTGCTCAATCACAAACTCTGTTGTATTTTGTATTATTTGAAAAACCATTTCAAACTAGATATTTCTACTTAAAAATATGTTACCAATTAATAACTTAAATGAAATACCTAATACTAAGAAAATCGCTGCAATCATCACTACATCACTTTTTGAATAAGATCATTGTTGTGAATTTTAACTTTTTGTAAACAAAAATTATATTTTCTATCGACAAGAAAAATAAAAGAGATAGCAAGCAAAGCAATTTGCTGTTCCTCACGTAACATCGGTCGAAAACTGATCGCATTTTCCTTAAGTGGCCAACTATTTTTTCGATGTTATTGATAATTTTTTTAGATACACACATACCATAGACAGTGATATTGAATAAATAATGTCAAAAATTAATTGAAACATTTAATGTTTAGCGTTTGTTAAATGTATATATATTATGGTGTATTTGCCTACAATTAATGATACGTTGCCAACCACTTGCACACATTATTATACACCCTACAAGCAGGCTACCGGTTAATTACCCGATAGAGTTAACTGACATACGGGTAAAGTTTCAGGTAATTTCTTAAGAGCAAAATGACAAAATTACCTGAAACTCTTGTAAACATGTGATCTAGCATCTTTCTCAAACTTATTCATTCTCCCGTAAGATGAAACATATATCTGTACTGCTCACTCTAGTGCATTTTGGCATTCATAGTTTTGGTTAAATATAGCCAAAATATTGGTTAATACTACCTAGTTAATGATAACCAAAATATTGGTTCATACTAACTAGTCAACCCTAATGAACAAATCTATTAGAGATAACAGTTAAAATTTAGTATTTACATTAAGTTTTATTAAAAAATTGTTTAAGTTACTTATTTTTTTATATATTCTTTTTGTTTTGACCTATTGTAGCTGTGGTCTATAGCCTCTTTCAACGCTTTTACAAAGTCGGTCGCGGATAGACTTTGGAAAATATCTGGAATGTAGAGAAATTAAATTATAAATTTTAGTACATAAATATATGCATATATATATATATATATATATATATATATATATATATATATATATTTACCTCATATTATTTTGTTTGAAATTGCGAGATCTGAAATGGCTTTTTTTCCCACCTCCCTTTCCAATTGTACATTTGCAGTAGGTCGTCTGTGATTGTAGGTATACGTAAGCTGTAAAAGTTCTAATATTAAAATATATTTATAGCCTTCATATAAAGTAAACCTTTATTTCCATTGCTTGGGCCAAATCCTCCGCCTTTTACTTTTCTTCTATTAATTCCATTTTTCTAAGAAACTATCCTTTTCTTTTCTATGATCAATATTGAACCGGATTATTTGCAAAATCTTGCGGAAATCTGTCTAAATTCACTGTCTTTCTTCTAACCTAAGAAATATTTGCTGTAAAATTTTGTTCGGTTTCTTTACTATTTTTTTATATATTGCATATAATCTTCAAATTTATATGCTGAAAAGGAGTCTAAGGGACCGAATTTTTTAACGCTACCTGATATATGGAGTAATCTAAGAATGTTAAAACTTACTAGTTCATCACCATATAACGTACCGAAAAAATTTACAAAATCTTATAAAAAGTTTTGAGCAATATCTGCCTCTTTGACATGGCAACGCTCACTACATAGAAGTCTTATAGCACTATGTAACAATAAAAAGTGATAGTATTGATCACTACTAACGCAATCCCTCAGAATAAAAATTCCTGTATACAATAAAAACTGTCTGAATTCTGTAGACTTCCAGTTGTGAACTTCGTCGAAACTCCTAAGCACGCGAAAAAATTCAGATGGGATATACCTAGCGACATAGTTTATTTTCTTATTCATATTTGCTATATTTGATTTACTTATTAAAATTTTAAGTAATTTCTTAGTAACGCCAAAATCAATTAAATGCATCGAATCTAAAGGAAACTGAGATGATTTTTTTTCTTTGAATTCAGCTATGTGATGAGAAGGCTGACATCTCGACCGAAATGTTTTATCCGCTCTCGGAAGACCAACTTGTTTCGAAAACCATACTCTTCTCTCCTTATATAATCCTTCCTGACAACACTTTGGGTAACCCTTCTTACTGTAATGGGACACTACACCTGTAACGAATGCCCTGGCTGGGGAGTCACATATAATTAGACGAACACTGAAGCACAATTTATTGTCGCTGTTGCCTACTTTTAAGCCGTTGGCTTGAAGGAATTCAACTTCTCTGCAAAAGTCTGTCAGGAAACTGTCTAAATTTTGTGGCTTCTTAACTCCTGAGAAACATCTTATTATAAAGGGACTAATGTTGTCAAAACCTACAATTGATCCTAGAATAAGTTACAAAGCTCTATTGAAACTTTTAAATATCTTCAAGCCATCAATGCCTACATCTATTGAAACTTATTCTTTTGCGTTTAGGCATTCAAATGATCCCGAAAGAAAAAACTTCTATATACCTAAATATAAATATTCCCCGATGGGAATGGTAGAAATATTAATTTCTTTCTTATTTGTATTTAAAAGTGTTTTGCAGATAACGGCAAATCTTTCACCTCTACACGCTTTAAAGTGTGCAATAATTCTTCTAAAGCTGTGTGGGTTATAATATTTCTAACAACCTACGATTTTAGTTCTTCACACTTATCAACACTTGCTGTTTCTATAATAGGAGTTTCTTTAACTCCTGACACACTATCGTCACTATCACTGTCTGAAAATTCACTACAATCAACATTCTACGGAACTAACACTATCACTTATCACAGGCACACAATCTAAATTTCTTTAAATTTCACTGCGATTTTCACTTTCATTTGCAATTATTCTTTTATATTTTTTACATTGGACTCAAGTATCCTTTTCTCTATAGAAAGTCAGTTCTGAAGTTGACTTTTTTGCATACTAATCTTTTCTTTAACTTTCCTTTTAAAAACCACGATATTCATTTTATAAATTTTAATATATTTGGGTATTTTGTTCACAATTTTCTCTTATTTCCAAAATAGTTGAGCTGTTTTATACAAACTCAATTTTAAAAATTAACTTGCGGTGATTCCCATATATTAAACGTCAAAAAATTCAGGTTGAACACATTTGTTGTCTTACTCTTGCACATGATCCTAAAAATCCCGATATCCCGTAAAACATTAAAAATAAATTTTAAAACAAAATATAGTTTTTGTTAATTGGCTTATTATATAAATCTTTTTGCAACTTCTTTTTAAACTTGTACACACAAACCTTCTGGAAAAGTACATATATGATCAACAAAAAGCAAACCGTAAAAGTTTAGTACGAAAAGTCAAAAGATGGACACGCTATTAGCAAAAAATATTTTTAATTGTGTCAGTGAATATTATTAACCACCCTACAAGAACAGTGACGGTCGTTTTACCCGGCCACATGACTGGCACTGCTCACAAAGTTTCGGTCAGCACGTAGAAGAAAGTTTCTATCATTTTATTAAGACTAAAATGAAAAAACTGGTGGAAACTTTGGTGTACATGTGATCTTGAATCCCACTCTAACTTGTGTTTATTATCGCCTGTAGAACGTATATTCAAACTAATTACTCCAATGTTAAGGCCCAACTATAATATGCGTACGCTAGCGCAGGCGAATTTGCGAAAACATACAATCAAATGTGTACAACCATAACTTGTTTAGATAACTTTTCGTTAAATATAATTTTCCTACGCATAGAGCACAGAAAAAACAGAAAACTCAAAAGTGACAGTTCATTTTGGCCCGTATCAGCTTTTGCCTAACGATAGTGCAAACGAATAGAAAAAATATCTACACAATGCTGAATAAGTATGTTAGAAGAAATGGCTATACATGGTCATCTCTAAGCACATGTTTTACAATTTAAGCAAAAAATGGTGGTTGGAAATAAAACAAAAATTTCGTTTAGGAGAAATATTGTGAAATAAATAATAAAAATAAGTGTTAAGTGACTTTAAGACAATATTAAACTGTTTATAAACATTAAAAGAATATACCAAAACTCCTAAATTGTGGCTGGCGGTCAATACCATAAAGAAATCAACATAAAAATTAGCCAAGATTCCCAAAGAATTGAAATACTATCAAATTAGTTTTGTTTTTAGTTTTTATTAATGATAGTGCTCAAAAAACTAATTGTTAATGGTTTGTGTTTTGAAATAAATTGTCACTCTGATCATCACGTAATCAATCTGGATATATACTTTAAATAGGACTATGGGAGGCAAAACAAGTGCTTAGTGCTTACAATAGATCTTTTATAAAATTTACTTATGTACAATTTGTTATTACATATATTTCCGTACTAGGCATTGTGTTGACTTCAATGAACATTTGGAAATGAACAAAACTACTGATAATTTCCAATAGATCCGTCTGCGTACTCTACGCCCCGATGTTAGTGATAGCTTCGAATCCTTCATGTTTTCCTAGTCCTTCTAATTATATTATTTTTCAACTGATAATATGCTTATGACATAGAGTTTTTCCAACATGATCGTTTTTGTCAATTTCAGCGGCAAATAAAAAAATTAGGACGCCAACATTATGAAAATTAATTTTCAGTCATAACACAAGCCATGGAAAATCGACTGGATGAATATAATTGATAGCTTGTATAAAGGTCTAAAATCAATTTGTGAACTGTATATCAGCAAGAGTGTATAAAATGTAAGCATTTTTCTGTTATATACTTATAAGTGTAATCTTCAACTTTATTTAAAAATATTAATCCAAATTGTATATCTCTTTTAGGGTCGCACTGTCTACAAAGAATTGCCTGATGGAAATTAAAACTTTTTTTCTTATTTGGACTAAAAATATATATGTATAAAAAATAATTTATTGTATAACATGCTGCAATGTTTTTAACTTGCTCAATCACAAACTCTGTTGTATTTTGTATTATTTGAAAAACCATTTCAAACTAGATATTTCTACTTAAAAATATGTTACCAATTAATAACTTAAATGAAATACCTAATACTAAGAAAATCGCTGCAATCATCACTACATCACTTTTTGAATAAGATCATTGTTGTGAATTTTAACTTTTTGTAAACAAAAATTATATTTTCTATCGACAAGAAAAATAAAAGAGATAGCAAGCAAAGCAATTTGCTGTTCCTCACGTAACATCGGTCGAAAACTGATCGCATTTTCCTTAAGTGGCCAACTATTTTTTCGATGTTATTGATAATTTTTTTAGATACACACATACCATAGACAGTGATATTGAATAAATAATGTCAAAAATTAATTGAAACATTTAATGTTTAGCGTTTGTTAAATGTATATATATTATGGTGTATTTGCCTACAATTAATGATACGTTGCCAACCACTTGCACACATTATTATACACCCTACAAGCAGGCTACCGGTTAATTACCCGATAGAGTTAACTGACATACGGGTAAAGTTTCAGGTAATTTCTTAAGAGCAAAATGACAAAATTACCTGAAACTCTTGTAAACATGTGATCTAGCATCTTTCTCAAACTCATTCATTCTCCCGTAAGATGAAACATATATCTGTACTGCTCACTCTAGTGCATTTTGGCATTCATAGTTTTGGTTAAATATAGCCAAAATATTGGTTAATACTACCTAGTTAATGATAACCAAAATATTGGTTCATACTAACTAGTCAACCCTAATGAACAAATCTATTAGAGATAACAGTTAAAATTTAGTATTTACATTAAGTTTTATTAAAAAATTGTTTAAGTTACTTATTTTTTTATATATTCTTTTTGTTTTGACCTATTGTAGCTGTGGTCTATAGCCTCTTTCAACGCTTTTACAAAGTCGGTCGCGGATAGACTTTGGAAAATATCTGGAATGTAGAGAAATTAAATTATAAATTTTAGTACATAAATATATGCATATATATATATATATATATATATATATATATATTTACCTCATATTATTTTGTTTGAAATTGCGAGATCTGAAATGGCTTTTTTTCCCACCTCCCTTTCCAATTGTACATTTGCAGTAGGTCGTCTGTGATTGTAGGTATACGTAAGCTGTAAAAGTTCTAATATTAAAATATATTTATAGCCTTCATATAAAGTAAACCTTTATTTCCATTGCTTGGGCCAAATCCTCCGCCTTTTACTTTTCTTCTATTAATTCCATTTTTCTAAGAAACTATCCTTTTCTTTTCTATGATCAATATTGAACCGGATTATTTGCAAAATCTTGCGGAAATCTGTCTAAATTCACTGTCTTTCTTCTAACCTAAGAAATATTTGCTGTAAAATTTTGTTCGGTTTCTTTACTATTTTTTTATATATTGCATATAATCTTCAAATTTATATGCTGAAAAGGAGTCTAAGGGACCGAATTTTTTAACGCTACCTGATATATGGAGTAATCTAAGAATGTTAAAACTTACTAGTTCATCACCATATAACGTACCGAAAAAATTTACAAAATCTTATAAAAAGTTTTGAGCAATATCTGCCTCTTTGACATGGCAACGCTCACTACATAGAAGTCTTATAGCACTATGTAACAATAAAAAGTGATAGTATTGATCACTACTAACGCAATCCCTCAGAATAAAAATTCCTGTATACAATAAAAACTGTCTGAATTCTGTAGACTTCCAGTTGTGAACTTCGTCGAAACTCCTAAGCACGCGAAAAAATTCAGATGGGATATACCTAGCGACATAGTTTATTTTCTTATTCATATTTGCTATATTTGATTTACTTATTAAAATTTTAAGTAATTTCTTAGTAACGCCAAAATCAATTAAATGCATCGAATCTAAAGGAAACTGAGATGATTTTTTTTTCTTTGAATTCAGCTATGTGATGAGAAGGCTGACATCTCGACCGAAATGTTTTATCCGCTCTCGGAAGACCAACTTGTTTCGAAAACCATACTCTTCTCTCCTTATATAATCCTTCCTGACAACACTTTGGGTAACCCTTCTTACTGTAATGGGACACTACACCTGTAACGAATGCCCTGGCTGGGGAGTCATATATAATTAGACGAACACTGAAGCACAATTTATTGTCGCTGTTGCCTACTTTTAAGCCGTTGGCTTGAAGGAGTTCAACTTCTCTGCAAAAGTCTGTCAGGAAACTGTCTAAATTTTGTGGCTTCTTAACTCCTGAGAAACAACTTATTATAAAGGGACTAATGTTGTCAAAACCTACAATTGATCCTAGAATAAGTTACAAAGCTCTATTGAAACTTTTAAATATCTTCAAGCCATCAATGCCTACATCTATTGAAACTTATTCTTTTGCGTTTAGGCATTCAAATGATCCCGAAAGAAAAAACTTCTATATACCTAAATATAAATATTCCCCGATGGGAATGGTAGAAATATTAATTTCTTCCTTATTTGTATTTAAAAGTGTTTTGCAGATAACGGCAAATCTTTCACCTCTACACGCTTTAAAGTGTGCAATAAATCTTCTAAAGCTGTGTGGGTTATAATATTTCTAACAACCTACGATTTTAGTTCTTCACACTTATCAACACTTGCTGTTTCTACAATAGGAGTTTCTTTAACTCCTGATACACTATCGTCACTATCACTGTCTGAAAATTCACTACAATCAACATTCTACAGAACTAACACTATCACTTATCACAGGCACACAATCTAAATTTCTTTAAATTTCACTGCGATTTTCACTTTCATTTGCAATTATTCTTTTATATTTTTTACATTGGACTCAAGTATCCTTTTCTCTATAGAAAGTCAGTTCTGAAGTTGACTTTTTTGCATACTAATCTTTTCTTTAACTTTCCTTTTAAAAACCACGATATTCATTTTATAAATTTTAATATATTTGGGTATTTTGTTCACAATTTTCTCTTATTTCCAAAATAGTTGAGCTGTTTTATACAAACTCAATTTTAAAAATTAACTTGCGGTGATTCCCATATATTAAACGTCAAAAAATTCAGGTTGAACACATTTGTTGTCTTACTCTTTCACATGATCCTAAAAATCCCGATATCCCGTAAAACATTAAAAATAAATTTTAAAACAAAATATAGTTTTTGTTAATTGGCTTATTATATAAATCTTTTTGCAACTTCTTTTTAAACTTGTACACACAAACCTTCTGGAAAAGTACATATATGATCAACTAAAAGCAAACCGTAAAAGTTTAGTACGAAAAGTCAAAAGATGGCAACGCTATTAGCAAAAAATATTTTTAATTGTGTCAGTGAATATTATTAACCACCCTACAAGAACAGTGACGGTCGTTTTACCCGGCCACATGACTGGCACTGCTCACAAAGTTTCGGTCAGCACGTAGAAGAAAGTTTCTATCATTTTATTAAGACTAAAATGAAAAAACTGATGGAAACTTTGGTGTACATGTGATCTTGAATCCCACTATAACTTATATACTTTAAATAGGACTATGGGAGGCAAAACAAGTGCTTACAATAGATCTTTTATAAAATTTACTTATGTACAATTTGTTATTACATATATTTCCGTACTAGGCATTGTGTTGACTTCAATGAACATTTGGAAGTGGACAAAACTACTGATAATTTCCAATAGATCCGTCTGCGTACTCTACGCCCCGATGTTAGTGATAGCTTCGAAACCTTCATGTTTTTTTAGTCCTTCTAATTATATTATTTTTCAACTGATAATATGCTTATGATATAGAGTTTTTCCAACATGATCGTTTTTGTCAATTTCAGCGGCAAATAAAAAAATTAGGACGCCAACATTATGAAAATTAATTTTCAGTCATAACACAAGCCATGGAAAATCGACTGGATGAATATAATTGATAGCTTTTATAAAGGTCTAAAATCAATTAGTGAACTGTATATCAGCAAGAGTGTATAAAATGTAAGTATTTTTCTGTTATATACTTATAAGTGTAATCTTCAACTTTATTTAAAAATATTAATCGAAATTGTATATCTCTTTTAGGGTCGCAGTGTCTACAAAGAATTGCCTGATGGAAAATTGTTAAAGTCAACGTAATTGTGATGATACCTTCAATTAAAACTTTTTTTCTTATTTGGACTAAAAATATATATGTATAAAAAATAATTTATTGTATAACATGCTGCAATGTTTTTAACTTGCTCAATCACAAACTCTGTTGTATTTTGTATTATTTGAAAAACCATTTCAAACTAGATATTTCTACTTAAAAATATGTTACCAATTAATAACTCAAATGAAATACCTAATACTAAGAAAATCGCTGCAATCATCACTACATCACTTTTTGAATAAGATCATTGTTGTGAATTTTAACTTTTTGTAAACAAAAATTATATTTTCTATCGACAAGAAAAATAAAAGAGATAGCAAGCAAAGCAATTTGCTGTTCCTCACGTAACATCGGTCGAAAACTGATCGCATTTTCCTTAAGTGGCCAACTATTTTTTCGATGTTATTGATAATTTTTTTAGATACACACATACCATAGACAGTGATATTGAATAAATAATGTCAAAAATTAATTGAAACATTTAATGTTTAGCGTTTGTTAATTGTATATATATTATGGTGTATTTTCCTACAATTAATGATACGTTGCCAACCACTTGCACACATTATTATACACCCTACAAGCAGACTACCGGTTAATTACCCGATAGTGTTAACTGATATACGGGTAAAGTTTCAGGTAATTTCTTAAGAGCAAAATGACAAAATTACTTGAAACTCTTGTAAACATGTGATCTAGCATCTTTCTCAAACTCATTCATTCTCCCGTAAGATGAAACATATATCTGTACTGCTCACTCTAGTGTATTTTGGCATTCATAGTTTTGGTTAAATATAGCCAAAATATTGGTTAATACTACCTAGTTAATGATAACCAAAATATTGGTTCATACTAACTAGTCAACCCTAATGAACAAATCTATTAGAGATAACAGTTAAAATTTAGTATTTACATTAAGTTTTATTAAAAAATTGTTTAAGTTACTTATTTTTTTATATATTCTTTTTGTTTTGACCTGTTGTAGCTAAGGTCTATAGCCTCTTAAAACGCTTTTACAAAGTCGGTCGCGGATAGACTTTGGAAAATATCTGGAATGTAGAGAAAATATATTAATTTATAGACATTAGTATAAATTTTAGTACATAAATATATGCAAATATATATATATATATATATATATATATATATATATTTACCTCATATTATTTTGTTTGAAATTGCGAGATCTGAAATGGCTTTTTTTCCCACCTCCCTTTCCAATTGTACATTTGCAGTCGGTCGTCTGTGATTGTAGGTATACGTAAGCTGTAAAAGTTCTAATATTCAAATATATTTATAGCCTTCATATAAAGTAAACCTTTATTACCATTGCTTGGGCGAAATCCTCAGCCTTTAACTTTTCTTCTATTAATTCCATTTTTTCCAATGATTTGATTGGAAGCATGGCATACGGAGGATTCCACTTCTTTTAGCACCACCTTACATTCCATTAGCGCATTCGCTTGGGCCATTAATTCAGGTCTCAGTGAATGCTAAAAAAGTATATCATTAACGCCATGGTAGTGACTTCGTATATTTTTTATCTCCTTTTTCTCCTGTCATGCGGCAAACCGAGGACTCCACTTTTCGTAGCACCACCTTAACCCCATAAAAGCATTTGTTTGGGCCATTAATTCAGGTTTCAGTGAATGATAAAAAAAAGTTCAGTAATGACATGACAATAGTAAAATTAGTAAAATTCTTACATTTCTCTCCATCTGCTCTATCCTATTTGCTATAGCCCCCTGATTGGAAACTGTAGTCGACTGCCCGTTGCTCAGGATATGCTGGTTGTGAGCAATATTGTCTATTTTAGCTTGCATCTGCTTTAAAATAGTAATGATATCAGGAAAAAAAGTAAATAAAAGTTATTAATAGATATTCTGATGTTTATAATAATGGATTGATATATACCTTGATTTTGAGTAGCGGTGTACCTTTATTAGGAATTCGTTCCTGGCTTGGATCACTGAACCCCACATCTCAGTCTTCCGTGGTTTTAGTAATTTTTTAAGTTGTTTTATTAAGTTTTTTAACAATTTTTCATTAAAATTATATTTTGCGTAATTGCAAGAGACTAATTTCATTCGCAACTATATATGTTCCAATCTAACATATATGTTAGAAAAGGACAACAAATACGATATTCGCCTACGTTACCACTAACAAAATCTCAATCCATATACCATTTTTTACCAAAAATCTCCAAGTTACCGTAAATTCATATGTATACATATTATATTATTGCGACAATAAATAAGTAAGTAACGAAAGTATAATATATATATTTTCTTATAAAACTTTTATTTAAATTATAATTATATGTATATGTATATATACGACTAATATAAAATACATATAAACATTACAAAAACCAACCTTCAAATATCACGGCAAAAACGAAACAATGGCAACATCGTTACCAAAAATTCCATATAAATTTGCTTCATATGAGTTAGTGAAAAAATGTTGCTTTATTAGTTTTGGGTAATCTTTTCTTGCAGGGATCTGTTTTGCGTATGATTACGCATCTGTACACGAGCACAATTGTGCTGGCACAATATTGCAGTTTTTTACATTTTCGGTGAGGGGAGTGTCTATTTTCTGGCCAAGGCACATCTATACTAAGTGACGCTAGTGAAGAAAACAAGATGCCATATTTTTAGGATTTAACAAGATTTTTTGTATGCATGCTATGAAAACCAGTTTAACAGCTGATAAACGCAATTTTAACAAGATTTTTTGTTTTGTTTACAAAAAGTTGGTATACTTGTGCGTTCATTTTTCTTTTTTGTTGAGAGTGTATGTGTGAGCGTTTGTTTTGTTAGTGCATGGCTGCAATGTGCTAGCTATATACTTGGGGTATTTTTAAATACTTTAATGTAACTCCAAAACTAGGCTGGGTATACATATGGTGCTACCCTCTTTCGAAAGGCAACTAAATTACGCGTCGATTACAATAACTGTCAAATTCTGAAATGCTTTTTGAAAAAGTTATATGTGCAACAAGATTTGGTTTAGTGTAAAGAAGCAAAAAATTCTTATATTAGTTTCATGCTAATAACTTAAAAGCTGTGTCGGATATACATATGACGCTACCCTCATTCGGAAGGCAACTAAATTACGTGTCGATAGCAATATTTTTTAAATTCTGAAATGCTTTCTGAAAAAAAGTTAAATGTGCAACAAAATTTGGTTTAGTGTAAAAAGCAAAAAAATTCTTATATTAGTTTCATGGTAATAACTTAAAAACTGTGTCGGAAATACATATAATACTACCCTAATTCGAAAGACAACTAAATTACGCGTCGATCACAATAAATGCCATATTCGGAAGTTCTTTCTGAACAAAATTATATGTGCAACAAGATTTGCATTAGTGTAAAAAAGCAAAAAATTCTTATATTAGTTTCATACCAATAACTTAAGAACTGTGTCGGGTATACATATGACGCTACCCTCATTCGAAAGACAACTAAATTACGCGTCGATCACAATAAATGCTATATTCTCAAGTGTTTTCTGAAAAAAATTATATTTGCAACAAATTTGCATTAGTGTAAAAAAGCAAAAAATTCTTATATTAGTTTCATGGTAATAACTTAAAAACTGTGTCGGGTATACATATGACGCTACCCTCATTCGAAAGACAGCTAAATTACGTGTCGATTACAATAATTGTCAAATTCTGAAATGCTTTCTGAAAAAAGTTATATGTGCAACAAGATTTGGTTTAGTGTAAAAAGCAAAAAAATTCTTATATTAGTTTCATGCTAATAACTTAAAAACTGTGTCGGATATACATATGACGCTAACCTCATTCGGAAGGCAACTAAATTACGTGTCGATTACAATAATTGTCAAATTCTGAAATGCTTTCTGAAAAATTTTTTTTGTGCAACAAGTTTCATGGTAATAACTTAAAAACTGTGTCGGGTATACATATGACGCTACCCCCATTCGAAAGACGACTAAATTACGCGTCGATCACAATAAATGCCATATTCGGAAGTGCTTTCTAAAAAAAATTATATGTGCAACAAGATTTGCATTAGTGTAAAACAGCAAAAAATTCTTATATTAGTTTCATGCTAATAACTTAAAAACTGTGTCGTGTATATATATGACGCTACCCTCATTCGAAAGACAACTAAAATACGCGTCGATCGCAATAAATGCCATATTCTCAAGTGCTTTCTGAAAAAAGTTATAAGTGCAGCAAAATTTCCATTAGTATAAAATACGTCACTCTTATATTAACATAAAATGCAGTGTATGGTGAGATATACTGTTTCATTTTCGGTTGTTCTTCATATATATTGTCTGGCATTATAAATTATTTAGTATGGCAGCATTAATTTTTAATTCCATGATGGCTACCACATTACATGTAGACATACTTGACCACATTACAAACAAAAAGAATTAATAACTAATAAAAATATATACAGAGTTTTTTCTGAAGTTAATTACGTTGCTACACTCAAACATTGAAAAAGGATTGGATCGTGCTTTCTGTGTAAAGGCATAGGCCGAAGATACCGAAAAATATGCATATGTGATGGCGTGGTCTCTTAGAACCGGAGTATGCATACTGTGTGGCCAAATAATTACTCTCTAGTGACGAGCTGTTAGAGGAGTGAATCTAAATTCCGAGTCAGAGGTACGCTTTGAGTTAATCTTAACGCAGTTATTGAACTGCATATTAGAAAACAAAAATTGTTAAATTTGGAAAAGCATTAGTGCGAAAAAAATGTAAGTATTTCACTGTGTTACAATATATATAAAAATGTTGATCAAAATTTGTATCTCTTTCAGAGTCACGGTACCTACAAAAAATTTTATGATGAAAAAGAGTGCTTTGAAGTCTTCTTCAGCAATGTGCCAATTGTGATAATCTCTCAACCGTCATGCTTGAATGGAGAATAGCGGTGTTAAGAGTAAAGTACATATAATGTCATATGCATTTGAAGTGAATGTGTAATTGTGAAAAATGGCTCTAAGAGCAGTTTTAAATTTCAGTGAATGTTTATTTTAAGAAATAACCGTGGAGAAAACATAAACAGCCCTTTTCAGGGCTACAAAACGAATTTCAAAAAGAGGTAGAAGATATTGTGTCCACAAATAATAAAAGGATCTTATATTGTGGAATGTTTTCTTTTATGGTGTTTGTAAAAGTGAAAAAGACTTCAGCTCAAGGAAAGTTATATCATCCAAATTTACAAAGTTTTGAAACATGTACATCCGGATATTGGCATCTCATAAAAATTCATGAGTATCATTAATAGTTCTATTGATGATATTTCTGAGATCATTACTGTCGAAGGATCACGTTTGTCTCACTCTAAGCATTCAACAATTATCAGTCGTGAAATTCAATTTGCTGTTCACCTACTGTTGCCTGGTGAATTGGCTGAGCATGCTGTCAGTGAAGCAAATGCCAATGAGTGTTTATTTTAACAAAAAGCCAAAAAGAAAACACAAACAACCCTTTTCAGGGCTACAAAATGAATTTCAAAAAGAGGTAGAAAAGTTTGTGTCTACAAATAATTATAAAATTCTTTATTAAACAATTTATATTGTGAAATATTTTGTTTCAAGGTCTTTTTAAATTGACCTCTTTTTTTTAAATATATTGTAGCCCTTAAAAAGGCTTTTGTTTACTGTTAGAAATGTTTTTATAATAGGAACCCTTTTTGCAGCAATGTGAACGCCGTTGTCGAATGATCAACTTTGATCCCTTTTTGTCTTTCTTTGTATATTCATTCGCTTTTAAACTTCGTAGCATTTAGATCACTTTTTCTTATTAAATAAAAACCACAAAAAAAATCATATAAAACAGGTTATGTGCCCAGGACCAAGTTCTGGCTTTTGTAAAAATAATTTAAAGTAGTAGAATTCCAAGAATTGTGAAAAAGAACTAGACTTATTGTGGTTATACGGAGTGGGTGTGTCTGAAAGTGAAAAAAGAAAAAATTTTTTTAGACGTTATGACGTCATTATACCACATTAAAAAAATAGTACGATACCAACTATGATAGCTGGTGCATCCACATGCGTAGTGTCTTAATACATAACGGCTGGTGGAAAATTGTTAGTGGAGCCATCAAGAAAGAAGGTGCGAATACAGACCAGGAGCGTGCTTCATGGGAGACAGATGATGAAAAGGCCCTGGCTACGATCACGCTATTGTGAAACCATCACAGCTGAATATTATTAAAAATTGTAAACCATCAAGCGAAGCCTGGTTACGACTGGAGGAGTCCTACAAGGTATCCCTGTACAAAAGGTATCCCTGTACAGACGTTTGGTCAATTTGACAATGGCTGATGGTGGGAATATAAATCAGCATATCAATGAGTTCGTGGAGATGGCAGAAAAACTGGCGGAGAGAGGAGTAGTCATCAAAGATGAACTTCGAGTTATAATGCTCCATTCCAGCTTACCATCAGAATACGAACATTTCGTTGCGGCCATAGAAACACGTAATGAGTTGCCGAATTTGTTAACCGTTAAATTTAAAATTCTAGAAGAAGGAGATAGACATAGACAAAAAAGCGATAAAGAAGAAGCAACAACAAGTGTGCAAAAGGCGTCTTCAATGAAGAATTCTCAGCAGAACAAAGTAAGGAAAGAGAATAGGCAGAGCAAAGTCAGAGGGAAATGTTTTAATTGTGGTGAGTTCGCTCACTATGCAAACAAATGTAAGAAACCAAAGAAGAAACAACACCAAAACCTTTTACATACAATGCAACGAAAAGAAACGAGAAAAGTAAAAAACACGTAATGGTGCGTCGACAGCGGCGCGACTTCACAGATGTGCTGTATAAAGGAAATGTTTTCTAATTTTGTTGAACACTCAGAAGAAATTCATTTGAAGCCGATAAGTTTATTTTATCAGAAGGTAAAGGTGATGTGGAAACTGTTATTAATGGTGTTGATTTAAAATTGCAGAATGTTTTATACTCACCCGAGTTGAACATGAAATTTATTTCCGTTGGTCGTGTTGCGGAAAATGGTCATACTGTTGCATTTGATGCAACTTCAGCAGTCATAAAAAATTCAGAAGGAGAAGTTTTACTAAAAGCCTTTAAGCAATACAATCTTTTTATTGTTGATCACAAAGTGGAAAAACTGTTTACGGCTAGCAATATGAACCAGTTGTGGCATAACAGACTAGGTCATATGAATTATAATTCCTTAGGCGATGTGTCTAAAAAGGAAATGGTGAAGGGTATGAATTTAAAGAATGGTACTCGAACATCCCCATGTAAGACCTGCATGATAAGTAAAATAAAAGTTACTCCATTCCCTCAAGAGTCAACCACGAGAACAACTGATTTGTTGGAATTAATACATAGTGATGTATGTGGCCCTCTTAGTGTAAATTCCTTTGGTGGTGCTCGATATTTCATCACTTTTATTGACGACTATTCAAGACGTGTATTCGTATATTTGCTCAAGGCGAAAAGTGAAGTGTGTGGTACGTTTAAGATATTTAAACAAAATGTTGAAAAACAAACTGGTCGTAAAATAAAGGCATTTCGTACCGACAATGGTCGCGAATATATCAACAAAGAGTTTGATCAGTTTCTGCAAAATGCCCGACAACTTACAGTACCCCATACACCGCAGCAAAATGGCATAGCTGAACGCGCCAATCGTACATTGGTGGAAATGGCTCATTCTATGATGGTGCATTGCGGAGTTATACAAAGCTTATGGGCAGAGGCGATCAATACGGCTGCATATTTGCGCAATAGATGCCCTACGAAGATTCTTGAGAATAAGACACCATACGAAGTCTGGTTTAACGGAAAACCGAATTTGCAGCACTTAAGAACATTCGGCTCTTATGCAGTGGCCTTAAATAAAGATGGTAAAAGTGGCAGTAAATTTGAGGCTAAAGGTGAGTCTTTCATTATGGTCGGTTACTCTGAACTGGCGAAGGCATATAGGCTTTACAACCAAAGTAAGCGTTGCGTGGTGGAGCGTCGTGATGTCATATTTGAAGAGAATGTTTTCAACAAAGTAGATAAACCAATAGTAAGGAAAGCGGACGATTATTTGACAATTGATATTGAAAATAAAAAACAACAAGATGACGAGTTCATGGGTTTCGAAACTGCCGATGAAGATGACGTAACAGCGGAAAATCAAAATAAGCAGGAGGCTGCGTCAACGTCCAGAGGTAAACCGAAAATAGTCAAAACAGGTAAGCCCGGCAGACTACGAAAAGAAAAGCTGAACAAATTGGCGCATGAATCCATACCCACTACTGTTGAAGAGGCTATGGACAGTAGTGATCATAGTAATTGGTATGATGCAATGAAATCTGAAATAGAATCTTTAAAAAGGAATGGTACCTGGTCTTTGGTGAATCTACCCAATGGAGCTAAGGTCATTGATTCGAAATGGGTTTTTGCTTTGAAAAGAGACGAAAATGGTAATGTGGAGCGTTATAAGGCACGCCTAGTAGCAAAAGGTTGCAGTCAACGGTACGGCCTTGACTATAATGAGACATTTTCACCGGTTGCAAGATATTCAACAATTCGCTTGGTGATGGCGCTAGCGGTCCAATGGGGGATGCATATCCATCAAATAGACATCAGCTCAGCATATTTGAATAGCGATACATTTATATAAGACAACCAGATCAATTTGTTGATCGTAGAAATGCAAAAAGGTCTAAAATTGCACAAAGCAATCCATCAAATAGACATCAGCTCAGCATATTTGAATAGCGATACATTTATATAAGACAACCAGATCAATTTGTTGATCGTAGAAATGCAAAAAGGGCTAAAATTGCACAAAGCAATTTACGGTTTGAAGCAATCAGGTAAAGAGTGGAATGAGACGTTAAATCTTGCTCTTGTACAAATTGGTTTTGAACAATCCGTGAACGAACCTTGCTTGTATATTGGAAAAATCAAAGCTGAGTTGATTTTAATTACCGTATATGTGGATGACCTTATGATTGCTGGTAGAGATAAAAAACATTGTTTTGGAGATAAAACGTTTATTGGCAAATGAGTTTCCAATAACTGACAAAGATCAAATACATCATTATCTTGGTATCGATGTGAAACGAGAGGGTGAAAATGGCGCGATTTCAATTTGTCAGTCCCAATATATCGAAGATTTGCTTAAAAAGTATGGAATGCAGGATTTTAAGGCTGTTGCAACTCCGCTCGAATCAAATTACCAAGTAATATGTACACAAGCCAATTGTGAAGAAATACTTCAACAAGATTACCAGTCCATAATCGGTGCCCTGATGTATCTGGCTATTACAACGAGACCTGACATTCTTCATTCAGTGGCTAAGCTTGCGCAAAGAAACTCCAATCCACATGCTGAACATATGCGAGCCACAAAACGAATCTTGCGATATCTTCGTGGTATATTTGATATGAAGTTTTTTTACAAAGCTGGTGAAAATTGCGTCAAAGTTTTTGTACACGCAGATTGGGATGTGATGCTCACGACCGGAAGTCATTCACTGGTTTCATTTCTTATATTGGAAATAGCCCCATCTCATGGCAATCCAGAAAACAAAATTTTGTGGCCCTCAGCAGCACAGAGGCTGATTATATGGCGTTTTCAGAAGCGGCAAAAGAAGCGTATTCTGGGTGAAATTGGTTATCTCTCAGACGAAGCAGTCACTCTCAATATTGATAACGAAGGTGCAGAGAAATTGGTTTCTAATCCGGTGTACCACAAGATGACAAAACATATCGATATTCGATTTCACCATGTTCGAGAAGTTGTGAAGAATGGGGACATTCTCCTAGAATATTGTCCAACAAATCAGATGATTGCGGATTTGCTGACCAAGAATTTAGCAAGGAAAAAAATTATTATTTTAGCGAATTAATTTTTGAAATGTAAAACGACATTCACATTGAGAAGGAGTGTTAGAGATGTTTTTATAATAGCAACCCTTTTTTTGCAGCAATGTGAACGCCGTTGTCGAATGATGAACTTTGATCCCTTTTTGTCTTTCGCTGTATATTCATTCACTTGTTAAACTTCGTAGCATCTAGATCACTTTTCCTTATTAAATAAAAACCACTAAAATAAAATCATATTAAACATTTACTTTTATTATTTTTATATTAAATTAGAATCTTTTGCGGTATTTGGGACAGCTTCTAGGTTCACTTTTGTTGTTGCTGATGATATTGCAGCTGCGGAAAATATTGTGCCTGCTGAATATATTCTACCTGCATAATATATGAAGGCTGCTGAATATATTGGTTCTCGTACGTATATGGCGGCTGCTGGATATATTGAGGTAGCTGAATATATGCTGGTTACTGCATATATTGCGGATATTGAACATATTGCGGCTGAAGATATTGCACCAGCTGTGGTTGCAGTATCTGTTGTTGCATCTGCTGCGGTTGCACCAGTTGTGGTTGCACTTGCTGTGACTGCATTTGACAAATTTTGATCAACATTTTTATATAAATTGTAACACAGTGAAATACTTACATATTTTACGCACTCTTGCTTTTCCAAATTTAACAATTTTTGATTTCTAATATGCAGTTCAATAACTGCGTTAAGATTAACTTAAAGCGTACTTCCGATTTGGAATTTAGATTCACTCCTCTAACAGCTCGTCACTAGAGAGTAATTATTTGGCCACACAGTATGCATACTCCAGTTCTAAGAGACCACGCCATCACATATGCATATTTTTCGGTATCTTCGGCCTATGCCTTTACACAGAAAGCACGATCCAATCCTTTTTCAATGTTTGAGTGTAGCAACGTAATTAACTTCAGAAAAAACTCTGTATATATTTTTATTAGTTATTAATTCTTTTTGTTTGTAATGTGGTCAAGTATGTCTACATGTAATGTGGTAGCCATCATGGAATTAAAAATTAGTGCTGCCATACTAAATAATTTATAATGCCAGACAATATATATGAAGAACAACCGAAAAACAGTATATCTCACCATACACTGCATTTTATGTTAATATAAGAGTGACGTATTTTATACTAATGGAAATTTTGCTGCACTTATAACTTTTTTCAGAAAGCACTTGAGAATATGGCATTTAGTTGTCTTTCGAATGAGGGTAGCGTCATATGTATACCCGACACAGTTTTTAAGTTATTAGCATGAAACTAATATAAGAATTTTTTGCTGTTTTACACTAATGCAAATCTTGTTGCACATATAATATTTTTCAGAAAGCACTTCCGAATATGGTATTTATTGTGATCGACGCGTAATTTAGTTGTCTGCCGTAAGGGGGTAGCGACATATGTATACCCGACACAGTTTTTAAGTTATTTGTATGAAACTAATATAAGAATTTTTTTGCTTTTTTACACTAAACCAAATCTTGTTGCACATATAACTTTTTTCAGAAAGCATTTCAGAATTTGACAATTATTGTAATCGACGCGTAATTTAGTTGCCTTTCGAATGAGGGTAGCGCTATATGTATACCCAGCCCAGTTTTGGAGTTACATTATAGTATTTAAAAATACCCCAAGTATATAGCTAGCACATTGCAGCCATGCACTAACAAAACAAACGCTCACACATACACTCTCAACAAAAAAGAAAAATGTACGCACAAGTATACCAACTTTTTGTATACAAAACAAAAAATCTTGTTAAAATTGCGTTTATCAGCTGTTAAACTGGTTTTCATAGCATGCATACAAAAAATCTTGTTAAATCCTAAAAATATGGCATCTTGTTTTCTTCACTAGCGTCACTTAGTATAGATGTGCCTTGGCCAGAAAATAGACACTCCCCTCACCGAAAATGTAAAAAACTGCAATATTGTGCCAGCACAATTGTGCTCATGTACAGATGCGTAATCATACGCAAAACAGATCCCTGCAAGAAAAGATTACCCAAAACTAATAAAGCAACATTTTTTCACTAACTCATATGAAGCAAATTTATATGGAATTTTTGGTAACGATGTTGCCATTGTTTCGTTTTCGCCGTGATACTTGAAGGATGGTTTTTGTAATGTTTATGTGTATTTTATATTAGTCGTATATATACATATACATATAATTATAAATTAAATAAAAGTTTTATAAGAAAATATATATATTATACTTTCGTTACTTACTTATTTATTGTCGCAATAATATAATATGTATACATATGAATTTACGGTAGCTTGGAGATTTTTGGTAAAAAATGGTATATGGATTGAGATTTTGTTAGTGGTAACGTAGGCGAATATCGTATTTGTTGTCCTTTTCTAACATATATGTTAGAGTGGAACATATATAGTTGCGAATGAAATTAGTCTCTTGCAATTACGAAAAATATAATTTTAATGAAAAATTGTTAAAAAACTTAATAAAACAACTTAAAAAATGACTAAAACCACCGAAGACGGAGATGTGGGATTCAGCGATCCAAGCCAGGAACGAATTCCTAACAAACGCACACCGCTACTCCAAATCAAGGTATATATCAATCCATTATTATAAACATCAGAATATTTATTAATAACTTTTATTTACTTTTTTTCCTGATATCATTACTATTTTAAAGCAGATGCAAGCTAAAATAGACAATATTGCTGACAACCAGGTATCCTGAGCAACGGGCAGTCGACTACAGTTTCCAATCAGGGGGCTATAGCAAATAGGATAGAGCAGATGGAGAGAAATGTAAGAATTTTACTAATTTTACTATTGTCATGTCATTACTGAACTTTTTTTTATCATTCACTGAAACCTGAATTAATGGCCCAAACAAATGCTTTTATGGGGTTAAGGTGGTGCTACGAAAAGTGGAGTCCTCGGTTTGCCGCATGACAGGAGAAAAAGGAGATAAAAAATATACGAAGTCACTACCATGGCGTTAATGATATACTTTTTTAGCATTCACTGAGACCTGAATTAATGGCCCAAGCGAATGCGCTAATGGAATGTTAGGTGGTGCTAAAAGAAGTGGCATCCTCCGTATGCCATGCTTCCAATCAAATCATTGGAAAAATGGAATTAATAGAAGAAAAGTTAAAGGCTGAGGATTTCGCCCAAGCAATGGTAAGAAAGGTTTACTTTGTATGAAGACTATAAATATATTTTAATATTAGAACTTTTACAGCTTACGTATACCTACAATCACAGACGACCTACTGCAAATGTACAATTGGAAAGGGAGGTGGGAAAAAAAGCCATTTCAGATCTCGCAATTTCAAACAAAATAATATGAGGTAAATATATATATATATATATATATATATATATATACATGCATATATTTATGTACTAAAATTTATACTAATGTCTATAAATTAATATATTTTCTCTACATTCCAGATATTTACAAAGTCTATCCGCGACCGACTTTGTGAAAGCGTTGAAAGAGGCTATAGATCACAGCTACAATAGGTCAAAACAAAAAGAATATATAAGAAAATAAGTAACTTAAAAAATTTTTTAATAAAACTTAATGTAAATACTAAATTTTAACTGTTATCTCTAATAGATTTGTTCATTAGGGTTGACTAGTTAGTATGAACCAATATTTTGGTTATCATTAACTAGGTAGTATTAACCAATATTTTGGCTATATTTAACCAAAACTATGAATGCCAAAATGCACTAGAGTGAGCAGTACAGATATATGTTTCATCTTACGGGAGAATGAATGAGTTTGAGAAAGATGCTAGATCACATGTTTACAAGAGTTTCAGGTAATTTTGTCATTTTGCTCTTAAGAAATTACCTGAAACTTTACCCGTATGTCAGTTAACTCTATCGGGTAATTAACCGGTAGTCTGTGGGGTGTATAATAATGTGTGCAAGTGGTTGGCATCGTATCATTAATTGTAGGAAAATACACCATAATATATATACAATTAACAAACGCTAAACATTAAATGTTTCAATTAATTTTTGACATTATTTATTATTATCACTGTCTATGGTATGTGTGTATCTAAAAAAGTTATCAATAACATCGAAAAAATAGTTAGCCACTTAAGGAAAATGCGATCAGTTCTCCACCGATGTTGCGTGAGGGACAGCAAATTTCTTTGCTTGCTATCTCTTTTCTTTTTCTTGTCGATAGAAAATATCATTTTTGTTTACAAAAAGTTAAAATTTACAACAATGATCTTATTCAAAAAGTGATGTAGTGATGATTGCAGCGATTTTCTTAGTATTAGGTATTTCATTTGAGTTATTAATTGGTAACATATTTTTAAGTAGAAATATCTAGTTTGAAATGGTTTTTCAAATACTACAAAATACAACAGAGTTTGTGATTGAGCAAGTTAAAAACATTGCAGCATGTTATACAATAAATTATTTTTTATACATATATATTTTTAGTCCAAATAAGAAAAAAAGTCTTAATTGAAGGTATCATCACAATTACGTTGACTTTAACAATTTTCCATCAGGCAATTCTTTGTAGACACTGCGACCCTAAAAGAGATATACAATTTCGATTAATATTTTTAAATAAAGTTGAAGATTACACTTATAAGTATATAACAGAAAAATACTTACATTTTATACACTCTTGCTGATATACAGTTCACTAATTGATTTTAGATCTTTATACAAGCTATCAATTATATTCATCCAGTCGATTTTCCATGGCTTGTGTTATGACTGAAAATTAATTTTCATAATGTTGGCGTCCTAATTTTTTTATTTGCCGCTATACTAAATCATAATATCATAATATATATATATATATATATATATATATATATATATATGCATATATTTACGTACTAAAATTTATACTAATGTCTATAAATTAATATATTTTCTCTACATTCCAGATATTTACAAAGTTTATCTGCGACCGACTTTGTAAAAGCGTTGAAAGAGGCTATAGATCACAGCTACAATAGGTCAAAACAAAAAGAATATATAAAAAAATAAGTAACTTAAACAATTTTTTAATAAAACTTAATGTAAATACTAAATTTTAACTGTTATCTCTAATAGATTTGTTCATTAGGGTTGACTAGTTAGTATGAACCAATATTTTGGTTATCATTAACTAGGTAGTATTAACCAATATTTTGGCTGTATTTAACCAAAACTATGAATGCCAAAATGCACTAGAGTGAGCAGTACAGATATATGTTTCATCTTACGGGAGAATAAATGAGTTTGAGAAAGATGCAAGATCACATGTATACAAGAGTTTTAGGTAATTTTGTCATTTTGCTCTTAAGAAATTACCTGAAACCTTACCCGTATATCAGTTAACACTATCGGGTAATTAACCGGTAGTCTGTTTGTAGGGTGTATAATAATGTGTGCAAGTGGTTGGCATCGTATCATTAATTGTAGGAAAATACACCATAATATATATACAATTAACAAACGCTAAACATTAAATGTTCAATTAATTTTTGACATTATTTATTATTATCACTGTCTATGGTATGTGTGTATCTAAAAAAATTATCAATAACATCGAAAAAATAGTTGGCCACTTAAGGAAAATGCGATTAGTTCTCGACCGATGTTGCGTGAGGGACAGCAAATTTCTTTGCTTGCTATCTCTTTTCTTTTTCTTGTCGATAGAAAATATCATTTTTGTTTACAAAAAGTTAAAATTTACAACAATGATCTTATTCAAAAAGTGATGTAGTGATGATTGCAGCGATTTTCTTAGTATTAGGTATTTCATTTGAGTTATTAATTGGTAACATATTTTTAAGTAGAAATATCTAGTTTGAAATGGTTTTTCAAATACTACAAAATTCAACAGAGTTTGTGATTGAGCAAGTTAAAAACATTGCAGCATGTTATACAATAAATTATTTTTTATACATATATATTTTTAGTCCAAATAAGAAAAAAAGTCTGAATTGAAGGTATCATCACAATGACGTTGACTTTAACAATTTTCCATCAGGCAATTCTTTGTAGACAGTGAGACCCTAAAAGAGATATACAATTTCGATTAATATTTTTAAATAAAGTTGAAGATTACACTTATAAGTATATAACAGAAAAATACTTACATTTTATACACTCTTGCTGATATACAGTTCACTAATTGATTTTAGACCTTTATACAAGCTATCAATTATATTCATCCAGTCGATTTTCCATGGCTTGTGTTATGACTGAAAATTAATTTTCATAATGTTGGCGTCCTAATTTTTTTATTTGCCGCTGAAATTGACAAAAACGATCATGTTGGAAAAACTCTATATCATAAGCATATTATCAGTTGAAAAATAATATAATTAGAAGGACTAGGAAAACATGAAGGATTCGAAGCTATCACTAACATCGGGGCGTAGAGTACGCAGACGGATCTATTGGAAATTATCAGTAGTTTTGTCCACTTCCAAATATTCATTGAAGTCAACACAATGCCTAGTACGGAAATATATGTAATAACAAATTGTACATAAGTAAATTTTATAAAAGATCTATTGTAAGCACTAAGCACTTGTTTTGCCTCCCATAGTCCTATTTAAAGTATATATCCAGATTGATTACGTGATGATCAGAGTGACAATTTATTTCAAAACACAAACCATTAACAATTAGTTTTTTGAGCACTATCATTAATAAAAATTAAAAGCAAAACTAATTTGATAGAATTTCAATTCTTTGGGAATCTTGGCTAATTTTTATGTTGATTTCTTTATGGTATTGACCGCCAGCCACAATTTAGGAGTTATGGTATATTCTTTTAATGTTTATAAACAGTTTAATATTGTCTTAAAGTCACTTAACACTTATTTTTTTTATTTATTTCACAATATTTCTCCTAAACGAAATTTTTGTTTTATTTCCAACCACCATTATTTGCTTAAATTGTAAAACATGTGCTTAGAGATGACCATGTATAGCCATTTCTTCTAACATACTTATTCAGCATTGTGTAGATATATTTTCTATTCGTTTGCACTATCGTTAGGCAAAAGCTGATACGGGCCAAAATGAACTGTCACTTTTGAGTTTTCTGTTTTTTCTGTGCTCTATGCGTAGGAAAATTATATTTAACGAAAAGTTATCTAAACAAGTTATGGTTGTACACATTTGATTTTATGTTTTCGCAAATTTGCCTGCGCTAGCGTACGCATATTATAGTTGGGCCTTAACATTGGAGTAATTAGTTTGAATATATGTTCTACAGGCGATAATAAACACAAGTTATAGTGGGATTCAAGATCACATGTACACCAAAGTTTCCATCAGTTTTTTCATTTTAGTCTTAATAAAATGATAGAAACTTTGTTCTACGTGCTGACCGAAACTTTGTCAGCAGTGCCAGTCATGTGGCTGGGTAAAACGACCGTCACTGTTCTTGTAGGGTGGTTAATAATATTCACTGACAAAATTAAAAATATTTTTTGCTAATAGCGTTGCCATCTTTTGACTTTTCGTACTAAACTTTTACGGTTTGCTTTTAGTTGATCATATATGTACTTTTCCAGAAGGTTTGTGTGTACAAGTTTAAAAAGAAGTTGCAGAAACATTTATATAATAAGCCAATTAACAAAAACTATATTTTGTTTTAATATTTATTTTTAATGTTTCACGGGATATCGGGATTTTTAGGATCATGTGCAAGAGTAAGACAACAAATGTGTTCAACCTGAATTTTCTGACGTTTAATATATGGGAATCACCGCAAGTTAATTTTTAAAATTGAGTTTATATAAAACAGCTCAACTATTTTGGAAATAAAAGAAAATTGTGAACAAAATACGCAAAAATATTAAAATTTATAAAATGAATATCGTGGTTTTTAAAAGGAAAGTTAAAGAAAAGATTAGTATGCAAAAAAGTCAACTTCAGAACTGACTTTCTATAGAGAAAAGGATATTTGAGTCCAATGTAAAAAATATAAAAGAATAATTGCAAATGAAAGTGAAAATCGCAGTGAAATTTAAAGAAATTTAGATTGTGTGCCTGTGATAAGTGATAGTGTTAGTTCCGTAGAATGTTGATTGTAGTGAATTTTCAGACAGTGATAGTGACGATAGTGTGTCAGGAGTTAAAGAAGCTCCTATTGTAGAAACGGCAAGTGTTGATATGTGTGAAGAACTAAAATCGTAGGTTGTTAGAAATATTATAACCCACACAGCTTTAGAAGATTTATTGCACACCTTAAAGCGTGTAGAGGTGAAAGATTTGCCGTTATCTGCAAAACACTTTTAAATACAAATAAGAGAGAAATTAATATTTCTACCATTTCCATCGGGGAATATTTATATTTAGGTATACAGAAGTTTTTTCTTTCGGGATCATTTGAATGCCTAAACGCAAAAGAAGAAGTTTCAATAGATGTAGGCATTGATGGCTTCAAGATATTTAAGAGTTTCAATAGAGTTTTGTGACTTATCCTAGGATCAATTGTAGGTTTTGACAACATTAGTCCCTTTATAATAAGATGTTTCTCAGGAGTTAAGAAGCCACAAAATTTGGACAGTTTCTTGACAGACTTTTGCAGAGAAGTTGAATTCCTTCAAGCCAATGGCTTAAAAGTAGGCAACAGCGACAATAAATTGCGCTTCAGGGTTCGTCTATTTATATGTGACTCCCCAGCCACGGCATTCATTACAGGTGTAGTGTCCCAAAGCAGTAAGAAGGGTTGCCCAAAGGGTTGTCAGGAAGGATTATATAAGGAGAGAAGAGTATGGTTTTCGAAACAAGTTGGTCTTCCGAGAGCGGATATAACATTTCGATCGAGATGTCAGCCTTCTCATCACATAGCTGAATTCAAAGAAAAAAAATCATCTCAGTTTCCTTTAGATTCGATGCAGTTAGTTGATTTTGGCGTTACTAAGAAATTACTTAAAATTTTAATTAGAAAATCAAATATAGCAAATATGAATAAGAAAATAAACTATGTCGCTAGGTATATCCCATCTGAATTTTTTCGCGTGCTTAGGAGTTTCGACGAAGTTCACAACTGGAAGTCTACAGAATTCAGACAGTTTTTATTGTATACAGGAATTTTTATTCTGAGGGATTGCGTTAGTAGTGATCAATACTATCACTTTTTATTGTTACATAGTGCTATAAGACTTCTATGTAGTGAGCGTTGCCATGTCAAAGAGGCAGATATTGCTCAAAACTTTTTATAAGATTTTGTAAATTTTTTCGGTACGTTATATGGTGATGAACTAGTAAGTTTTAACATTCTTAGATTACTCCATATATCAGGTAGCGTTAAAAAATTCGGCCCCTTAGATTCCTTTTCAGCATATAAATTTGAAGATTATATGCAATATATAAAAAAATAGTAAAGAAACCGAACAAAATCTTACAGCAAATATTTCTTAGGTTAGAAGAAAGACAGTGAATTTAGACAGATTTCCGCAAGATTTTGCAAATAGTCCGGTTCAATATTGATCATAGAAAAGAAAAGGATAGTTTCTGTTTAGAAAAACATTAGGGTAGCTTAAAATAATTAGTATTCAGATTTCGCAACCAAAAAACTTTTATGTAAAGTTTTTAAAAAGACCGATAATTAATTTGAACCACCCTATGAATCATTTAGTGAGCTTGCCATAGTCGTTGCAAGTAGCTTAAGTGATGAAACTACAGTAGTCAATAGGCAGGATATAGATTTCAAATACTTTTGTATACGAAAAGTGGAGTCCTCGGTTTGCCGCATGACAGGAGAAAAAGGAGATAAAAAATACACGAAGTCACTACCATGGCGTTAATGATATACTTTTTTAGCATTCACTAAAACCTGAATTAATGGCCCAAGCGAATGCGCTAATGGAATGTAAGGTGGTGCTAAAAGAAGTGGAATCCTCCGTATGCCATGCTTCCAATCAAATCATTGGAAAAATGGAATTAATAGAAGAAAAGTTAAAGGCTGAGGATTTCGCCCAAGCAATGGTAAGAAAGGTTTACTTTGTATGAAGACTATAAATATATTTTAATATTAGAACTTTTACAACTTACGTATACCTACAATCACAGACGACCTACTGCAAATGTACAATTGGAAAGGGAGGTGGGAAAAAAAGCCATTTCAGATCTCGTAATTTCAAACAAAATAATAAGAGGTAATATATATATATATATATATATATATATATATATATATATATGCATATATTTATGTACTAAAATTTATACTAATGTCTATAAATTAATATTTTTTTTTCTCTGCATTCCAGATATTTACAAAGTTTATCCGCGACCGACTTTGTAAAAGCGTTGAAAGAGGCTATAGATCACAGCTACAATAGGTCAAAACAAAAAGAATATATATAAAAAAATAAGTAACTTAAACAATTTTTTAATAAAACTAAATGTAAATACTAAATTTTAACTGTTATCTCTAATAGATTTGTTCATTAGGGTTGACTAGTTAGTATGAACCAATATTTTGGTTATCATTAACTAGGTAGTATTAACCAATCTTTTGGCTATATTTAACCCAAACTATGAATGCCAAAATGCATTAGAGTGAGCAGTACAGATATATGTTTCATCTTACGGGAGAATAAATGAGTTTGAGAAAGATGCAAGATCACATGTATACAAGAGTTTCAGGTAATTTTGTCATTTTGCTCTTAAGAAATTACCTGAAACCTTACCCGTATATCAGTTAACACTATCGGGTAATTAACCGGTAGTCTGTTTGTAGGGTGTATAATAATGTGTGCAAGTGGTTGGCATCGTATCATTAATTGTAGGAAAATACACCATAATATATATACAATTAACAAACTCTAAACATTAAATGTTTCAATTAATTTTTGACATTATTTATTATTATCACTGTCTGTACAATTTCGATTAATATTTTTAAATAAAGTTGAAGATTACACTTATAAGTATATAACAGAAAAATACTTACATTTTATACACTCTTGCTGATATACAGTTCACTAATTGATTTTAGATCTTTATACAAGCTATCAATTATATTCATCCAGTCGATTTTCCATGGCTTGTGTTATGACTGAAAATTAATTTTCATAATGTTGGCGTCCTAATTTTTTTATTTGCCGCTATACTAAATCATAATATCATAATATATATATATATATATATATATATATATATATATATATATATGCATATATTTATGTACTAAAATTTATACTAATGTCTATAAATTAATATATTTTCTCTACATTCCAGATATTTACAAAGTTTATCCGCGACCGACTTTGTAAAAGCGTTGAAAGAGGCTATAGATCACAGCTACAATAGGTCAAAACAAAAAGAATATATAAAAAAATAAGTAACTTAAACAATTTTTTAATAAAACTTAATGTAAATACTAAATTTTAACTGTTATCTCTAATAGATTTGTTCATTAGGGTTGACTAGTTAGTATGAACCAATATTTTGGTTATCATTAACTAGGTAGTATTAACCAATATTTTGGCTGTATTTAACCAAAACTATGAATGCCAAAATGCACTAGAGTGAGCAGTACAGATATATGTTTCATCTTACGGGAGAATAAATGAGTTTGAGAAAGATGCAAGATCACATGTATACAAGAGTTTCAGGTAATTTTGTCATTTTGCTCTTAAGAAATTACCTGAAACCTTACCCGTATATCAGTTAACACTATCGGGTAATTAACCGGTAGTCTGTTTGTAGGGTGTATAATAATGTGTGCAAGTGGTTGGCATCGTATCATTAATTGTAGGAAAATACACCATAATATATATACAATTAACAAACGCTAAACATTAAATGTTCAATTAATTTTTGACATTATTTATTATTATCACTGTCTATGGTATGTGTGTATCTAAAAAAATTATCAATAACATCGAAAAAATAGTTGGCCACTTAAGGAAAATGCGATTAGTTCTCGACCGATGTTGCGTGAGGGACAGCAAATTTCTTTGCTTGCTATCTCTTTTCTTTTTCTTGTCGATAGAAAATATCATTTTTGTTTACAAAAAGTTAAAATTTACAACAATGATCTTATTCAAAAAGTGATGTAGTGATGATTGCAGCGATTTTCTTAGTATTAGGTATTTAATTTGAGTTATTAATTGGTAACATATTTTTAAGTAGAAATATCTAGTTTGAAATGGTTTTTCAAATACTACAAAATACAACAGAGTTTGTGATTGAGCAAGTTAAAAACATTGCAGCATGTTATACAATAAATTATTTTTTATACATATATATTTTTAGTCCAAATAAGAAAAAAAGTCTTAATTGAAGGTATCATCACAATGACGTTGACTTTAACAATTTTCCATCAGGCAATTCTTTGTAGACAGTGAGACCCTAAAAGAGATATACAATTTCGATTAATATTTTTAAATAAAGTTGAAGATTACACTTATAAGTATATAACAGAAAAATACTTACACTTTATACACTCTTGCTGATATACAGTTCACTAATTGATTTTAGACCTTTATACAAGCTATCAATTATATTCATCCAGTCGATTTTCCATGGCTTGTGTTATGACTTAAAATTAATTTTCATAATGTTGGCGTCCTAATTTTTTTATTTGCCGCTGAAATTGACAAAAACGATCATGTTGGAAAAACTCTATATCATAAGCATATTATCAGTTGAAAAATAATATAATTAGAAGGACTAGGAAAACATGAAGGATTCGAAGCTATCACTGACATCGGGGCGTAGAGTACGCAGACGGATCTATTGGAAATTATCAGTAGTTTTGTCCACTTCCAAATGTTCATTGAAGTCAACACAATGCCTAGTACGGAAATATATGTAATAACAAATTGTACATAAGTAAATTTTATAAAAGATCTATTGTAAGCACTAAGCACTTGTTTTGCCTCCCATAGTCCTATTTAAAGTATATATCCAGATTGATTACGTGATGATCAGAGTGACAATTTATTTCAAAACACAAACCATTAACAATTAGTTTTTTGAGCACTATCATTAATAAAAATTAAAAACAAAACTAATTTGATAGTATTTCAATTCTTTGGGAATCTTGGCTAATTTTTATGTTGATTTCTTTATGGTATTGACCGCCAGCCACAATTTAGGAGTTTTGGTATATTCTTTTAATGTTTATAAACAGTTTAATATTGTCTTAAAGTCACTTAACACTTATTTTTATTATTTATTTCACAATATTTCTCCTAAACGAAATTTTTGTTTTATTTCCAATCACCATTATTTGCTTAAATTGTAAAACATGTGCTTAGAGATGGCCATGTATAGCCATTTCTTCTAACATACTTATTCAGCATTGTGTAGATATATTTTCTATTCGTTTGCACTATCGTTAGGCAAAAGCTGATACGGGCCAAAATGAACTGTCACTTTTGAGTTTTCTGTTTTTTCTGTGCTCTATGCGTAGGAAAATTATATTTAACGAAAAGTTATCTAAACAAGTTATGGTTGTACACATTTGATTTTATGTTTTCGCAAATTTGCCTGCGCTAGCGTACGCATATTATAGTTGGGCCTTAACATTGGAGTAATTAGTTTGAATATATGTTCTACAGGCGATAATAAACACAAGTTATAGTGGGATTCAAGATCACATGTACACCAAAGTTTCCATCAGTTTTTTCATTTTAGTCTTAATAAAATGATAGAAACTTTGTTCTACGTGCTGACCGAAACTTTGTCAGCAGTGCCAGTCATGTGGCTGGGTAAAACGACCGTCACTGTTCTTGTAGGGTGGTTAATAATATTCACTGAAAAAATTAAAAATATTTTTTGCTAATAGCGTTGCCATCTTTTGACTTTTCGTACTAAACTTTTACGGTTTGCTTTTAGTTGATCATATATGTACTTTTCCAGAAGGTTTGTGTGTACAAGTTTAAAAAGAAGTTGCAAAAACATTTATATAATAAGCCAATTAACAAAAACTATATTTTGTTTTAATATTTATTTTTAATGTTTCACGGAATATCGGGATTTTTAGGATCATGTGCAAGAGTAAGACAACAAATGTGTTCAACCTGAATTTTCTGACGTTTAATATATGGGAATCACCGCAAGTTAATTTTTAAAATTGAGTTTGTATAAAGCAGCTCAACTATTTTGGAAATAAAAGAAAATTGTGAACAAAATACGCAAAAATATTAAAATTTATGAAATGAATATCGTGGTTTTTAAAAGGAAAGTTAAAGAAAAGATTAGTATGCAAAAAAGTCAATTTCAGAACTGACTTTCTATAGAGAAAAGGATATTTGAGTCCAATGTAAAAAATATAAAAGAATAATTGCAAATGAAAGTGAAAATCGCAGTGAAATTTAAAGAAATTTAGATTGTGTGCCTGCGATAAGTGATAGTGTTAGTTCCGTAGAATGTTGATTGTAGTGAATTTTCAGACAGTGATAGTGACGATAGTGTGTCAGTAGTTAAAGAAGCTCCTATTGTAGAAACGGCAAGTGTTGATAAGTGTGAAGAACTAAAATCGTAGGTTGTTAGAAATATTATAACCCACACAGCTTTAGAAGATTTATTGCACACCTTAAAGCGTGTAGAGGTGAAAGATTTGCCGTTATCTGCAAAACACTTTTAAATACAAATAAGAGAGAAATTAATATTTCTACCATTTCCATCGGGGAATATTTATATTTAGGTATACAGAAGTTTTTTCTTTCGGGATCATTTGAATGTCTAAACGCAAAAGAAGAAGTTTCAATAGATGTAGGCATTGATGGCTTCAATATATTTAAAAGTTTCAATAGAGTTTTGTGACTTATCCTAGGATCAATTGTAGGATTTGACAACATTAGTCCCTTTATAATAAGATGTTTCTCAGGAGTTAAGAAGCCACAAAATTTGGACAGTTTCTTGACAGACTTTTGCAGAGAAGTTGAATTCCTTCAAGCCAACGGCTTAAAAGTAGGCAACAGCGACAATAAATTGTGCTTCAGTGTTCGTCTAATTATATGTGACTCCCCAGCCAGGGCATTCGTTACAGGTGTAGTGTCCCATTACAGTAAGAAGGGTTGCCCAAAGTGTTGTCAGGAAGGATTATATAAGGAGAGAAGAGTATGGTTTTCGAAACAAGTTGGTCTTCCGAGAGCGGATATAACATTTCGATCGAGATGTCAGCCTTCTCATCACATCGCTGAATTCAAAGAAAAAAAATCATCTCAGTTTCCTTTAGATTCGATGCAGTTAGTTGATTTTGGCGTTACTAAGAAATTACTTAAAATTTTAATTAGAAAATCAAATGTAGCAAATATGAATAAGAAAATAAACTATGTCGCTAGGTATATCCCATCTGAATTTTTTCGCGTGCTTAGGAGTTTCGACGAAGTTCACAACTGGAAGTCTACAGAATTCAGACAGTTTTTATTGTATACAGGAATTTTTATTCTGAGGGATTGCTTTAGTAGTGATCAATACTATCACTTTTTATTGTTACATAGTGCTATAAGACTTCTATGTAGTGAGCGTTGCCATGTCAAAGAGGCAGATATTGCTCAAAACTTTTTATAAGATTTTGTAAATTTTTTCGGTACGTTATATGGTGATGAAGTAGTAAGTTTTAACATTCTTAGATTACTCCATATATCAGGTAGCGTTAAAAAATTCGGTCCCTTAGACTCCTTTTCAGCATATAAATTTGAAGATTATATGCAATATATAAAAAAATAGTAAAGAAACCGAACAAAATTTTACAGCAAATATTTCTTAGGTTAGAAGAAAGACAGTGAATTTAGACAGATTTCCGCAAGATTTTGCAAATAATCCGGTTCAATATTGATCATAGAAAAGAAAAGGATAGTTTCAGTGTAGAAAAACATTAGGGTAGCTTAAAATAATTAGTATTCAGATTTCGCAACCAAAACTTTTATGTAAAGTTTTTAAAAAGACCGATAATTATTTTGAACAACCCTTTGAATCATTTAGTGAGCTTGCCATAGTCGTTGCAAGTAGCTTAAGAGATGAAACTACAGTAGTCAATAGGCAGGATATAGATTTCAAATACTTTTGTATACGAAAAGTGGAGTCCTCGGTTTGCCGCATGACAGGAGAAAAAGGAGATAAAAAATACACGAAGTCACTACCATGGCGTTAATGATATACTTTTTTAGCATTCACTGAGACCTTTCCATTCCATTAGCGAATGCGCTAATGGAATGTAAGGTGGTGCTAAAAGAAGTGGCATCCTCCGTATGCCATGCTTCTAATCAAATCATTGGAAAAATGGAATTAATAGAAGAAAAGTTAAAGGCTGAGGATTTCGCCCAAGCAATGGTAAGAAAGGTTTACTTTGTATGAAGACTATAAATATATTTTAATATTAGAACTTTTACAGCTTACGTATACCTACAATCACAGACGACCTACTGCAAATGTACAATTGGAAAGGGAGGTGGGAAAAAAAGCCATTTCAGATCTCGCAATTTCAAACAAAATAATATGAGGTAAATATATATATATATATATATATATATATATATATATGCATATATTTATGTACTAAAATTTATAATTTAATTTCTCTACATTCCAGATATTTTCCAAAGTCTATCCGCGACCGACTTTGTAAAAGCGTTGAAAGAGGCTATAGACCACAGCTACAATAGGTCAAAACAAAAAGAATATATAAAAAAATAAGTAACTTAAACAATTTTTTAATAAAACTTAATGTAAATACTAAATTTTAACTGTTATCTCTAATAGATTTGTTCATTAGGGTTGACTAGTTAGTATGAACCAATATTTTGGTTATCATTAACTAGGTAGTATTAACCAATATTTTGGCTATATTTAACCAAAACTATGAATGCCAAAATGCACTAGAGTGAGCAGTACAGATATATGTTTCATCTTACGGGAGAATGAAGGAGTTTGAGAAAGATGCTAGATCACATGTTTACAAGAGTTTCAGGTAATTTTGTCATTTTGCTCTTAAGAAATTACCTGAAACTTCACCCGTATGTCAGTTAACTCTATCGGGTAATTAACCGGTAGCCTGCTTGTAGGGTGTATAATAATGTGTGCAAGTGGTTGGCATCGTATCATTAATTGTAGGCAAATACACCATAATATATATACATTTAACAAACGCTAAACATTAAATGTTTCAATTAATTTTTGACATTATTTATTATTATCACTGTCTATGGTATGTGTGTATCTAAAAAAGTTATCAATAACATCGAAAAAATAGTTGGCCACTTAAGGAAAATGCGATCAGTTCTCCACCGATGTTGCGTGAGGGACAGCAAATTTCTTTGCTTGCTATCTATTTTCTTTTTCTTGTCGATAGAAAATATCATTTTTGTTTACAAAAAGTTAAACTTTACAACAATGATCTTATTCAAAAAGTGATGTAGTGATGATTGCAGCGATTTTCTGAGTATTAGGTATTTCATTTGAGTTATTAATTGGTAACATATTTTTAAGTAGAAATATCTAGTTTGAAATGGTTTTTCAAATACTACAAAATTCAACAGAGTTTGTGATTGAGCAAGTTAAAAACATTGCAGCATGTTATACAATAAATTATTTTTTATACATATATATTTTTAGTCCAAATAAGAAAAAAAGTCTGAATTGAAGGTATCATCACAATGACGTTGACTTTAACAATTTTCCATCAGGCAATTCTTTGTAGACAGTGAGACCCTAAAAGAGATATACAATTTCGATTAATATTTTTAAATAAAGTTGAAGATTACACTTATAAGTATATAACAGAAAAATACTTACATTTTATACACTCTTGCTGATATACAGTTCACTAATTGATTTTAGATCTTTATACAAGCTATCAATTATATTCATCCAGTCGATTTTCCATGGCTTGTGTTATGACTGAAAATTAATTTTCATAATGTTGGCGTCCTAATTTTTTTATTTGCCGCTGAAATTGACAAAAACGATCATGTTGGAAAAACTCTATATCATAAGCATATTATCAGTTGAAAAATAATATAATTAGAAGGACTAGGAAAACATGAAGGATTCGAAGCTATCACTGACATCGGGGCGTAGAGTACGCAGACGGATCTATTGGAAATTATCAGTAGTTTTGTCCACTTCCAAATGTTCATTGAAGTCAACACAATGCCTAGTACGGAAATATATGTAATAACAAATTGTACATAAGTAAATTTTATAAAAGATCTATTGTAAGCACTAAGCACTTGTTTTGCCTCCCATAGTCCTATTTAAAGTATATATCCAGATTGATTACGTGATGATCAGAGTGACAATTTATTTCAAAACACAAACCATTAACAATTAGTTTTTTGAGCACTATCATTAATAAAAATTAAAAACAAAACTAATTTGATAGTATTTCAATTCTTTGGGAATCTTGGCTAATTTTTATGTTGATTTCTTTATGGTATTGACCGCCAGCCACAATTTAGGAGTTTTGGTATATTCTTTTAATGTTTATAAACAGTTTAATATTGTCTTAAAGTCACTTAACACTTATTTTTATTATTTATTTCACAATATTTCTCCTAAACGAAATTTTTGTTTTATTTCCAACCACCATTATTTGCTTAAATTGTAAAACATGTGCTTAGAGATGACCATGTATAGCCATTTCTTCTAACATACTTATTCAGCATTGTGTAGATATATTTTCTATTCGTTTGCACTATCGTTAGGCAAAAGCTGATACGGGCCAAAATGAACTGTCACTTTTGAGTTTTCTGTTTTTTCTGTGCTCTATGCGTAGGAAAATTATATTTAACGAAAAGTTATCTAAACAAGTTATGGTTGTACACATTTGATTGTATGTTTTCGCAAATTCGCCTGCGCTAGCGTACGCATATTATAGTTGGGCCTTAACATTGGAGTAATTAGTTTGAATATATGTTCTACAGGCGATAATAAACACAAGTTAGAGTGGGATTCAAGATCACATGTACACCAAAGTTTCCATCAGTTTTTTCATTTTAGTCTTAATAAAATGATAGAAACTTTGTTCTACGTGCTGACCGAAACTTTGTCAGCAGTGCCAGTCATGTGCCCGGGTAAAACGACCGTCACTGTTCTTGTAGGGTGGTTAATAATATTCAATGACACAATTAAAAATATTTTTTGCTAATAGCGTTGCCATCTTTTGACTTTTCGTACTAAACTTTTACGGTTTGCTTTTAGTTGATCATATATGTACTTTTCCAGAAGGTTTGTGTGTACAAGTTTAAAAAGAAGTTGCAAAAAGATTTATATAATAAGCCAATTAACAAAAACTATATTTTGTTTTAATATTTATTTTTAATGTTTCACGGGATATCGGGACTTTTAGGATCATGTGCAAGAGTAAGACAACAAATGTGTTCAACCTGAATTTTCTGACGTTTAATATATGGGAATCACCGCAAGTTAATTTTTAAAATTGATATTGTATAAAACAGCTCAACTATTTTGGAAATAAGAGAAAATTGTGAACAAAATACGCAAAAATATTAAAATTTATAAAATGAATATCGTGGTTTTTAAAAGGAAAGTTAAAGAAAAGATTAGTATGCAAAATAGTCAACTTCAGAACTGACTTTCTATAGAGAAAATGATATTTGAGTCCAATGTAAAAAATATAAAAGAATAATTGCAAATGAAAGTGAAAATCGCAGTGAAATTTAAAGAAATTTAGATTGTGTGCCTGTGATAAGTGATAGTGTTAGTTCCGTAGAATGTTGATTGTAGTGAATTTTCAGACAGTGATAGTGACGATGGTGTGTCAGGAGTTAAAGAAGCTCCTATTGTAGAAACGGCAAGTGTTGATAAGTGTGAAGAACTAAAATCGTAGGTTGTTACAAATATTATAACCCACACAGCTTTAGAAGATTTATTGCACACCTTAAAGCGTGTAGAGGTGGAAGATTTGCCGTTATCTGCAAAAAGCTTTTAAATACAAATAAGAAAGAAATTAATATTTCTACCATTCCCATCGGGGAATATTTATATTTAGGTATACAGAAGTTTTTTCTTTCGGGATCATTTGAATGCCTAAACGCAAAAGAAGAAGTTTCAATAGATGTAGGGATTGATGGCTTCAAGATATTTAAAAGTTTCAATAGAGTTTTGTGACTTATCCTAGGATCAATTGTAGGTTTTGACAACATTAGTCCCTTTATAATAAGATGTTTCTCAGGAGTGAAGAAGCCACAAAATTTGGACAGTTTCTTGACAGACTTTTACAGAGAAGTTGAATTCCTTCAAGCCAACGGCTTAAAAGTAGGCAACAGCGACAAATAAGGGTTCGTCTATTTATATGTGACTCCCCAGCCACGGCATTCGTTACAGGTGTAGTGTCCCATAACAGTAAGAAGGGTTGCCCAAAGTGTTGTCAGGAAGGATTATATAAGGAGAGAAGAGTATGGTTTTCGAAACAAGTTGGTCTTCCGAGAGCGGAGATAGCATTTCGATCGAGATGTCAGCCTTCTCATCACATAGCTGAATTCAAAGAAAAAAAAATCATCTCAGTTTCCTTTAGATTCGATGCAGTTAGTTGATTTTGGCGTTACTAAGAAATTACTTAAAATTTTAATTAGAAAATCAAATATAGCAAATATGAATAAGAAAATAAACTATGTCGCTAGGTATATCCCATCTGAATTTTTTCGCGTGCTTAGGAGTTTCGACGAAGTTCACAACTGGAAGTCTACAGAATTTAGACAGTTTTTATTGTATACAGGAATTATTATTGTGAGGGATTGCGTTAGTAGTGATCGATATTATCACTTTTTATTGTTACATAGTGCTATAAGACTTCTATGTAGTGAGCGTTGCCATGTCAAAGAGGCAGATATTGCTCAAAACTTTTTATAAGATTTTGTAATTTTTTGTACGTTATATGGTGATGAACTAGTAAGTTTTAACATTCATAGATTACTCCATTTATCAGGTAGCGTTAAAAAATTCCGTCCCTTAGATTCCTTTTCAGCATATAAATTTGAAAATTATATGCAATATATAAAAAAAATAGTAAAGAAACCGAACAAAATTTTACAGCAAATATTTCTTAGGTTAGAAGAAAGACAGTGAATTAAGACAGATTTCCGCAAGATTTTGCAAATAATCCGGTTCAATATTGATCATAGAAAAGAAAAGGATAGTTTCTGTTTAGAAAAACATTAGGGTAGCTTAAAATAATTAGTATTCAGATTTCGCAACCAAAAAAACTTTTATGTAAAGTTTTTAAAAAGACCGATAATTATTTTGAACAACCCTTTGAATCATTTAGTGAGCTTGCCATAGCCGTTGCAAGTAGCTTAAGAGATGAAACTACAGTAGTCAATAGGCAGGATATATGTAGATTTCAAATACTTTTGTATACGAAAAGTGGAGTCCTCGGTTTGCCGCATGACAGGAGAAAAAGGAGATAAAAAATACACGAAGTCACTACCATGGCGTTAATGATATACTTTTTTAGCATTCACTGAGACCTGAATTAATGGCCCAAGCAAATGCGCTAATGGAATGTAAGGTGGTGCTAAAAGAAGTGGAATCCTCCGTATGTCATGCTTCCAATCAAATCATTGGAAAAATGGAATTAATAGAAGAAAAGTTAAAGGCTGAGGATTTCGCCCAAGCAATGGTAAGAAAGGTTTACTTTGTATGAAGACTATAAATATATTTTAATATTAGAACTTTTACAGCTTACGTATACCTACAATCACAGACGACCTACTGCAAATGTACAATTGGAAAGGGAGGTGGGAAAAAAAGCCATTTCAGATCTCGCAATTTCAAATAAAATAATATGAGGTAAATATATATATATATATATATATATATATATATATATATATATACATGCATATATTTATGTACTAAAATTTATACTAATGTCTATAAATTAATATATTTTCTCTACATTCCAGATATTTACAAAGTCTATCCGCGACCGACTTTGTAAAAGCGTTAAAAGAGGCTATAGATCACAGCTACAATAGGTCAAAACAAATAGAATATATATAAAAATAAGTAACTTAAACAATTTTTTAATAAAACTTAATGTAAATACTAAATTTTAACTGTTATCTCTAATAGATTTGTTCATTAGGGTTGACTAGTTAGTATAAACCAATATTTTGGTTATCATTAACTAGGTAGTATTAACCAATATTTTGGCTATACTTAACCAAAACTATGAATGCCAAAATGCACTAGAGTGAGCAGTGCAGATATATGTTTCATCTTACGGGAGAATGAATGAGTTTGAGAAAGATGCTAGATCACATGTATACAAGAGTTTCAGGTAATTTTGTCATTTTGCTCTTAAGAAATTACCTGAAACTTTACCCGTATATCAGTTAACACTATCGGGTAATTAACCGGTAGTCTGTAGGGTGTATAATAATGTGTGCAAGTGGTTGGCATCGTATCATTAATTGTAGGAAAATACACCATAATATATATACAATTAACAAACGCTAAACATTAAATGTTTCAATTAATTTTTGACATTATTTATTATTATCACTGTCTATGGTATGTGTGTATCTAAAAAAGTTATCAATAACATCGAAAAAATAGTTGGCCACTTAAGGAAAAGGCGATCAGTTCTCCACCGATGTTGCGTGAGGGACAGCAAATTTCTTTGCTTGCTATCTCTTTTCTTTTTCTTGTCGATAGAAAATATCATTTTTGTTTACAAAAAGTTAAAATTTACAACAATGATCTTATTCAAAAAGTGATGTAGTGATGATTGCAGCGATTTTCTTAGTATTAGGTATTTCATTTGAGTTATTAATTGGTAACATATTTTTAAGTAGAAATATCTAGTTTGAAATGGTTTTTCAAATACTACAAAATACAACACAGTTTGTGATTGAGCAAGTTAAAAACATTGCAGCATGTTATAAAATAAATTATTTTTTATACATATATATTTTTAGTCCAAATAAGAAAAAAAGTCTTAATTGAAGGTATCATCACAATGACGTTGACTTTAACAATTTTCCATCAGGCAATTCTTTGTAGACAGTTAGACCCTAAAAGAGATATACAATTTCGATTAATATTTTTAAATAAAGTTGAAGATTACACTTATAAGTATATAACAGAAAAATACTTACATTTTATACACTCTTGCTGATATACAGTTCACTAATTGATTTTAGACCTTTATACAAGCTATCAATTATATTCATCCAGTCGATTTTCCATGTCTTGTGTTATGACTGAAAATTAATTTTCATAATGTTGGCGTCCTAATTTTTTTATTTGCCGCTGAAATTGACAAAAACGATCATGTTGGAAAAACTCTATATCATAAGCATATTATCAGTTGAAAAATAATATAATTAGAAGGACTAGGAAAACTTGAAGGATTCGAAGCTATCACTAACATCGGGGCGTAGAGTACGCAGACGGATCTATTGGAAATTATCAGTAGTTTTGTCCACTTCCAAATGTTCATTGAAGTCAACACAATGCCTAGTACGGAAATATATGTAATAACAAATTGTACATAAGTAAATTTTATAAAAGATCTATTGTAAGCACTAAGCACTTGTTTTGCCTCCCATAGTCCTATTTAAAGTATATATCCAGATTGATTACGTGATGATCAGGGTGACAATTTATTTCAAAACACAAACCATTAACAATTAGTTTTTTGAGCACTATCATTAATAAAAATTAAAAACAAAATTAATTTGATAGTATTTCAATTATTTGGGAATCTTGGCTAATTTTTATGTTGATTTCTTTATGGTATTGACCGCCAGCCACAATTTAGGAGTTTTGGTATATTCTTTTAATGTTTATAAACAGTTTAATATTGTCTTAAAGTCACTTAACACTTATTTTTATTATTTATTTCACAATATTTCTCCTAAACGAAATTTTTGTTTTATTTCCAACCACGATTATTTGCTTAAATTGTAAAACATGTGCTTAGAGATGACCATGTATAGCCATTTCTTCTAACATACTTATTCAGCATTGTGTAGATATATTTTCTATATTATTAGGCAAAAGCTGATACGGGCCAAAATGAACTGTCACTTTTGAGTTTTCTGTTATCTAAACAAGTTATGGTTGTACACATTTGATTGTATGTTTTCGCAAATTCGCCTGCGCTAGCGTACGCATATTATAGTTGGGCCTTAACATTGGAGTAATTAGTTTGAATATATGTTCTACAGGCGATAATAAACACAAGTTAGAGTGGGATTCAAGATCACATGTACACCAAAGTTTCCATCAGTTTTTTCATTTTAGTCTTAATAAAATGATAGAAACTTTGTTCTACGTGCTGACCGAAACTTTGTCAGCAGTGCCAGTCATGTGGCCGGGTAAAATGACCGTCACTGTTCTTGTAGGGTGGTTAATAATATTCACTGACACAATGAAAAATATTTTTTGCTAATAGCGTTGCCATCTTTTGACTTTTCGTACTAAACTTTTACGGTTTGCTTTTAGTTGATCATATATGTACTTTTCCAGAAGGTTTGTGTGTACAAGTTTAAAAAGAAGTTGCAAAAACATTTATATAATAAGCCAATTACCAAAAACTATATTTTGTTTTAATATTTATTTGTAATGTTTCACGGGATATCGGGATTTTTAGGATCATGTGCAAGAGTAAGACAACAAATGTGTTCAACCTGAATTTTCTGACGTTTAATATATGGGAATCACCGCAAGTTAATTTTTAAAATTGAGTTTGTATAAAACAGCTCAACTATTTTGGAAATAAAAGAAAATTGTGAACAAAATACGCAAAAATATTAAAATTTATAAAATGAATATCGTGGTTTTTAAAAGGAAAGTTAAAGAAAAGATTAGTATGCAAAAAAGTCAACTTCAGAACTGACTTTCTATAGAGAAAAGGATATTTGAGTCCAATGTAAAAAATATAAAAGAATATTTGCAAATGAAAGTGAAAATCGCAGTGAAATTTAAAGAAATTTAGATTGTGTGCCTGTGATAAGTGATAGTGTTAGTTCCGTAGAATGTTGATTGTAGTGAATTTTCAGACAGTGATGTGACGATAGTGTGTCAGAAGTTAAAGAAGCTCCTATTGTAGAAACGGCAAGTGTTGATACGTGTGAAGAACTAAAATCGTAGGTTATTATATATATTATAACCCACACAGCCTTAGAAGATTTACTGCACACCTTAAAGCGTGTAGAGGTGGAAGATTTGCCGTTATCTGCAAAACACTTTTAAATACAAATAAGAAAGAAATTAATATTTCTACCATTCCCATCGGGGAATATTTATATTTAAGTATACAGAAGTTTTCTCTTTCGGGATCATTTGAATGCCTAAACGCAAAAGAAGAAGTTTCAATAGATGTAGGCATTGATGGCTTGAAGATATTTAAAAGTTTCAATAGAGTTTTGTGACTTATCCTAGGATCAATTGTAGGTTTTGACAACATTAGTCCCTTTATAATAAGATGTTTCTCAGGAGTTAAGAAGCCACAAAATTTGGACAGTTTCTTGACAGACTTTTGCAGAGAAGTTGAATTCCTTCAAGCCAACGGCTTAAAAGTAGGCAACAGCGACAATAAATTGCGCTTCAGGGTTCGTCTATTTATATGTGACTCCCCAGCCACGGCATTCATTACAGGTGTAGTGTCCCATAACAGTAAGAAGGGTTGCCCAAAGTGTTGTCAGGAAGGATTATATAAGGAGAGAAGAGTATGGTTTTCGAAACAAGTTGGTCTTCCGAGAGCGGATATAACATTTCGATCGAGATGTCAGCCTTCTCAGCACATAGCTGAATTCAAAGCAAACAAATCATCTCAGTTTCCTTTAGATTCGATGCAGTTAGTTGATTTTGGCGTTACTAAGAAATTACTTAAAATTTTAATTAGAAAATCAAATATAGCAAATATGAATAAGAAAATAAACTATGTCGCTAGGTATATCCCATCTGAATTTTTTCGCGTGCTTAGGAGTTTCGACGAAGTTCACAACTGGAAGTCTACAGAATTCAGACAGTTTTTATTGTATACAGGAATTTTTATTCTGAGGGATTGCGTTAGTAGTGATTAATACTATCACTTTTTATTGTTACATAGTGCTATAAGACTTCTATGTAGTGAGCGTTGCCATGTCAAAGAGGCAGATATTGCTCAAAACTTTTTACAAGATTTGTAAATTTTTTCGGTACGTTATATGGTGATGAACTAGTAAGTTTTAACCTTCATAGATTACTCCATTTATCAGGCAGCGTTAAAAAATTCGGTCCCTTAGATTCCTTTTCAGCATATAAATTTGAAAATTATATGCAATATATAAAAAAATAGTAAAGAAACCGAACCAAATTTTACAGCAAATATTTCTTAGGTTAGAAGAAAGACAGTGAATTTAGATAGATTTCCGCAAGATTTTGCAAACAATCCGGTTCAATATTGATCATAGAAAAGAAAAGGATAGTTTCTGTTTAGAAAAACATTAGGGTAGCTTAAAATAATTAGTATTCAGATTTCGCAACCAAAAAAACTTTTATGTAAAGTTTTTAAAAAGACCGATAATTATTTTGAACAACCCTTTGAATCATTTAGTGAGCTTTCCATAGTCGTTGCAAGTAGCTTAAGTGATGAAACTACAGTAGTCAATAGGCAGGATATAGATTTCAAATACTTTTGTATTCCTCAAGATAGTAATAAGTTTTTGCTTATACCCCTCTTACACCACATTTTAAATTAATTTTTTCACTGATTTTCACACTAAACTTTAATAAATAATAATAGTTATAATAATAACAATTATAAGAATTCATTAGATTCGTTTCGATAATAATAATGTTTTTTTATTTAGATGAGCAATTCACAAAGTATATTTGGGGAGGAAAGCAAAGATTTGACCGGTAAGTAAAGTATTATAAATCCATTAACTATTAATATTAATTATTTTTACTCATTAGATATCCTACCAAGAATAAATTATAGGCTGCATGAGATGGACAGTCGCCCATCGCAAACAGTTCCAAGCAGGAACAACAGTGAAAATAGAGGTAATTTGCAATTATACCTTTCTATATATACACATTCGATTCGAATATTTAATATATTACATTAGACCAAAATGCTCATATTACTTAAATAATACATTCTTTTAACTTTTAGATATTCTGGCTCTTCTGCAGCAAGTTTTGGAGGGGCAGAAAGATATTGTGGAGAATTTTAATGTTATTCGGCATAATCAGTCCATACTAAGCCAGGGACATGCTGCCCTAATCGCCAACCAGCAGCATATTGCCAATCGCCTAGAGACGATTGAGGAAACTGTAACTATCGGATAGCTTTTTTTTGCTTGTTTTTTTCTAATATTGTCAAGCTTACTAGGTCGCATCAAAAGCGGAGATTATGACTCAGTCGAAGCTAGTGATAGAGTGTAAAGTGGCCTCAAAAAGAGTGCAGGACTCTCTTTGCCGAGTAACTGGCGAAACTTCGGATAGTATAATGGACGAGGTTGCAAGTATATTGTCCTTGCCGACCATCGCAGCCATCAAAGAGAGGCTGGACTATCCTGATTTCGCTCAGGCAATGGTAAGAAAAATAAAATTATTCATAAAATTTTTTATAAAGAAAAATAAATATTTTGCTCCTTTTAGAACTCATATATGCTGAAATTGAAGAGCGTGTCTGAAGACATAGGCATAGGAGATTATGACTCAGTCGAAGCTAATGATAGAGTGTAAAGTGGCCTCAAAAAGAGTGAAGGACTCTCTTTGCCGAGTAACTGGCAAAACTTCGGATAGTATAATGGACGAGGTTGCAAGTATATTGTCCTTGCGGACCATCGCAGCCATCAAAGAGAGGCTGGACTATCCTGATTTCGCTCAGGCAATGGTAAGAAAAATAAAATTAGTCATAAGATTTTTTATAAAGAAAAATAAATATTTATGCTCCTTTTAGAACTCATATATGCTGAAATTGAAGGGCGTGTCTGAAGACATAGGCACGGTAATCTGGCCAGTATTTTCAGACGACCTGCTGCAATATAACTGGGATGGGAGGAGGGAAAAGCACTCTCTGGCAGGTTTGAGAATCATCAAATGCCTGAAGGGTACGTTCATACATATATATTTCATATATATATTATATTTTCCCCATGCAAAATACCCTGCAATTTGGAAAAGGTTTTAAGAAGCCACTGGAAAGAGCTCATCACCGTATGGAGCAAAAAATATACGTTAAGAAAATAAGTTAGGATTAACTTATGTTGGTTATTTAGTTGTTGTTATTTATTTTTGTATATAATTTTTATTTGATTTTTGTTATTTAATTTGTTAATTAATATTTGCTACCTAAATTTTGTTATATAATATTTGCTTTTTAATTTTTTGCTATTTAGTTTTTTTCATATAGTTATATTCATATTCTTTATAAACCTCAATTTCATTTATTAAATAGTTTTTAATATAATGGAATAATAATTATATATAAATGAATCGTGTTTTTTTTGTAACAATATAATTGTCTACGTCAACGAGGACTAGTCACCAGTGACACCATACCCGTCAAGGGTGATCGGTCACTGGTGAAACATTTATATATAACAGAAACATTAGAGTAAGTAGTATGTTTTACAGGCGATAATATACAACAAGTTAGAGAGGGATGCAAGATTACAAAATGATAGAAACTTTGTTCTACGTGCTGACCGAAAATTGGTCAGCAGTACCGGTCATATGATCGGCACTGTTCTTGTAGGGTTTGCTTCATGGATAACTTGGTATAAGTTTTGGAATACAAACCATATCTGTGATACAAACCACATCTCTATTGAGAAAACAAGATGCCATATTTTTGGATTTAACAAGATATTTCCCCTTCGAATCCAATATGGTTGACCGTTTACAAACATTGCAGGCTGCTCAGTTGATAAGTACCGGTTTAAAAAGTTAGGATTTTTTTGTTTATTTACAAACATATCATATGCACGTTTTTTCTGAGAAGTTATTTGCGCCATGTGTTCGTTATGTATTTTGTGGGTGGATTTAACTATTTATATATATATATATATATATATATATATATATGTATATATATATATATATATATATATATATATTTATAGATATGTATATATATATATATATATATATATATATATATATATATGTATATATATGTATATATATGCATATATTTATATAATTAAATTTATATTAATGTCTATAAATTAATATATTTTCTTTGCTTTCCAGATTTTTTCCGAAGTCTATCTGCGACCGACTTCGTAAAAGCGCAGATAGGTCAAACAAAAAGAATATATTAAAAAATATGTAACTTAGACAATTCTTTAATAAAACTTAATGTAAATAATATATTTTAACTGTTATCTTTAATGGATTTGTTCATTAGGGTTGACTAGTTAGTATTAACCAATATTTTGGTTATCATTAACTAGGTAGTATTAACCAATAATTTGGTTATCATAAACTAATTAATATTACCCAATATATTGGTTAAATGTAACCAAAACTATGAATGCTAATTAGCACTAGATTGAGCAGTAAAAATATATGTTTTATTTTACGGGAGAAGGAATATGATAGAAAAAGATACAAGATCACATGTATACAAGAGTTTCGGATAATTTTGTCATATTGGTTTGAGAAATTACGTGAAACTTTACCCGATATATCAGGTTACACTATCGGGTAATTAACCAGTGAATTACCCGGTAGTCTTCTTGTAGGGATGTTCCCCTACAAGATGTAAATGACTGAAACTAATACACACAAAAACATTTTCACTAACACAATTAAACATATTTTAGCCTAACAGCGTTACCATTTTTGGACTTTTCATACCCAAATTCTTACGATTTGTTTTTAGTTGATCAAATATATACTTTTTCAGTATGTTTGTGTATATACAAGTTCAATGAAGTTGCAAAAATAGTTATATAATAAACCAATTAACAAAACTAACTTAAATTTTGCTCTAATTGTTGTTTTAAATGTTCCAAAAGATTCAGGGATTCTTGGAGCATGAAAAATACATATATATAGGAATTAAGAAAAGAAGTATGAGCGACAACGCTGGTATTTACAGGCTAGAATACTGTGTGCAAGAGTAAGACAATAAATTTGTCAACCTTTTGAATAGAAAAATTCTAAATTGAAGCAAAATAAAATAAAATTCACAATATAATATAAAATAAAGTGAATTTCGACTACTAATGACATCCTTGCGTATTATGATGTCCACTGATGATCATTTGAGATACGGAGAAAAGGACACTACAAGAGGTAAATCTATTTTTTGAAAAACTTGCGGTGATATCTTATTCTTATATTGCAACTGATGACAGTTTCCTCGCTTTCTAGGAAATGTTGGAATTAGCTGTACGGGAGATGTCGATTTAATTTTGTTGGGCGGTGATTTATTTCACATTGATGTGCCAAGCCAAAATGCATTGCACAAGTAAGTTTAGTTTTAAAGAAAAAACAAGATATAAAAATTTATATCCATCTTTAGATGAATGAAACTATTGACAATGTATACTCTTGGTGATCGTGACCTGAATATCTCCGTACGGGTATACTCCATACATAGTAATCACGACAACCCTAGCGTTTTTGGTGGCTTGTTCTTAGAGTTTGTTGTCTATCACGTGGTTATCTAATTATTGTGGTCGATGGACTAATATCAGTAAGTTTTGTGTATGTTATGTATATAAATAATATGTTGTGTATATAAATAATAAATTTGCTATAATATAATTGAAATGATATTAAATGCGTTTTATTTCATCGAATTTGGTTAGGTTAGGATTGTTAGCAACCCCGTCATCGGTGACACCATACCCGTCAAGGGGAAAGTTAAAGAAAAGATTAGTATGCAAAATAGTCAACTTCAGAACTGACTTTCTATAGAGAAAAGGATATTTGAGTCCAATGTAAAAAATATAAAAGAATAATTGCAAATGAAAGTGAAAATCGCAGTGAAATTTAAAGAAATTTAGATTGTGTGCCTGTGATAAGTGATAGTGTTAGTTCCGTAGAATGTTGATTGTAGTGAATTTTCAGACAGTGATAGTGACGATGGTGTGTCAGGAGTTAAAGAAGCTCCTATTGTAGAAACGGCAAGTGTTGATAAGTGTGAAGAACTAAAATCGTAGGTTGTTACAAATATTATAACCCACACAGCTTTAGAAGATTTATTGCACACCTTAAAGCGTGTAGAGGTGGAAGATTTGCCGTTATCTGCAAAAAGCTTTTAAATACAAATAAGAAAGAAATTAATATTTCTACCATTCCCATCGGGGAATATTTATATTTAGGTATACAGAAGTTTTTTCTTTCGGGATCATTTGAATGCCTAAACGCAAAAGAAGAAGTTTCAATAGATGTAGGGATTGATGGCTTCAAGATATTTAAAAGTTTCAATAGAGTTTTGTGACTTATCCTAGGATCAATTGTAGGTTTTGACAACATTAGTCCCTTTATAATAAGATGTTTCTCAGGAGTGAAGAAGCCACAAAATTTGGACAGTTTCTTGACAGACTTTTACAGAGAAGTTGAATTCCTTCAAGCCAACGGCTTAAAAGTAGGCAACAGCGACAAATAAGGGTTCGTCTATTTATATGTGACTCCCCAGCCACGGCATTCGTTACAGGTGTAGTGTCCCATAACAGTAAGAAGGGTTGCCCAAAGTGTTGTCAGGAAGGATTATATAAGGAGAGAAGAGTATGGTTTTCGAAACAAGTTGGTCTTCCGAGAGCGGAGATAGCATTTCGATCGAGATGTCAGCCTTCTCATCACATAGCTGAATTCAAAGAAAAAAAAATCATCTCAGTTTCCTTTAGATTCGATGCAGTTAGTTGATTTTGGCGTTACTAAGAAATTACTTAAAATTTTAATTAGAAAATCAAATATAGCAAATATGAATAAGAAAATAAACTATGTCGCTAGGTATATCCCATCTGAATTTTTTCGCGTGCTTAGGAGTTTCGACGAAGTTCACAACTGGAAGTCTACAGAATTTAGACAGTTTTTATTGTATACAGGAATTATTATTGTGAGGGATTGCGTTAGTAGTGATCGATATTATCACTTTTTATTGTTACATAGTGCTATAAGACTTCTATGTAGTGAGCGTTGCCATGTCAAAGAGGCAGATATTGCTCAAAACTTTTTATAAGATTTTGTAATTTTTTGTACGTTATATGGTGATGAACTAGTAAGTTTTAACATTCATAGATTACTCCATTTATCAGGTAGCGTTAAAAAATTCCGTCCCTTAGATTCCTTTTCAGCATATAAATTTGAAAATTATATGCAATATATAAAAAAAATAGTAAAGAAACCGAACAAAATTTTACAGCAAATATTTCTTAGGTTAGAAGAAAGACAGTGAATTAAGACAGATTTCCGCAAGATTTTGCAAATAATCCGGTTCAATATTGATCATAGAAAAGAAAAGGATAGTTTCTGTTTAGAAAAACATTAGGGTAGCTTAAAATAATTAGTATTCAGATTTCGCAACCAAAAAAACTTTTATGTAAAGTTTTTAAAAAGACCGATAATTATTTTGAACAACCCTTTGAATCATTTAGTGAGCTTGCCATAGCCGTTGCAAGTAGCTTAAGAGATGAAACTACAGTAGTCAATAGGCAGGATATATGTAGATTTCAAATACTTTTGTATACGAAAAGTGGAGTCCTCGGTTTGCCGCATGACAGGAGAAAAAGGAGATGAAAAATACACGAAGTCACTACCATGGCGTTAATGATATACTTTTTTAGCATTCACTGAGACCTGAATTAATGGCCCAAGCAAATGCGCTAATGGAATGTAAGGTGGTGCTAAAAGAAGTGGAATCCTCCGTATGTCATGCTTCCAATCAAATCATTGGAAAAATGGAATTAATAGAAGAAAAGTTAAAGGCTGAGGATTTCGCCCAAGCAATGGTAAGAAAGGTTTACTTTGTATGAAGACTATAAATATATTTTAATATTAGAACTTTTACAGCTTACGTATACCTACAATCACAGACGACCTACTGCAAATGTACAATTGGAAAGGGAGGTGGGAAAAAAAGCCATTTCAGATCTCGCAATTTCAAATAAAATAATATGAGGTAAATATATATATATATATATATATATATATATATATATATATATACATGCATATATTTATGTACTAAAATTTATACTAATGTCTATAAATTAATATATTTTCTCTACATTCCAGATATTTACAAAGTCTATCCGCGACCGACTTTGTAAAAGCGTTAAAAGAGGCTATAGATCACAGCTACAATAGGTCAAAACAAATAGAATATATATAAAAATAAGTAACTTAAACAATTTTTTAATAAAACTTAATGTAAATACTAAATTTTAACTGTTATCTCTAATAGATTTGTTCATTAGGGTTGACTAGTTAGTATAAACCAATATTTTGGTTATCATTAACTAGGTAGTATTAACCAATATTTTGGCTATACTTAACCAAAACTATGAATGCCAAAATGCACTAGAGTGAGCAGTGCAGATATATGTTTCATCTTACGGGAGAATGAATGAGTTTGAGAAAGATGCTAGATCACATGTATACAAGAGTTTCAGGTAATTTTGTCATTTTGCTCTTAAGAAATTACCTGAAACTTTACCCGTATATCAGTTAACACTATCGGGTAATTAACCGGTAGTCTGTAGGGTGTATAATAATGTGTGCAAGTGGTTGGCATCGTATCATTAATTGTAGGAAAATACACCATAATATATATACAATTAACAAACGCTAAACATTAAATGTTTCAATTAATTTTTGACATTATTTATTATTATCACTGTCTATGGTATGTGTGTATCTAAAAAAGTTATCAATAACATCGAAAAAATAGTTGGCCACTTAAGGAAAAGGCGATCAGTTCTCCACCGATGTTGCGTGAGGGACAGCAAATTTCTTTGCTTGCTATCTCTTTTCTTTTTCTTGTCGATAGAAAATATCATTTTTGTTTACAAAAAGTTAAAATTTACAACAATGATCTTATTCAAAAAGTGATGTAGTGATGATTGCAGCGATTTTCTTAGTATTAGGTATTTCATTTGAGTTATTAATTGGTAACATATTTTTAAGTAGAAATATCTAGTTTGAAATGGTTTTTCAAATACTACAAAATACAACACAGTTTGTGATTGAGCAAGTTAAAAACATTGCAGCATGTTATAAAATAAATTATTTTTTATACATATATATTTTTAGTCCAAATAAGAAAAAAAGTCTTAATTGAAGGTATCATCACAATGACGTTGACTTTAACAATTTTCCATCAGGCAATTCTTTGTAGACAGTTAGACCCTAAAAGAGATATACAATTTCGATTAATATTTTTAAATAAAGTTGAAGATTACACTTATAAGTATATAACAGAAAAATACTTACATTTTATACACTCTTGCTGATATACAGTTCACTAATTGATTTTAGACCTTTATACAAGCTATCAATTATATTCATCCAGTCGATTTTCCATGTCTTGTGTTATGACTGAAAATTAATTTTCATAATGTTGGCGTCCTAATTTTTTTATTTGCCGCTGAAATTGACAAAAACGATCATGTTGGAAAAACTCTATATCATAAGCATATTATCAGTTGAAAAATAATATAATTAGAAGGACTAGGAAAACTTGAAGGATTCGAAGCTATCACTAACATCGGGGCGTAGAGTACGCAGACGGATCTATTGGAAATTATCAGTAGTTTTGTCCACTTCCAAATGTTCATTGAAGTCAACACAATGCCTAGTACGGAAATATATGTAATAACAAATTGTACATAAGTAAATTTTATAAAAGATCTATTGTAAGCACTAAGCACTTGTTTTGCCTCCCATAGTCCTATTTAAAGTATATATCCAGATTGATTACGTGATGATCAGGGTGACAATTTATTTCAAAACACAAACCATTAACAATTAGTTTTTTGAGCACTATCATTAATAAAAATTAAAAACAAAATTAATTTGATAGTATTTCAATTATTTGGGAATCTTGGCTAATTTTTATGTTGATTTCTTTATGGTATTGACCGCCAGCCACAATTTAGGAGTTTTGGTATATTCTTTTAATGTTTATAAACAGTTTAATATTGTCTTAAAGTCACTTAACACTTATTTTTATTATTTATTTCACAATATTTCTCCTAAACGAAATTTTTGTTTTATTTCCAACCACGATTATTTGCTTAAATTGTAAAACATGTGCTTAGAGATGACCATGTATAGCCATTTCTTCTAACATACTTATTCAGCATTGTGTAGATATATTTTCTATATTATTAGGCAAAAGCTGATACGGGCCAAAATGAACTGTCACTTTTGAGTTTTCTGTTATCTAAACAAGTTATGGTTGTACACATTTGATTGTATGTTTTCGCAAATTCGCCTGCGCTAGCGTACGCATATTATAGTTGGGCCTTAACATTGGAGTAATTAGTTTGAATATATGTTCTACAGGCGATAATAAACACAAGTTAGAGTGGGATTCAAGATCACATGTACACCAAAGTTTCCATCAGTTTTTTCATTTTAGTCTTAATAAAATGATAGAAACTTTGTTCTACGTGCTGACCGAAACTTTGTCAGCAGTGCCAGTCATGTGGCCGGGTAAAATGACCGTCACTGTTCTTGTAGGGTGGTTAATAATATTCACTGACACAATGAAAAATATTTTTTGCTAATAGCGTTGCCATCTTTTGACTTTTCGTACTAAACTTTTACGGTTTGCTTTTAGTTGATCATATATGTACTTTTCCAGAAGGTTTGTGTGTACAAGTTTAAAAAGAAGTTGCAAAAACATTTATATAATAAGCCAATTAACAAAAACTATATTTTGTTTTAATATTTATTTGTAATGTTTCACGGGATATCGGGATTTTTAGGATCATGTGCAAGAGTAAGACAACAAATGTGTTCAACCTGAATTTTCTGACGTTTAATATATGGGAATCACCGCAAGTTAATTTTTAAAATTGAGTTTGTATAAAACAGCTCAACTATTTTGGAAATAAAAGAAAATTGTGAACAAAATACGCAAAAATATTAAAATTTATAAAATGAATATCGTGGTTTTTAAAAGGAAAGTTAAAGAAAAGATTAGTATGCAAAAAAGTCAACTTCAGAACTGACTTTCTATAGAGAAAAGGATATTTGAGTCCAATGTAAAAAATATAAAAGAATATTTGCAAATGAAAGTGAAAATCGCAGTGAAATTTAAAGAAATTTAGATTGTGTGCCTGTGATAAGTGATAGTGTTAGTTCCGTAGAATGTTGATTGTAGTGAATTTTCAGACAGTGATGTGACGATAGTGTGTCAGAAGTTAAAGAAGCTCCTATTGTAGAAACGGCAAGTGTTGATACGTGTGAAGAACTAAAATCGTAGGTTATTATATATATTATAACCCACACAGCCTTAGAAGATTTACTGCACACCTTAAAGCGTGTAGAGGTGGAAGATTTGCCGTTATCTGCAAAACACTTTTAAATACAAATAAGAAAGAAATTAATATTTCTACCATTCCCATCGGGGAATATTTATATTTAAGTATACAGAAGTTTTCTCTTTCGGGATCATTTGAATGCCTAAACGCAAAAGAAGAAGTTTCAATAGATGTAGGCATTGATGGCTTGAAGATATTTAAAAGTTTCAATAGAGTTTTGTGACTTATCCTAGGATCAATTGTAGGTTTTGACAACATTAGTCCCTTTATAATAAGATGTTTCTCAGGAGTTAAGAAGCCACAAAATTTGGACAGTTTCTTGACAGACTTTTGCAGAGAAGTTGAATTCCTTCAAGCCAACGGCTTAAAAGTAGGCAACAGCGACAATAAATTGCGCTTCAGGGTTCGTCTATTTATATGTGACTCCCCAGCCACGGCATTCATTACAGGTGTAGTGTCCCATAACAGTAAGAAGGGTTGCCCAAAGTGTTGTCAGGAAGGATTATATAAGGAGAGAAGAGTATGGTTTTCGAAACAAGTTGGTCTTCCGAGAGCGGATATAACATTTCGATCGAGATGTCAGCCTTCTCAGCACATAGCTGAATTCAAAGCAAACAAATCATCTCAGTTTCCTTTAGATTCGATGCAGTTAGTTGATTTTGGCGTTACTAAGAAATTACTTAAAATTTTAATTAGAAAATCAAATATAGCAAATATGAATAAGAAAATAAACTATGTCGCTAGGTATATCCCATCTGAATTTTTTCGCGTGCTTAGGAGTTTCGACGAAGTTCACAACTGGAAGTCTACAGAATTCAGACAGTTTTTATTGTATACAGGAATTTTTATTCTGAGGGATTGCGTTAGTAGTGATTAATACTATCACTTTTTATTGTTACATAGTGCTATAAGACTTCTATGTAGTGAGCGTTGCCATGTCAAAGAGGCAGATATTGCTCAAAACTTTTTACAAGATTTGTAAATTTTTTCGGTACGTTATATGGTGATGAACTAGTAAGTTTTAACCTTCATAGATTACTCCATTTATCAGGCAGCGTTAAAAAATTCGGTCCCTTAGATTCCTTTTCAGCATATAAATTTGAAAATTATATGCAATATATAAAAAAATAGTAAAGAAACCGAACCAAATTTTACAGCAAATATTTCTTAGGTTAGAAGAAAGACAGTGAATTTAGATAGATTTCCGCAAGATTTTGCAAACAATCCGGTTCAATATTGATCATAGAAAAGAAAAGGATAGTTTCTGTTTAGAAAAACATTAGGGTAGCTTAAAATAATTAGTATTCAGATTTCGCAACCAAAAAAACTTTTATGTAAAGTTTTTAAAAAGACCGATAATTATTTTGAACAACCCTTTGAATCATTTAGTGAGCTTTCCATAGTCGTTGCAAGTAGCTTAAGTGATGAAACTACAGTAGTCAATAGGCAGGATATAGATTTCAAATACTTTTGTATTCCTCAAGATAGTAATAAGTTTTTGCTTATACCCCTCTTACACCACATTTTAAATTAATTTTTTCACTGATTTTCACACTAAACTTTAATAAATAATAATAGTTATAATAATAACAATTATAAGAATTCATTAGATTCGTTTCGATAATAATAATGTTTTTTTATTTAGATGAGCAATTCACAAAGTATATTTGGGGAGGAAAGCAAAGATTTGACCGGTAAGTAAAGTATTATAAATCCATTAACTATTAATATTAATTATTTTTACTCATTAGATATCCTACCAAGAATAAATTATAGGCTGCATGAGATGGACAGTCGCCCATCGCAAACAGTTCCAAGCAGGAACAACAGTGAAAATAGAGGTAATTTGCAATTATACCTTTCTATATATACACATTCGATTCGAATATTTAATATATTACATTAGACCAAAATGCTCATATTACTTAAATAATACATTCTTTTAACTTTTAGATATTCTGGCTCTTCTGCAGCAAGTTTTGGAGGGGCAGAAAGATATTGTGGAGAATTTTAATGTTATTCGGCATAATCAGTCCATACTAAGCCAGGGACATGCTGCCCTAATCGCCAACCAGCAGCATATTGCCAATCGCCTAGAGACGATTGAGGAAACTGTAACTATCGGATAGCTTTTTTTTGCTTGTTTTTTTCTAATATTGTCAAGCTTACTAGGTCGCATCAAAAGCGGAGATTATGACTCAGTCGAAGCTAGTGATAGAGTGTAAAGTGGCCTCAAAAAGAGTGCAGGACTCTCTTTGCCGAGTAACTGGCGAAACTTCGGATAGTATAATGGACGAGGTTGCAAGTATATTGTCCTTGCCGACCATCGCAGCCATCAAAGAGAGGCTGGACTATCCTGATTTCGCTCAGGCAATGGTAAGAAAAATAAAATTATTCATAAAATTTTTTATAAAGAAAAATAAATATTTTGCTCCTTTTAGAACTCATATATGCTGAAATTGAAGAGCGTGTCTGAAGACATAGGCATAGGAGATTATGACTCAGTCGAAGCTAATGATAGAGTGTAAAGTGGCCTCAAAAAGAGTGAAGGACTCTCTTTGCCGAGTAACTGGCAAAACTTCGGATAGTATAATGGACGAGGTTGCAAGTATATTGTCCTTGCGGACCATCGCAGCCATCAAAGAGAGGCTGGACTATCCTGATTTCGCTCAGGCAATGGTAAGAAAAATAAAATTAGTCATAAGATTTTTTATAAAGAAAAATAAATATTTATGCTCCTTTTAGAACTCATATATGCTGAAATTGAAGGGCGTGTCTGAAGACATAGGCACGGTAATCTGGCCAGTATTTTCAGACGACCTGCTGCAATATAACTGGGATGGGAGGAGGGAAAAGCACTCTCTGGCAGGTTTGAGAATCATCAAATGCCTGAAGGGTACGTTCATACATATATATTTCATATATATATTATATTTTCCCCATGCAAAATACCCTGCAATTTGGAAAAGGTTTTAAGAAGCCACTGGAAAGAGCTCATCACCGTATGGAGCAAAAAATATACGTTAAGAAAATAAGTTAGGATTAACTTATGTTGGTTATTTAGTTGTTGTTATTTATTTTTGTATATAATTTTTATTTGATTTTTGTTATTTAATTTGTTAATTAATATTTGCTACCTAAATTTTGTTATATAATATTTGCTTTTTAATTTTTTGCTATTTAGTTTTTTTCATATAGTTATATTCATATTCTTTATAAACCTCAATTTCATTTATTAAATAGTTTTTAATATAATGGAATAATAATTATATATAAATGAATCGTGTTTTTTTTGTAACAATATATTTGTCTACGTCAACGAGGACTAGTCACCAGTGACACCATACCCGTCAAGGGTGATCGGTCACTGGTGAAACATTTATATATAACAGAAACATTAGAGTAAGTAGTATGTTTTACAGGCGATAATATACAACAAGTTAGAGAGGGATGCAAGATTACAAAATGATAGAAACTTTGTTCTACGTGCTGACCGAAAATTGGTCAGCAGTACCGGTCATATGATCGGCACTGTTCTTGTAGGGTTTGCTTCATGGATAACTTGGTATAAGTTTTGGAATACAAACCATATCTGTGATACAAACCACATCTCTATTGAGAAAACAAGATGCCATATTTTTGGATTTAACAAGATATTTCCCCTTCGAATCCAATATGGTTGACCGTTTACAAACATTGCAGGCTGCTCAGTTGATAAGTACCGGTTTAAAAAGTTAGGATTTTTTTGTTTATTTACAAACATATCATATGCACGTTTTTTCTGAGAAGTTATTTGCGCCATGTGTTCGTTATGTATTTTGTGGGTGGATTTAACTATTTATATATATATATATATATATATATATATATGTATATATATATATATATATATATATATATATATTTATAGATATGTATATATATATATATATATATATATATATATATATATATATATATGTATATATATGTATATATATGCATATATTTATATAATTAAATTTATATTAATGTCTATAAATTAATATATTTTCTTTGCTTTCCAGATTTTTTCCGAAGTCTATCTGCGACCGACTTCGTAAAAGCGCAGATAGGTCAAACAAAAAGAATATATTAAAAAATATGTAACTTAGACAATTCTTTAATAAAACTTAATGTAAATAATATATTTTAACTGTTATCTTTAATGGATTTGTTCATTAGGGTTGACTAGTTAGTATTAACCAATATTTTGGTTATCATTAACTAGGTAGTATTAACCAATAATTTGGTTATCATAAACTAATTAATATTACCCAATATATTGGTTAAATGTAACCAAAACTATGAATGCTAATTAGCACTAGATTGAGCAGTAAAAATATATGTTTTATTTTACGGGAGAAGGAATATGATAGAAAAAGATACAAGATCACATGTATACAAGAGTTTCGGATAATTTTGTCATATTGGTTTGAGAAATTACGTGAAACTTTACCCGATATATCAGGTTACACTATCGGGTAATTAACCAGTGAATTACCCGGTAGTCTTCTTGTAGGGATGTTCCCCTACAAGATGTAAATGACTGAAACTAATACACACAAAAACATTTTCACTAACACAATTAAACATATTTTAGCCTAACAGCGTTACCATTTTTGGACTTTTCATACCCAAATTCTTACGATTTGTTTTTAGTTGATCAAATATATACTTTTTCAGTATGTTTGTGTATATACAAGTTCAATGAAGTTGCAAAAATAGTTATATAATAAACCAATTAACAAAACTAACTTAAATTTTGCTCTAATTGTTTTTTAAATGTTCCAAAAGATTCAGGGATTCTTGGAGCATGAAAAATACATATATATAGGAATTAAGAAAAGAAGTATGAGCGACAACGCTGGTATTTACAGGCTAGAATACTGTGTGCAAGAGTAAGACAATAAATTTGTCAACCTTTTGAATAGAAAAATTCTAAATTGAAGCAAAATAAAATAAAATTCACAATATAATATAAAATAAAGTGAATTTCGACTACTAATGACATCTTTGCGTATTATGATGTCCACTGATGATCATTTGAGATACGGAGAAAAGGACACTACAAGAGGTAAATCTATTTTTTGAAAAACTTGCGGTGATATTTTATTCTTATATTGCAACTGATGACAGTTTCCTCGGTTTCTAGGAAATGTTGGAATTAGCTGTACGGGAGATGTCGATTTAATTTTGTTGGGCGGTGATTTATTTCACAATGAAGTGCCAAGCCAAAATGCATTGCACAAGTAAGTTTAGTTTTAAAGAAAAAACAAGATATAAACATTTATATCCATCTTTAGATGAATGAAACTATTGACAATGTATACTCTTGGTGATCGTGACCTGAATATCTCCATACGGGTATACTCCATACATAGTAATCACGACAACCCTAGCGTTTTTGGTGGCTTGTTCTTAGAGTTTGTTGTCTACCACGTGGTTATCTAATTATTGTGGTCGATGGACTAATATCAGTAAGTTTTGTGTATGTTAAAATATAAAACAAGCATATTTGTATGTATATATAAATAATAAATTTGCTATAATATAATTGAAATGATATTAAATGCGTTTTATTTCATCGAATTTGGTTAGGTTAAGATTGTTAGCAACCCCGTCATCGGTGACACCATACCCGTCAAGGGGAAAGTTAAAGAAAAGATTAGTATGCAAAATAGTCAACTTCAGAACTGACTTTCTATAGAGAAAAGGATATTTGAGTCCAATGTAAAAAATATAAAAGAATAATTGCAAATGAAAGTGAAAATCGCAGTGAAATTTAAAGAAATTTAGATTGTGTGCCTGTGATAAGTGATAGTGTTAGTTCCGTAGAATGTTGATTGTAGTGAATTTTCAGACAGTGATAGTGACGATGGTGTGTCAGGAGTTAAAGAAGCTCCTATTGTAACAACGGCAAGTGTTGATAAGTGTGAAGAACTAAAATCGTAGGTTGTTAGAAATATTATAACCCACACAGCCTTAGAAGATTTATTGCACACCTTAAAGCGTGTAGAGGTGGAAGATTTGCCGTTATCTGCAAAACACTTTTAAATACAAATAAGAAAGAAATTAATATTTTTACTATTCCCATCGGGGAATATTTATATTTAGGTATAGAGAAGTTTTTTCTTTCGGGATCATTTGAATGCCTAAACGCAAAAGAAGAAGTTTCAATAGATGTAGGCATTGATGGCTTCAAGATATTTAAAAGTTTCAATAGAGTTTTGTGACTTATCCTAGGATCAATTGTAGGTTTTGACAACATTAGTCCCTTTATAATAAGATGTTTCTCAGGAGTTAAGAAGCCACAAAATTTGGACAGTTTCTTGACAGACTTTTGCAGAGAAGTTGAATTCCTTCAAGCCAACGGCTTAAAAGTGGGCAACAGCGACAATAAATTGCGCTTCAGGGTTCGTCTATTTATATGTGACTCCCCAGCCACGGCATTCGTTACAGGTGTAGTGTCCCATAACAGTAAGAAGGGTTGCCCAAAGAGTTGCCAGGAAGGATTATATAAGGAGAGAAGAGTATGGTTTTCGAAACAAGTTGGTCTTCCGAGAGCGGATATAACATTTCGATCGAGATGTCAGCCTTCTCATCACATAGCTGAATTCAAAGAAAAAAAAATCATCTCAGTTTCCTTTAGATTCGATGCAGTTAGTTGATTTTGGCGTTACTAAGAAATTACTTAAAATTTTAATTAGAAAATCAAATATAGCAAATATGAATAAGAAAATAAACTATGTCGCTAGGTATATCCCATCTGAATTTTTTCGCGTGCTTAGGAGTTTCGACGAAGTTCACAACTGGAAGTCTACAGAATTCAGACAGTTTTTATTGTATACAGGAATTATTATTGTGAGGGATTGCGTTAGTAGTGATCAATATTATCACTTTTTATTGTTACATAGTGCTATAAGACTTCTATGTAGTGAGCGTTGCCATGTCAAAGAGGCAGATATTGCTCAAAACTTTTTATAAGATTTTGTAATTTTTTTCGGTACGTTATATGGTGATGAACTAGTAAGTTTTAACATTCATAGATTACTCCATTTATCAGGTAGCGTTAAAAAATTCGGTCCCTTAGATTCCTTTTCAGCATATAAATTTGAAAATTATATGCAATATATAAAAAAAATAGTAAAGAAACCGAACAAAATTTTACAGCAAATATTTCTTAGGTTAGAAGAAAGACAGTGAATTAAGACAGATTTCCGCAAGATTTTGCAAATAATCCGGTGCAATATTGATCATAGAAAAGAAAAGGATAGTTTCTGTTTAGAAAAACATTAGGGTGGCTTAAAATAATTAGTATTCAGATTTCGCAACCAAAAAAACTTTTATGTAAAGTTTTTAAAAAGACCGATAATTATTTTGAACAACACTTTGAATCATTTAGTGAGCTTGCCATAGTCGTTGCAAGTAGCTTAAGTGATGAAACTACAGTAGTCAATAGGCAGGATATATATTTCAAATACTTTTGTATTCCTCAGGATAGTAATAAGTTTTTGCTTATACCCCTCTTACACCACATTTTTTATGAATTTTTCCACTGATTTTCACACTAAAATTTAATAAATAATAATAGTTATAATAATAACAATTATAAGAATTCATTAGATTCGTTTCGATAATAATAATGTTTTTTTTATTTAGATGAGCAATTCACAAAATATATTTGGGGAGGAAAGCAAAGATTTGACCGGTAAGTAAAGTATTATAAATCCATTAACTATTAATATTAATTATTTTTACTCATTAGATATCCTACCAAGAATAAATTATAGGCTGCGTGAGATGGACAGTCGCCCATCGCAAACAGTTCCAAGCAGGAACAACAGTGAAAATAGAGGTAATTTGCAATTATACCTTTCTATATATACACATTCGATTCGAATTTTTAATATATTACATTAGACCAAAATGCTCATATTACTTAAATAATACATTCTTTTAACTTTTAGATATTCTGGCTCTTGTGCAGCAAGTTTTGGAGGAGCAGAAAGATATTGTGGAGAATTTTAATGTTATTCGGCATAATCAGTCCATACTAAGCCAGGGACATGCTGCCCTAATCGCCAACCAGCAGCATATTGCCAATCGCCTAGAGACGATTGAGGAAACTGTAACTATCGGATAGGCTTTTATTTGCTTGTTTTTTTTTTCTATTATTGTCAAGCTTACTAGGTCGCATCAAATGCGGAGATTATGACTCAGTCGAACTCTCTTTGACTCTCTTTGCCGAGTAACTGGCGAAACTACGGATATATGCAAGTATATTGTCCTTGCGGACCATCGCAGCCATCAAAGAGAGGCTGGACTATCCTGATTTCGCTCAGGCAATGGTAAGAAAAATAAAATTAGTCATAAAATTTTTTATAAAGAAAAATAAATATTTATGCTCCTTTTAGAACTCATATATGCTGAAATTGAAGGGCATGTCTGAAGACATAGGCACGGTAATCTGGCCAGTATTTTCAGACAACCTGCTGCAATATAACTGGGATGGGAGGAGGGAAAAACACTCTCTGGCAGGTTTGAGAATCATCAAATGCCTGAAGGGTACGTTCATACATATATATTTCATATATATTTCATATATATATTATATTTTCCCAATGCAAAATACCCTGCAATTTGGAGAAGGTTTTAAGAAGGCACTGGAAAGAGCTCATCACCGTATGAAGCAAAAAATATACGTTAAGAAAAAAAGTTAAGATTAACTTATGTTGGTTATTTAGTTGTTGTTATTTAATTTTTGTATATAATTTTTATTTGATTTTTGTTATTTAATTTGTTAATTAATATTTGCTTCCTAAATTTTTTTATATAATATTTGCTTTTTAATTTTTTGCTATTTAGTTTTTTTCATATAGTAATATTCATATTCTTTATAAACCTCAATTTCATTTACTAAATAGTTTTTTATATAATGGAATAATAATTATATATAAATAAATCGTGTTTTATTTGTAACAATATAATTATCAGCAGTGACAACTTTCTACGTCAACGAGGACTGGTCACCAGTGACACCATACCCATCAAGGGTGATCGGTCACTGGTGAAACATTTATATATAACAGAAACATTAGAGTAAGTAGTATGTTTTACAGGCGATAATATACAACAAGTTTGAAAGGGATGCAAGATTACAAAATGATAGAAACTTTGTTCTACGTGCTGACCGAAACTTTGTCAGCAGTACCGGTCATATGATCGGCACTGTTCTTGTAGAGTTTGCTTCATGGATAACTTGGTATAAGTTTTGGAATACAAACCATATCTGTGATACAAACCACATCTCTATTAAGAAAACAAGATGCCATATTTTTGGATTTAACAAGATATTTCCCCTTCGAATCCAATATGGTTGACCGTTGACAAACATTGCAGGCTGCTCAGCTGATAAGTACAGGTTTAAAAAGTTAAGATTTTTTGGTTTATTTACAAACATATCATATGCACGTTTTTTCTGAGGTTATTTGCGCCATGTGTTCGTTATGTATTTTGTAGGTGGATTTAACTATTATATATATATATATATATATATATATATATATATATATATGTTAGAAACTTATAATAAAAACAACATGAATACACCTTTCATTCAATTTGTCGTAGTTAATACCCTTAATGTTATTTTTCTTTCATGTGATTGGCCAATAAGCCAAAAATATTAGCAAAGGTATATCATATTACAAAATTGCATTAATTGCAATTTTGTCTTTAGCAGCGTTAATTGATTGTTCACTTTCATACAAATTTATACAAATTTATTTTTTACTTTGTCAGCATTTTTCTATGATAATTTTAGTATAAATATCACAATAAAAGTTTACAATATTGTTCAGTAATAAAAACTCTTTTGTTTAAATTATTGCACCCATCAACCTTTAAGTTACAAGTGCTTAAAGGCTTAAATAAAAAATTAGTACAGTTCAAATTAAAGTGTTTGGACTGAATTATACTAATATCCCGCATTAACATTTTATGTGACCCCGGTTTTTAAAAAGTTTCCACCCACCATTGGTAAGGGACTTTAAGGAAATCAACACGCAACCACTCAGAAAAAAAAATGTATTACGATCAACGTGATCCTGTAACAAGGCACAGGATCGCAACAGTTCAATCCCGCTCACAAGGGTATAACATTAGCTGTCAAAACATTGACCCGAAGTTCGTGATCCTGTGACGGGATCGCAATACGTTGAGCAAGGCAACCGGTATTAACCAAGCCAAAAACAACAATTCTCAACACATCAGTACAAATTAAAATCCTGCTTCACTTTCAACATGCCCAATATGGAACAGCTTTTAGATGCCCAAAGAGAGACTGGTGAAAAAATCCAGAGGATCATAAGAAACTTCAAGAAGGATTCATCCGACAGAAAAGCGACAGTTGGTTATTTTGAGGAACGATTGCGGCAGCTGCAAGAATCTTGGGACGAATCTCAAGCAACACACACAGAAATACGAGACGCTTGTGATGACGATCCAATGAAATTAGATTATTTTGCTGAAAGTTATTATGACAAAATAAGCTCTATAGTTGACGAATACAGCAAGTTGTTTACTAATGAAGTTAACCGTGTCAAAGCACAAACGGAGAAGCATCCTAAAACAGTAGCTAAGCACCTCGCATCCGGAAAATCCAGCACACTGACTGAAGCAGCTCCTAACATTGAAATGTCAAGCAGTACACTGCGAAAGTTACACGCCCGTCTGTGTGCGCTCGGGCGGTTCTTAAAGGGGCTAACATATACAGATGACCATCCTCTACAATATTTCGAAATAAACATCAGTATAATCAAAAGACTATGGGATCAAATCGGGATGCTGCATGATGAAGCTTATGATCAATTAAACAACCCAGCTGCTTGCGGCCTAAATCAGGAACAATATGACAATGTAAATGACTTAATGCAGATAAGTCTGGTCAATCTTTCCGTTAAAGCTGACAAAATAAAACAAAATGGTGCTCACACGCAGAGTAGAGAGACGCTACCTGCAAGAGACAATACTAGCTCAGTACATTTACCAAAAGTCGCAATACCCCAATTTAATGGCGATTACCTAAACTGGCGCCAGTTCCATGACCAATTTTCCGAAATGGTGGATAAACAATCGATTTCCGCCATTCAGAAGATGTGGTACCTAAAAAGTAATTTGTCAGGAGAAGCTGAACATCTAATCAGTCAATTCTCTTTATCCGACACAAATGATAGTGCTGCCTGGAAAACATTAAAGGATCGTTACGACAACAAGAGAATTCTAGTAGCTAACTTGGTGGACAAAATACTCAACCAGCCGTCTGGAACATCAACTGCATCATCTGTTAAAGCTCTGCATGGCACCACCAAGGAATGCTTGCTCGCTCTAAACAATTTGGGTGTCACAACATCCTCTTGGAATGCTATTCTCGTACAGATATTGATTAAAAAACTCGATAAAAATACTCATATCAGATACATGCAATCACTGACAAACCCAAGGGATGTGCCAACCATAACTGAGTTTTTATCATTTCTGGAAGTTCAATTCCAAACTTTGGAGGCAGTCGGTCCAAAGGAAAAATCTACACATAAAGTGGTATCAACAATTATCACATCCGGCAAAACCGGTAATAGTACATGCAAAGCGTGCAATAATAGTGACCACAAACTATATCACTGCAGTAAATTTTTGAAACTATCAGCAGCAGAACGATTACGATGGGTACAACAGTACAGATTATGCGTCAACTGTTTCGGGAATGATCATGTTTCGAACACCTGCAGTTCAGGTAGCTGCAGAAAATGTAACAAAAAACACAATACATTGCTTCACTTAGAAAAAAGAGGCACTACCAAAGCAATAAAGGATTCATTAAATCAGTTGTGTACAAACCCAAAAATACAGAAGCCTGCGTCAGAAGTAACAGCAGTTACGTCAGCAACAACGAACGTCGCTGCGGGCCGGCAGAGCTATGTTTTGCTAGCAACAGCAAAAGTGATAATTACAGCCTCAAATGGCCTATCAGATGAGTTCAGAGCAATATTAGACTCTACATCACAAGTAAACATTGCATCTAAACGGCTTTGCCAAAAATTATCCCTTTCACCATCTGAGACTTCACTCTGTATTGACGGCGTTGGCGAAACTCAAAAGAAGTAAAAATATCGCATAAATATCGGGATCAAGTCGAAGAATCGCAACTTCTCTGCAAACGTTGAGGCATATGTTCTACCAAGCATAATTCCTCGACAACCAAATAAGCATGTAGACATTTCTACTTGGAACATTCCCAACAACATCCAATTGGCAGATCCTCATTTCTAACAGCAGGAGAAGATAGATTTGTTGCTTGGAGCAGAACTCTTCTTCAAATTAACCCAAAATGGCACATACACCTTGCTGACGACCTTCCAACACTCCAGAATACAGTACTTGGTTGGATTGTAGGTGGTACGATCGGGAAAGATCTACCCCCTAACCCGTCATGTGCAACCACGTGTGCAGTATTTGGAGACTCCACGTCATTGGAAGAAGCCATTGAGCAGCTTTGTAAATTGGATGAGATTGAAGGAAATGAAAGGGGTTCTTCGCCGTCAGAAAAACAATGTGAAGCACATTTTACCCAACATACATACACCAATAAAGATGGCCGTTTCGTAGTTAGCCTTCCTTTTCGTGAAAACCCAACCGCTTTAGGAGAATCCCATGCGATGGCATACAATAGATTCGTGGGCTTAGAGCGTCGACTACAAAAAAAAGAAGACATTCGATCACTATACATACAGTTTATGAGAGAGTATGAACAATTGGGTCACATGCAGAGGATAGATATCGACACCGTATTGGAGCCTAGATATATCATTCCTCATCACTACGTCTTGAAACCAAGAAGCACCACAACAAGACTCAGAGTACTATTTGACGCTTCAGCGAAAACATCGTCAGGTTACTCACTAAATGACCTAATGTTTACCGGGCCAACCGTCCAGAGGGAACTGTTCTCAATATTGCTGCGTTTTCGACCTCCAAAATTTGCATTCACCACCGACATCGGAAAAATGTACAGGCAAATAGCGATTCATCAGGACGATCAGCAGTATCAGTTAATAATCTGGAGAGGAAATCCATCCCTTCCTGTTAACTATTACAAACTCAATACGGTCACATATGGTACTCGAGCAGCACCTTATTTAGCTACGAAGTGCCTAAGAAAATTGCTGAAGAGGGCTCGATAGAATATCCATATGGGTCACAAATGCTCAAAAATAATTTCTACGTGGACAATGGTCTTGGAGGCTCCGATAGTCTCAGCATCGCACTTCAAACGCAAAATGAACTTATTACGGTGTTGCGAAGTCATGGCTTCAATTTAAAAAAATGGTGCAAAAACCACCCACAACTATTGAAAAATATTCCACTCGGCGATCAGAACTAGATTTTAATAGTAACAACTCTAGCGCCATAAAAACGTTGGGAGTATTATGGCTGCCTAAGACAGATCACTTTTGCGTCAAGATAAAAGTGAATCATTTGCAAAATGTCACAAAACGGACAGCGACATCAGATCTTGCAAAATTGTTTGATCCTCTTGGACTACTAGCACCTGTAGTCATCAAGCCAAAAATTTTTATTCAGCAGTTGTGGCACCTAAAGCTAGATTGGGATGAACCATTGTCCGAAGAACATCACGTTAGCTGGGCGAAACTCAGAAAAGATTTAGACAGCTTGGACAACTTTAAAATTCCCCGACATATGTTTAAAGGGGAACTAGAGTTATGTGCTGCTGTTACGGCTGCTCAACTCATGCACAGAATTAAAATGGATCTTCAAATCAAAAATCTACATGTATGCCTCTGGACTGACTTCGAAATAGTACTCTCTTGGATAAACTCTCAATCCTCCTTGTATCATACTTTTGTGGCTAATCGAGTCTCCGAAATTCAATCATTAACGTTGCCCACCAGTGGCGCCACATCCGATCGAAAGATAATCCAGCCGACATCTTATCCAAAGGTCTACCAGCGTACAAACTTTCGGAATGCAACTTATGGTTATATGGACCACTTTTGCTGCACGGACGAGAAGAAATGTAGCCATCCCCATTTTTAAGCCAACTTTCAATTCCTAATGACATCGAGAAAAGGAAGACACCACACATTTCAGCAGTTACCATTACCAATAATGAGTTCATATACAACATCCCACATAGGAACTCATTTAAGACCCTGCAAAGAATAGTGGGGTATGTCCTGAGATACATAAAAAATTCAAGAATAAATAGACAGCAGCGGCCTACACACAAGGCATTATAGTCGGCTGAACTGGATAGCGCACTATATACAATTATAAGAACCATTCAAAGATCCGACTTTTTACCAGAAATCAACCAGCTTCGAAAAAACAAAGAAATCGAAAAAAAGAGCTCCATCATCAGTCTGGCTCCATTCATAGATGGCAAAAATATCATATGGGTTGGAGGGCGATTGGAAGCATCACCGTTATCATACGACGCAAAACACCCAATCCTGTTTCCGTACAACGACCCCCTCATAAAACTTTTATTCACAATGGTCCACGAAGAGAACAAGCATTGTGGACCACAAGCACTGTTAAACATAATACGACAACGATTCTGGCCAATAAAGGGCCAAACCATGGCGCGCTCAACTGTACAAAAATGCGTCAGATGTGTCAGGGCACGTCCACAATTATGCCAACAAGTAGTGGGCAATCTACCTCAGATTAGACTTACCCCAGCACGGCCTTTCATTAATACAGGAGTTGACTACTGTGGACCATTTTGGATCCATTACAATGTCAGAGGCAAAAAACCAACAAAAGCATATACAGCTGTATTTTGTTGTTTTGTCACAAAGGCTACTCATCTTGAATTGGTAACTAATCTTTCAACTGAAGCATTTATCGGTGCTCTAAAACGATTCATTAGCCTACTAACTTTATAGGAGCAAACAACCAGTTAGCAGAACTGGCCAACAGTATTTATTCCGACAAGGGGCAGGAATCAATTATCTCAACCGCTAGCTCAAAAGGAATAAATTTCCATTTTATACCACCACGAGCGGTAAAGTCTGCAAAACATCTGTTACTACGTAGTGTTGCAACTGCATCACTGACTCAGGAAGAACTGGAAACAATTATAGTGGAAATCGAGGCGATACTCAATTCTCGCCCACTAACTCCTATGTCAAGTGACCCCAATGATCTTGAAGCTCTGACTCCTGGCCATTTTTTGATTGGCGAAGCACTAGTATCACAAATCGACAGCAACGCAACAACAGTAAAAGCTTCAAGACTGTCTCATTGGAAGCTCGTGGCTCATCTCAAACAAGAGTTTTGGGAAAGATGGTCCACTGAATATTTGAATCAATTGCAGCAGCGTCACAAGTGGTTTGATAATCTCAAAAGTAATGATAATGTGGTCAGAGTCGTGGAAGTCAAAACAACCAATGGACTATTCAAACGCCCAGTACATCGAATCGCTCTTTTACCATCGAACCAGAGTCTGAAGAAACCATCACTTCTGATGACAACAATCTAAACATTAAAACAGCACTCATAACTCTACTGAGAAGCCTAGTGACCCAACTGGGGAGCCTTGTACCAAAAGGAAGAAAACACTGTTAAACAATCTCACTCTAGCATTAATAGCCATGTTATTCTTGTTACCAATGGCACTTGGAACACCGATAAAAACCGAAAAGCTTGGAATGAAAATAGGCATCCATTTTGAAGAAATTGGTAAAACTAAAATTTTAGCCACTGAATGGAATATTTTTGTATACTATGATTTAGCTGCATATTGGTTTGAAACAGCAATTTTAATCAACGGCACGAATTCCCTACGACATCTGTGCAAAATGATAGAATTAAACGAATCATGTCTCAGCATTATTAAACATTTTGAACACATGGAGGATGATCTGCAACTGGAGAATCAACTGTTGCGGAGTAAAAGAGGCACCCTGCATATAGTTGGAAATGTTGCTCATTCTTTATTTGGCATATTGGATTCTGAATATGCTGACCAGAAAGTAAGGGAAAATGAGTCATATTTATTGACATTGCTTAAGAATCAAACATCAGTTGTTGACTCAACCATTAACATCATACGATAAAACCAATTGTTTGCCAAGGTAAGATTTCAACAGAATTTTTTTTCAAAAAATTGGGTCTCTTTCGGAAGCAACGAAGCAAAACAATAAGGTATTATTCCAGATCACCTTAACTCAACTATTTGGTAGTGCGGTTTTAGAATTGAATTTAGTTGCAAATAATATACGAAAAATACAATAATCAATTCTTGATGCCCTCATCGATACTCATCATGGAAAAATCAGCCCATTACTACTAACACCTCTACAATTACAAAATGAAATTGCACAAATTAAACTCCATGCAGTACCATCACTCGCTCTTCCTACAACTGGACAAGATGAACTACTACAGTTATTCAAACTAATGAAGGTTTAAGGTAGACTTACGCACCAACATGCAGTATTCAAAATAACTTTACCGTTGGTTGAACCTGAACAATTTAAAGTTTTTCAGCTGTTTCCTGTACCTAACATGCTGAACAAAACAATGAATTGATGGGCATAACAGCATCCCACAAGCAATACATTCTTATGACAAAGGCAGATCTAAGCGCTTGCGACGTAATAAAACAAAACGTTTTTTTGTGTCACAACAGTCAGAGCCGTTATAATTATGGTTCAGAAGTGTGCAAGTGTGAAATCAATTTGTACAATAACAAAACGGCACCAACTTGTACTCTAGAAAATACTACTACTAAGTGGGTACCACTCAACAAAAGAAATCGATTGATATATGCTACCACAGCACCATCTCGGGCCACAGTCGTGTGTAATAGAGAAATTACTCATATTTCTTTAAAGGGCTCTGGCCTGCTCACGCTGGATCCGGACTGCGTGCTGAAGCATGAATTTGCTACTATTAAGGGAAGACAAACTATTTGAAGTACAATAAGCTCATCATATACCAGCCTTGGTAACATCTCAGACTTATCAACACAGAAAATTATTACACACCCCGTAACCGTAAATTCATTGAACTCAACTCACTTAGAGAGTATATACCCTGACAACATCAACGAACTATCAGCGTTACAAAAATCACTAAAAGAACAGAACATACTGGACCTGCCCAAAGAATTGAAGTCCCACCAGCAGCAATACAATATGTTAACTTGCAATTTGTTTAAGCGTGTCAGCACTCATCATTATAACTGTTCGACATAAGGTGTGCAGAAGCAAACAAAACCCACACACAACAATAGCTATTAAGGATCCTGAAGAAGACATCGAACTGCAATCAGTTGAACAACAACCCCACCACATGAAACCTACACCAAGACCACGTAGCCAATTAAGTAGGTTCAATCTAGACGTTAAGACAACAAAGACTTCATGGATCAATTCTTCAACATTGCAATTCTGTTGAACATCCGTTCAACGCGGGGGAGAATGTTAGAAACTAATAATAAAAACAACATGAATACACCTTTCATTCAATTTGTCGTAGTTAATACCCTTAATGTTATTTTTCTTTCATGTGATTGGCCAATAAGCCAAAAATATTAGTAAAGGTATATCATATTACAAAATTGCATTAATTGCAATTTTGTCTTTAGCAGCGTTAATTGATTGTTCACTTTCATACAAATTTATTTCTGTATTTTTACTTTGTCAGCATTTTTCTATAATAATTTTAGTATAAATATCACAATAAAAGTTTACAATATTGTTCAGTAATAAAAACTCTTTTGTTTAAATTATTGCACCCATCAACCTTTAAATTACAAGTGTTTAAAGGCTTAAATAAAAAATTAGTACAGTTCAAATTAAAGTGTTTGAACTGAATTATACTAATATCCCGCATTAACATTTTTGGTGACCCCGGTTTTTAAAAAGTTTCCCCCCACCAGTGGTAAGGGACTTTAAGGAAATCAACACGCAACCATTCAGAAAAAAAAATTTATTACGATCAACGTGATCCTGTAACAAGGCACAGGATCGCAACAGTTCAATCCCGCTCACAAGGGTATAACATTAGCGGCCAAAACATTGACCCGAAGTTCGTGATCCTGTGACGGGTCGCAATACGTTGAGCAAGGCAACCGGTATTAACCAAGCCAAAAACAACAATTCTCAACACATCAGTACAAATTAAAATCCTGCTTCACTTTCAACATGCCCAATATGGAACAGCTTTTAGATGCCCAAAGAGAGACTGGTGAAGAAATCCAGAGGATCATAAGAAACTTCAAGAAGGATTCATCCGACAGAAAAGCAACAGTTGGTTATTTTGAGGAACGATTGCGGCAGCTGCAAGAGTCTTGGGACGAATCTCAAGCAACAGACACAGAAATACGAGACGCTTGTGATGACGATCCAATGAAATTAGATTATTTTGCTGAAAGTTATTATGACAAAATAAGCTCTATAGTTGACGAATACAGCAAGTTGTTTACTAATGAAGTTAACCGTGTCAAAGCACAAACGGAGAAGCATCCTAAAACAGTAGCTAAGCACCTCGCATCCGGAAAATCCAGCACACTGACTGAAGCAGCTCCTAACATTGAAATGTCAAGCAGTACACTGCGAAAGTTACACGCCCGTCTGTGTGCGCTCGGGCGGTTCTTAAAGGGGCTAACATATACAGATGACCATCCTCTACAATATTTCGAAATAAACATCAGTATAATCAAAAGACTATGGGATCAAATCGGGATGCTGCATGATGAAGCTTATGATCAATTAAACAACCCAGCTGCTTGCGGCCTAAATCAGGAACAATATGACAATGTAAATGACTTAATGCAGATAAGTCTGGTCAATCTTTCCGTTAAAGCTGACAAAATAAAACAAAATGGTGCTCACACGCAGAGTAGAGAGACGCTACCTGCAAGAGACAATACTAGCTCAGTACATTTACCAAAAGTCGCAATACCCCAATTTAATGGCGATTACCTAAACTGGCGCCAGTTCCATGACCAATTTTCCGAAATGGTGGATAAACAATCGATTTCCGCCATTCAGAAGATGTGGTACCTAAAAAGTAATTTGTCAGGAGAAGCTGAACATCTAATCAGTCAATTCTCTTTATCCGACACAAATGATAGTGCTGCCTGGAAAACATTAAAGGATCGTTACGACAACAAGAGAATTCTAGTAGCTAACTTGGTGGACAAAATACTCAACCAGCCGTCTGGAACATCAACTGCATCATCTGTTAAAGCTCTGCATGGCACCACCAAGGAATGCTTGCTCGCTCTAAACAATTTGGGTGTCACAACATCCTCTTGGAATGCTATTCTCGTACAGATATTGATTAAAAAACTCGATAAAAATACTCATATCAGATACATGCAATCACTGACAAACCCAAGGGATGTGCCAACCATAACTGAGTTTTTATCATTTCTGGAAGTTCAATTCCAAACTTTGGAGGCAGTCGGTCCAAAGGAAAAATCTACACATAAAGTGGTATCAACAATTATCACATCCGGCAAAACCGGTAATAGTACATGCAAAGCGTGCAATAATAGTGACCACAAACTATATCACTGCAGTAAATTTTTGAAACTATCAGCAGCAGAACGATTACGATGGGTACAACAGTACAGATTATGCGTCAACTGTTTCGGGAATGATCATGTTTCGAACACCTGCAGTTCAGGTAGCTGCAGAAAATGTAACAAAAAACACAATACATTGCTTCACTTAGAAAAAAGAGGCACTACCAAAGCAATAAAGGATTCATTAAATCAGTTGTGTACAAACCCAAAAATACAGAAGCCTGCGTCAGAAGTAACAGCAGTTACGTCAGCAACAACGAACGTCGCTGCGGGCCGGCAGAGCTATGTTTTGCTAGCAACAGCAAAAGTGATAATTACAGCCTCAAATGGCCTATCAGATGAGTTCAGAGCAATATTAGACTCTACATCACAAGTAAACATTGCATCTAAACGGCTTTGCCAAAAATTATCCCTTTCACCATCTGAGACTTCACTCTGTATTGACGGCGTTGGCGAAACTCAAAAGAAGTAAAAATATCGCATAAATATCGGGATCAAGTCGAAGAATCGCAACTTCTCTGCAAACGTTGAGGCATATGTTCTACCAAGCATAATTCCTCGACAACCAAATAAGCATGTAGACATTTCTACTTGGAACATTCCCAACAACATCCAATTGGCAGATCCTCATTTCTAACAGCAGGAGAAGATAGATTTGTTGCTTGGAGCAGAACTCTTCTTCAAATTAACCCAAAATGGCACATACACCTTGCTGACGACCTTCCAACACTCCAGAATACAGTACTTGGTTGGATTGTAGGTGGTACGATCGGGAAAGATCTACCCCCTAACCCGTCATGTGCAACCACGTGTGCAGTATTTGGAGACTCCACGTCATTGGAAGAAGCCATTGAGCAGCTTTGTAAATTGGATGAGATTGAAGGAAATGAAAGGGGTTCTTCGCCGTCAGAAAAACAATGTGAAGCACATTTTACCCAACATACATACACCAATAAAGATGGCCGTTTCGTAGTTAGCCTTCCTTTTCGTGAAAACCCAACCGCTTTAGGAGAATCCCATGCGATGGCATACAATAGATTCGTGGGCTTAGAGCGTCGACTACAAAAAAAAGAAGACATTCGATCACTATACATACAGTTTATGAGAGAGTATGAACAATTGGGTCACATGCAGAGGATAGATATCGACACCGTATTGGAGCCTAGATATATCATTCCTCATCACTACGTCTTGAAACCAAGAAGCACCACAACAAGACTCAGAGTACTATTTGACGCTTCAGCGAAAACATCGTCAGGTTACTCACTAAATGACCTAATGTTTACCGGGCCAACCGTCCAGAGGGAACTGTTCTCAATATTGCTGCGTTTTCGACCTCCAAAATTTGCATTCACCACCGACATCGGAAAAATGTACAGGCAAATAGCGATTCATCAGGACGATCAGCAGTATCAGTTAATAATCTGGAGAGGAAATCCATCCCTTCCTGTTAACTATTACAAACTCAATACGGTCACATATGGTACTCGAGCAGCACCTTATTTAGCTACGAAGTGCCTAAGAAAATTGCTGAAGAGGGCTCGATAGAATATCCATATGGGTCACAAATGCTCAAAAATAATTTCTACGTGGACAATGGTCTTGGAGGCTCCGATAGTCTCAGCATCGCACTTCAAACGCAAAATGAACTTATTACGGTGTTGCGAAGTCATGGCTTCAATTTAAAAAAATGGTGCAAAAACCACCCACAACTATTGAAAAATATTCCACTCGGCGATCAGAACTAGATTTTAATAGTAACAACTCTAGCGCCATAAAAACGTTGGGAGTATTATGGCTGCCTAAGACAGATCACTTTTGCGTCAAGATAAAAGTGAATCATTTGCAAAATGTCACAAAACGGACAGCGACATCAGATCTTGCAAAATTGTTTGATCCTCTTGGACTACTAGCACCTGTAGTCATCAAGCCAAAAATTTTTATTCAGCAGTTGTGGCACCTAAAGCTAGATTGGGATGAACCATTGTCCGAAGAACATCACGTTAGCTGGGCGAAACTCAGAAAAGATTTAGACAGCTTGGACAACTTTAAAATTCCCCGACATATGTTTAAAGGGGAACTAGAGTTATGTGCTGCTGTTACGGCTGCTCAACTCATGCACAGAATTAAAATGGATCTTCAAATCAAAAATCTACATGTATGCCTCTGGACTGACTTCGAAATAGTACTCTCTTGGATAAACTCTCAATCCTCCTTGTATCATACTTTTGTGGCTAATCGAGTCTCCGAAATTCAATCATTAACGTTGCCCACCAGTGGCGCCACATCCGATCGAAAGATAATCCAGCCGACATCTTATCCAAAGGTCTACCAGCGTACAAACTTTCGGAATGCAACTTATGGTTATATGGACCACTTTTGCTGCACGGACGAGAAGAAATGTAGCCATCCCCATTTTTAAGCCAACTTTCAATTCCTAATGACATCGAGAAAAGGAAGACACCACACATTTCAGCAGTTACCATTACCAATAATGAGTTCATATACAACATCCCACATAGGAACTCATTTAAGACCCTGCAAAGAATAGTGGGGTATGTCCTGAGATACATAAAAAATTCAAGAATAAATAGACAGCAGCGGCCTACACACAAGGCATTATAGTCGGCTGAACTGGATAGCGCACTATATACAATTATAAGAACCATTCAAAGATCCGACTTTTTACCAGAAATCAACCAGCTTCGAAAAAACAAAGAAATCGAAAAAAAGAGCTCCATCATCAGTCTGGCTCCATTCATAGATGGCAAAAATATCATATGGGTTGGAGGGCGATTGGAAGCATCACCGTTATCATACGACGCAAAACACCCAATCCTGTTTCCGTACAACGACCCCCTCATAAAACTTTTATTCACAATGGTCCACGAAGAGAACAAGCATTGTGGACCACAAGCACTGTTAAACATAATACGACAACGATTCTGGCCAATAAAGGGCCAAACCATGGCGCGCTCAACTGTACAAAAATGCGTCAGATGTGTCAGGGCACGTCCACAATTATGCCAACAAGTAGTGGGCAATCTACCTCAGATTAGACTTACCCCAGCACGGCCTTTCATTAATACAGGAGTTGACTACTGTGGACCATTTTGGATCCATTACAATGTCAGAGGCAAAAAACCAACAAAAGCATATACAGCTGTATTTTGTTGTTTTGTCACAAAGGCTACTCATCTTGAATTGGTAACTAATCTTTCAACTGAAGCATTTATCGGTGCTCTAAAACGATTCATTAGCCTACTAACTTTATAGGAGCAAACAACCAGTTAGCAGAACTGGCCAACAGTATTTATTCCGACAAGGGGCAGGAATCAATTATCTCAACCGCTAGCTCAAAAGGAATAAATTTCCATTTTATACCACCACGAGCGGTAAAGTCTGCAAAACATCTGTTACTACGTAGTGTTGCAACTGCATCACTGACTCAGGAAGAACTGGAAACAATTATAGTGGAAATCGAGGCGATACTCAATTCTCGCCCACTAACTCCTATGTCAAGTGACCCCAATGATCTTGAAGCTCTGACTCCTGGCCATTTTTTGATTGGCGAAGCACTAGTATCACAAATCGACAGCAACGCAACAACAGTAAAAGCTTCAAGACTGTCTCATTGGAAGCTCGTGGCTCATCTCAAACAAGAGTTTTGGGAAAGATGGTCCACTGAATATTTGAATCAATTGCAGCAGCGTCACAAGTGGTTTGATAATCTCAAAAGTAATGATAATGTGGTCAGAGTCGTGGAAGTCAAAACAACCAATGGACTATTCAAACGCCCAGTACATCGAATCGCTCTTTTACCATCGAACCAGAGTCTGAAGAAACCATCACTTCTGATGACAACAATCTAAACATTAAAACAGCACTCATAACTCTACTGAGAAGCCTAGTGACCCAACTGGGGAGCCTTGTACCAAAAGGAAGAAAACACTGTTAAACAATCTCACTCTAGCATTAATAGCCATGTTATTCTTGTTACCAATGGCACTTGGAACACCGATAAAAACCGAAAAGCTTGGAATGAAAATAGGCATCCATTTTGAAGAAATTGGTAAAACTAAAATTTTAGCCACTGAATGGAATATTTTTGTATACTATGATTTAGCTGCATATTGGTTTGAAACAGCAATTTTAATCAACGGCACGAATTCCCTACGACATCTGTGCAAAATGATAGAATTAAACGAATCATGTCTCAGCATTATTAAACATTTTGAACACATGGAGGATGATCTGCAACTGGAGAATCAACTGTTGCGGAGTAAAAGAGGCACCCTGCATATAGTTGGAAATGTTGCTCATTCTTTATTTGGCATATTGGATTCTGAATATGCTGACCAGAAAGTAAGGGAAAATGAGTCATATTTATTGACATTGCTTAAGAATCAAACATCAGTTGTTGACTCAACCATTAACATCATACGATAAAACCAATTGTTTGCCAAGGTAAGATTTCAACAGAATTTTTTTTCAAAAAATTGGGTCTCTTTCGGAAGCAACGAAGCAAAACAATAAGGTATTATTCCAGATCACCTTAACTCAACTATTTGGTAGTGCGGTTTTAGAATTGAATTTAGTTGCAAATAATATACGAAAAATACAATAATCAATTCTTGATGCCCTCATCGATACTCATCATGGAAAAATCAGCCCATTACTACTAACACCTCTACAATTACAAAATGAAATTGCACAAATTAAACTCCATGCAGTACCATCACTCGCTCTTCCTACAACTGGACAAGATGAACTACTACAGTTATTCAAACTAATGAAGGTTTAAGGTAGACTTACGCACCAACATGCAGTATTCAAAATAACTTTACCGTTGGTTGAACCTGAACAATTTAAAGTTTTTCAGCTGTTTCCTGTACCTAACATGCTGAACAAAACAATGAATTGATGGGCATAACAGCATCCCACAAGCAATACATTCTTATGACAAAGGCAGATCTAAGCGCTTGCGACGTAATAAAACAAAACGTTTTTTTGTGTCACAACAGTCAGAGCCGTTATAATTATGGTTCAGAAGTGTGCAAGTGTGAAATCAATTTGTACAATAACAAAACGGCACCAACTTGTACTCTAGAAAATACTACTACTAAGTGGGTACCACTCAACAAAAGAAATCGATTGATATATGCTACCACAGCACCATCTCGGGCCACAGTCGTGTGTAATAGAGAAATTACTCATATTTCTTTAAAGGGCTCTGGCCTGCTCACGCTGGATCCGGACTGCGTGCTGAAGCATGAATTTGCTACTATTAAGGGAAGACAAACTATTTGAAGTACAATAAGCTCATCATATACCAGCCTTGGTAACATCTCAGACTTATCAACACAGAAAATTATTACACACCCCGTAACCGTAAATTCATTGAACTCAACTCACTTAGAGAGTATATACCCTGACAACATCAACGAACTATCAGCGTTACAAAAATCACTAAAAGAACAGAACATACTGGACCTGCCCAAAGAATTGAAGTCCCACCAGCAGCAATACAATATGTTAACTTGCAATTTGTTTAAGCGTGTCAGCACTCATCATTATAACTGTTCGACATAAGGTGTGCAGAAGCAAACAAAACCCACACACAACAATAGCTATTAAGGATCCTGAAGAAGACATCGAACTGCAATCAGTTGAACAACAACCCCACCACATGAAACCTACACCAAGACCACGTAGCCAATTAAGTAGGTTCAATCTAGACGTTAAGACAACAAAGACTTCATGGATCAATTCTTCAACATTGCAATTCTGTTGAACATCCGTTCAACGCGGGGGAGAATGTTAGAAACTAATAATAAAAACAACATGAATACACCTTTCATTCAATTTGTCGTAGTTAATACCCTTAATGTTATTTTTCTTTCATGTGATTGGCCAATAAGCCAAAAATATTAGTAAAGGTATATCATATTACAAAATTGCATTAATTGCAATTTTGTCTTTAGCAGCGTTAATTGATTGTTCACTTTCATACAAATTTATTTCTGTATTTTTACTTTGTCAGCATTTTTCTATAATAATTTTAGTATAAATATCACAATAAAAGTTTACAATATTGTTCAGTAATAAAAACTCTTTTGTTTAAATTATTGCACCCATCAACCTTTAAATTACAAGTGTTTAAAGGCTTAAATAAAAAATTAGTACAGTTCAAATTAAAGTGTTTGAACTGAATTATACTAATATCCCGCATTAACATTTTTGGTGACCCCGGTTTTTAAAAAGTTTCCCCCCACCAGTGGTAAGGGACTTTAAGGAAATCAACACGCAACCATTCAGAAAAAAAAATTTATTACGATCAACGTGATCCTGTAACAAGGCACAGGATCGCAACAGTTCAATCCCGCTCACAAGGGTATAACATTAGCGGCCAAAACATTGACCCGAAGTTCGTGATCCTGTGACGGGTCGCAATACGTTGAGCAAGGCAACCGGTATTAACCAAGCCAAAAACAACAATTCTCAACACATCAGTACAAATTAAAATCCTGCTTCACTTTCAACATGCCCAATATGGAACAGCTTTTAGATGCCCAAAGAGAGACTGGTGAAGAAATCCAGAGGATCATAAGAAACTTCAAGAAGGATTCATCCGACAGAAAAGCAACAGTTGGTTATTTTGAGGAACGATTGCGGCAGCTGCAAGAGTCTTGGGACGAATCTCAAGCAACAGACACAGAAATACGAGACGCTTGTGATGACGATCCAATGAAATTAGATTATTTTGCTGAAAGTTATTATGACAAAATAAGCTCTATAGTTGACGAATACAGCAAGTTGTTTACTAATGAAGTTAACCGTGTCAAAGCACAAACGGAGAAGCATCCTAAAACAGTAGCTAAGCACCTCGTATCCGGAAAATCCAGCACAGTGACTGAAGCAGCTCCTAACATTGAAACGTCAAGCAGTACACTGCGAAAGTTACACGCCCGTCTGTGTGCGCTCGGGCGGTTCTTAAAGGGGCTAACATATACAGATGACCATCCTCTACAATATTTCGAAATAAACATCAGTATAATCAAAAGACTATGGGATCAAATCGGGATGCTGCATGATGAAGCTTATGATCAATTAAACAACCCAGCTGCTTGCGGCCTAAATCAGGAACAATATGACAATGTAAATGACTTAATGCAGATAAGTCTGGTCAATCTTTCCGTTAAAGCTGACAAAATAAAACAAAATGGTGCTCACACGCAGAATAGAGAGACGCTACCTGCAAGAGACAATACTAGCTCAGTACATTTACCAAAAGTCGCAATACCCCAATTTAATGGCGATTACCTAAACTGGCGCCAGTTCCATGACCAATTTTCCGAAATGGTGGATAAACAATCGATTTCCGCCATTCAGAAGATGTGGTACCTAAATAGTAATTTGTCAGGAGAAGCTGAACATCTAATCAGTCAATTCTCTTTATCCGACACAAATGATAGTGCTGCCTGGAAAACATTAAAGGATCGTTACGACAACAAGAGAATTCTAGTAGCTAACTTGGTGGAAAAAATACTCAACCAGCCGTCTGGAACATCAACTGCATCATCTGTTAAAGCTCTGCATGGCACCACCAAGGAATGCTTGCTCGCTCTAAACAATTTGGGTGTCACAACATCCTCTTGGAATGCTATTCTCGTACAGATATTGATTAAAAAACTCGATAAAAATACTCATATCAGATACATGCAATCACTGACAAACCCAAGGGATGTGCCAACCATAACTGAGTTTTTATCATTCCTGGAAGTTCAATTCCAAACTTTGGAGGCAGTCGGTCCAAAGGAAAAATCTACACATAAAGTGGTATCAACAATTATCACATCCGGCAAAACCGGTAATAGCACATGCAAAGCGTGCAATAATAGTGACCACAAACTATATCACTGCAGTAAATTTTTGAAACTATCAGCAGCAGAACGATTACGATGGGTACAACAGTACAGATTATTCGTCAACTGTTTCGGGAATGATTATGTTTCGAACACCTGCAGTTCAGGTAGCTGCAAAAAATGTAACAAAAAACACAATACATTGCTTCACTTAGAAAAAAGAGGCACTACCAAAGCAATAAAGGATTCATCAAATCAGTTGTGTACAAACCCAAAAATACAGAAGCCTGCGTCAGAAGTAACAGCAGTTACGTCAGCAACAACGAACGTCGCTGCGGGCCGGCAGAGCTATGTTTTGCTAGCAACAGCAAAAGTGATAATTACAGCCTCAAATGGCCTATCAGATGAGTTCAGAGCAATATTAGACTCTGCATCACAAGTAAACATTGCATCTAAACGGCTTTGCCAAAAATTATCCCCTTCACCATCTGAGACTTCACTCTGTATTGACGGCGTTGGCGAAACTCAAAAGAAGTCAAAATATCGCATAAATATCGGGATTAAGTCGAAGAATCGCAACTTTTCTGCAAACGTTGAGGCATATGTTCTACCAAGCATAATTCCTCCACAACCAAATAAGCATGTGGACATTTCTACTTGGAACATTCCCAACAACATCCGATTGGCAGATCCTCATTTCTATCAGCAGGAGAAGATAGATTTGTTGCTTGGAGCAGAATTCTTCTTCAAATTAACCCAAAATGGAACATACACCTTGCTGACGACCTTCCAACACTCCAGAATACAGTACTTGGTTGGATTGTAGGTGGTACGATCGGGAAAGATCTACCCCCTAACCCGTCATGTGCAACCACGTGTGCAGTATTTGGAGACTCCACGTCATTGGAAGAAGCCATTGAGCAGCTTTGGAAATTGGATGAGATTGAAGGAAATGAAAGGGGTTTTTCGCCGTCAGAAAAACAATGTGAAGCACATTTTACCCAACATACATACACCAATAAAGATGGCCGTTTCGTAGTTAGCCTTCCTTTTCGTGAAAACCCAACCGCTTTAGGAGAATCCCATGCGATGGCATACAATAGATTCGTGGGCTTAGAGCGTCGACTCCAAAAAAACGAAGACATTCGATCACTATACATACAGTTTATGAGAGAGTATGAACAATTGGGTCACATGCAGAGGATAGATATCGACACCGTATTGGAGCCTAGATATATCATTCCTCATCACTACGTCTTGAAACCAAGAAGCACCACAACAAGACTCAGAGTAGTATTTGACGCTTCAGCGAAAACATCGTCAGGTTACTCACTAAATGACCTAATGTTTACCGGGCTAACCGTCCAGAGGCAACTGTTCTCAATATTGCTGCGTTTTCGACCTCCAAAATTTGCATTCACCACCGACATCGGAAAAATGTACAGACAAATAGCGATTCATCAGGACGATCAGTAGTATCAGTTAATAATCTGGAGAGAAAATCCATCCCTTCCCGTTAACTATTACAAACTCAATACGGTCACATATGGTACTCGAGCAGCACCTTATTTATCTACGAAGTGCCTAAAAAAATTGCTGAAGAGGGCTCGATAGAATATCCATATGGGTCACAAATGCTCAAAAATAATTTCTACGTGGACAATGTCTTGGAGGCTCCGATAGTCTCAGCATCGCACTTCAAACGCAAAATGAACTTATTACGGTGTTGCGAAGTCATGGCTTCAATTTAAAAAAATGATGCGCAAACTACCCACAACTATTGAAAAATATTCCACTCGGCGATCAGGAACTAGATTTTAATAGTAACAATGCTAGCGCCATAAAAACGTTGGAATTATTATGGCTGCCTAAGACAGATCACTTTTGCGTCAAGGTAAAAGTGAATCATTTGCAAAATGTCACAAAACGGACAGCGACATCAGATCTTGCAAAATTGTTTGATCCTCTTGGACTACTAGCACCTGTAGTCATCAAGCCAAAAATTTTTATTCAGCAGTTGTGGCAACTAAAGCTAGATTGGGATGAACTATTGCCCGAAGAACATCACGTTAGCTGGGCGAAATTCAGAAAAGACTTAGACAGCTTGGACAACTTTAAAATTCCCCGACATATGTTTAAAGGGGAACTAGAGTTATGTGCTGCTGTTACGGCTGCTCAACTCATGCACAGAATTAAAATGGATCTTCAAATCAAAAATCTACATGTATGCCTCTGGACTGACTTCGAAATAGTACTCTCTTGGATAAACTCTCAATCCTCCTTGTATCATACTTTTGTGGCTAATCGAGTCTCCGAAATTCAATCATTAACGTTGCCCACCAGTGGCGCCACATCCGATCGAAAGATAATCCAGCCGACATCTTATCCAGAGGTCTACCAGCGTACAAACTTTCGGAATGCAACTTATGGTTATATGGACCACTTTTGCTGCACGGACGAGAAGAAATGTAGCCATCCCCATTTTTAAGCCAACTTGCAATTCCTAATGACATCGAGAAAAGGAAGACACCACACATTTCAGCAGTTACCATTACCAATAATGAGTTCATATACAACATCCCACATAGGAACTCATTTAAGACCCTGCAAAGAATAGTGGGGTATGTCCTGAGATACATAAAAAATTCAAGAATAAATAGACAGTAGCGGCCTACACACAAGGCATTATAGTCGGCTGAACTGGATAACGCACTATATACAATTATAAGAACCATTCAAAGATCCGACTTTTTACCAGAAATCAACCAGCTTCGAAAAAACAAAGAAATCGAAAAAAGAGCTCCATCATCAGTCTGGCTCCATTCATAGATGGCAAAAATATCATATGGGTTGGAGGGCGATTGGAGGCATCACCGTTATCATACGACGCAAAACACCCAATCCTGTTTCCGTACAACGACCCCCTCATAAAACTTTTATTCACAATGGTCCACGAAGAGAACAAGCATTGTGGACCACAAGCACTGTTAAACATAATACGACAACGATTCTGGCCAATAAAGGGCCAAACCATGGCGCGCTCAACTGTACAAAAATGCGTCAGATGTGTCAGGGCACGTCCACAATTATGCCAACAAGTAATGGGCAATCTATCTCAGATTAGACTTACCCCAGCACGCTCTTTCATTAATACAGGAGTTGACTACTGTGGACCATTTTGGATCCATTACAATGTCAGAGGCAAAAAACCAACAAAAGCATATATAGCTGTATTTTGTTGTTTTGTCACAAAGGCTACTCATCTTGAATTGGTTACTAATCTTTCAACTGAAGCATTTATCGGTGCTCTAAAACGATTCATTAGTCTACTAACTTTATAGGAGCAAACAACCAGTTAGCAGAACTGGCCAACAGTATTTATTCCGACAAGGGGCAGGAATCAATTATCTCAACCGCTAGCTCAAAAGGAATAAATTTCCATTTTATACCACCACGAGCGGTAAAGTCTGCAAAACATCTCTTACTACGTAGGGTTGCAACTGCATCACTGACTCAGGAAGAACTGGAAACAATTATAGTGACCCCAATGATCTTGAAGCTCTGACTCCTGGCCATTTTTTGGTTGGCGAAGCACTAGTATCACAAATCGACAGCAACGCAACAACAGTAAAAGCTTCAAGACTGTCTCATTGGAAGCTCGTGGCTCATCTCAAACAAGAGTTTTGGAAAAGATGGTCCACTGAATATTTGAATCAATTGCAGCAGCGTCACAAGTGGTTTGATAATCTCAAAAGTAATGATAATGTGGTCAGAGTCGTGGAAGTCAAAACAACCAATGGACTATTCAAACGCCCAATACATCGAATCGCTCTTTTACCATCGAACCAGAGTCTGAAGAAACCATCACTTCTGATGACAACAATCTAAACATTAAAACAGCACTTATAACTCAACTGAGAAGCCTAGTGACCCAACTGGGGAGCCTTGTACCAAAAGGAAGAAAACACTGTTAAACAATCTCACTCTAGCATTAATAACCATGTTATTTTTGTTACCAATGGCACTTGGAACACCGATAAAAACCGAAAAGCTTGGAATGAAAATAGGCATCCATTTTGAAGAAATTGGTAAAACTAAAATTTTAGCCACTGAATGGAATATTTTTGTATACTATGATTTAGCTGCATATTGGTTTGAAACAGCAATTTTAATCAACGGCACGAATTCCCTACGACATCTGTGCAAAATGATAGAATTAAACGAATCATGTCTCAGCATTATTAAACATTTTGAACACATGGAGGATGATCTGCAACTGGAGAATCAACTGTTGCGGAGTAAAAGAGGCACCCTGCATATAGTTGGAAATGTTGCTCATTCTTTATTTGGCATATTGGATTCTGAATATGCTGACCAGAAAGTAAGGGAAAATGAGTCATATTTATTGACATTGCTTAAGAATCAAACATCAGTTGTTGACTCAACCATTAACATCATACGATAAAACCAATTGTTTGCCAAGGTAAGATTTCAACAGAATTTTTTTTCAAAAAATTGGGTCTCTTTCGGAAGCAACGAAGCAAAACAATAAGGTATTATTCCAGATCACCTTAACTCAACTATTTGGTAGTGCGGTTTTAGAATTGAATTTAGTTGCAAATAATATACGAAAAATACAATAATCAATTCTTGATGCCCTCATCGATACTCATCATGGAAAAATCAGCCCATTACTACTAACACCTCTACAATTACAAAATGAAATTGCACAAATTAAACTCCATGCAGTACCATCACTCGCTCTTCCTACAACTGGACAAGATGAACTACTACAGTTATTCAAACTAATGAAGGTTTAAGGTAGACTTACGCACCAACATGCAGTATTCAAAATAACTTTACCGTTGGTTGAACCTGAACAATTTAAAGTTTTTCAGCTGTTTCCTGTACCTAACATGCTGAACAAAACAATGAATTGATGGGCATAACAGCATCCCACAAGCAATACATTCTTATGACAAAGGCAGATCTAAGCGCTTGCGACGTAATAAAACAAAACGTTTTTTTGTGTCACAACAGTCAGAGCCGTTACAATTATGGTTCAGAAGTGTGCAAGTGTGAAATCAATTTGTACAATAACAAAACGGCACCAACTTGTACTCTAGAAAATACTACTACTAAGTGGTTACCACTCAACAAAAGAAATCGATTGATATATGCTACCACAGCACCATCTCGGGCCACAGTCGTGTGTAATAGAGAAATTACTCATATTTCTTTAAAGGGCTCTGGCCTGCTCACGCTGGATCCGGACTGCGTGCTGAAGCATGAATTTGCTACTATTAAGGGAAGACAAACTATTTGAAGTACAATAAGCTCATCATATACCAGCCTTGGTAACATCTCAGACTTATCAACACAGAAAATTATTACACACCCCGTAACCGTCAATTCATTGAACTCAACTCACTTAGAGAGTATATACCCTGACAACATCAACGAACTATCAGCGTTACAAAAATCACTAAAAGAACAGAACATACTGGACCTGCCCAAAGAATTGAAGTCCCACCAGCAGAATAGCTATACAATATGTTAACTTGCAATTTGTTTAAGCGTGTCAGCACTCATCATTATAACTGTTCGACATAAGGTGTGCAGAAGCAAACAAAACCCACACACAACAATAGCTATTAAGGATCCTGAAGAAGACATCGAACTGCAATCAGTTGAACAACAACCCCACCACATGAAACCTACACCAAGACCACGTAGCCAATTAAGTAGGTTCAATCTAGACGTTAAGACAACAAAGGCTTCATGGATCAATTCTTCAACATTGCAGTTCTGTTGAACATCCGTTCAACGCGGGGGAGAATGTTAGAAACTAATAATAAAAACAACATGAATACACCTTTCATTCAATTTGTCGTAGTTAATACCCTTAATGTTATTTTTCTTTCATGTGATTGGCCAATATGCCAAAAATATTAGCAAAGGTATATCATATTACAAAATTGCATTAATTGCAATTTTGTCTTTAGCAGCGTTAATTGATTGTTCACTTTCATACAAATTTATTTCTGTATTTTTACTTTGTCAGCATTTTTCTATAATAATTTTAGTATAAATATCACAATAAAAGTTTACAATATTGTTCAGTAATAAAAACTCTTTTGTTTAAATTATTGCACCCATCAACCTTTAAATTACAAGTGTTTAAAGGCTTAAATAAAAAATTAGTACAGTTCAAATTAAAGTGTTTGAACTGAATTATACTAATATCCCGCATTAACATTTTTGGTGACCCCGGTTTTTAAAAAGTTTCCCCCCACCAGTGGTAAGGGACTTTCAGGAAATCAACACGCAACCACTCAGAAAAAAAAATTTATTACGATCAACGTGATCCTGTAACAAGGCACAGGATCGCAACAGTTCAATCCCGCTCACAAGGGTATAACATTAGCTGTCAAAACATTGACCCGAAGTTCGTGATCCTGTGACGGGATCGCAATACGTTGAGCAAGGCAACCGGTATTAACCAAGCCAAAAACAACAATTCTCAACACATCAGTACAAATTAAAATCCTGCTTCACTTTCAACATGCCCAATATGGAACAGCTTTTAGATGCCCAAAGAGAGACTGGTGAAGAAATCCAGAGGATCATAAGAAACTTCAAGAAGGATTCATCCGACAGAAAAGCAACAGTTGGTTATTTTAAGGAACGATTGCGGCAGCTGCAAGAGTCTTGGGACGAATCTCAAGCAACAGACACAGAAATACGAGACGCTTGTGATGACGATCCAATGAAATTAGATTATTTTGCTGAAAGTTATTATGACAAAATAAGCTCTATAGTTGACGAATACAGCAAGTTGTTTACTAATGAAGTTAACCGTGTCAAAGCACAAACGGAGAAGCATCCTAAAACAGTAGCTAAGCACCTCGCATCCGGAAAATCCAGCACACTGACTGAAGCAGCTCCTAACATTGAAACGTCAAGCAGTACACTGCGAAAGTTACACGCCCGTCTGTGTGCGCTCGGGCGGTTCTTAAAGGGGCTAACATATACAGATGACCATCCTCTACAATATTTCGAAATAAACATCAGTATAATCAAAAGACTATGGGATCAAATCGGGATGCTGCATGATGAAGCTTATGATCAATTAAACAACCCAGCTGCTTGCGGCCTAAATCAGGAACAATATGACAATGTAAATGACTTAATGCAGATAAGTCTGGTCAATCTTTCCGTTAAAGCTGACAAAATAAAACAAAATGGTGCTCACACGCAGAATAGAGAGACGCTACCTGCAAGAGACAATACTAGCTCAGTACATTTACCAAAAGTCGCAATACCCCAATTTAATGGCGATTACCTAAACTGGCGCCAGTTCCATGACCAATTTTCCGAAATGGTGGATAAACAATCGATTTCCGCCATTCAGAAGATGTGGTACCTAAAAAGTAATTTGTCAGGAGAAGCTGAACATCTAATCAGTCAATTCTTTTTATCCGACACAAATGATAGTGCTGCCTGGAAAACATTAAAGGATCGTTACGACAACAAGAGAATTCTAGTAGCTAACTTGGTGGAAAAAATACTCAACCAGCCGTCTGGAACATCAACTGCATCATCTGTTAAAGCTCTGCATGGCACCACCAAGGAATGCTTGCTCGCTCTAAACAATTTGGGTGTCACAACATCCTCTTGGAATGCTATTCTCGTACAGATATTGATTAAAAAACTCGATAAAAATACTCATATCAGATACATGCAATCACTGACAAACCCAAGGGATGTGCCAACCATAACTGAGTTTTTATCATTCCTGGAAGTTCAATTCCAAACTTTGGAGGCAGTCGGTCCAAAGGAAAAATCTACACATAAAGTGGTATCAACAATTATCACATCCGGCAAAACCGGTAATAGCACATGCAAAGCGTGCAATAATAGTGACCACAAACTATATCACTGCAGTAAATTTTTGAAACTATCAGCAGCAGAACGATTACGATGGGTACAACAGTACAGATTATTCGTCAACTGTTTCGGGAATGATTATGTTTCGAACACCTGCAGTTCAGGTAGCTGCAGAAAATGTAACAAAAAACACAATACATTGCTTCACTTAGAAAAAAGAGGCACTACCAAAGCAATAAAGGATTCATCAAATCAGTTGTGTACAAACCCAAAAATACAGAAGCCTGCGTCAGAAGTAACAGCAGTTACGTCAGCAACAACGAACGTCGCTGCGGGCCGGCAGAGCTATGTTTTGCTAGCAACAGCAAAAGTGATAATTACAGCCTCAAATGGCCTATCAGATGAGTTCAGAGCAATATTAGACTCTGCATCACAAGTAAACATTGCATCTAAACGGCTTTGCCAAAAATTATCCCTTTCACCATCTGAGACTTCACTCTGTATTGACGGCGTTGGCGAAACTCAAAAGAAGTCAAAATATCGCATAAATATCGGGATTAAGTCGAAGAATCGCAACTTTTCTGCAAACGTTGAGGCATATGTTCTACCAAGCATAATTCCTCCACAACCAAATAAGCATGTGGACATTTCTACTTGGAACATTCCCAACAACATCCGATTGGCAGATCCTCATTTCTATCAGCAGGAGAAGATAGATTTGTTGCTTGGAGCAGAATTCTTCTTCAAATTAACCCAAAATGGAACATACACCTTGCTGACGACCTTCCAACACTCCAGAATACAGTACTTGGTTGGATTGTAGGTGGTACGATCGGGAAAGATCTACCCCCTAACCCGTCATGTGCAACCACGTGTGCAGTATTTGGAGACTCCACGTCATTGGAAGAAGCCATTGAGCAGCTTTGGAAATTGGATGAGATTGAAGGAAATGAAAGGGGTTTTTCGCCGTCAGAAAAACAATGTGAAGCACATTTTACCCAACATACATACACCAATAAAGATGGCCGTTTCGTAGTTAGCCTTCCTTTTCGTGAAAACCCAACCGCTTTAGGAGAATCCCATGCGATGGCATACAATAGATTCGTGGGCTTAGAGCGTCGACTCCAAAAAAACGAAGACATTCGATCACTATACATACAGTTTATGAGAGAGTATGAACAATTGGGTCACATGCAGAGGATAGATATCGACACCGTATTGGAGCCTAGATATATCATTCCTCATCACTACGTCTTGAAACCAAGAAGCACCACAACAAGACTCAGAGTAGTATTTGACGCTTCAGCGAAAACATCGTCAGGTTACTCACTAAATGACCTAATGTTTACCGGGCTAACCGTCCAGAGGCAACTGTTCTCAATATTGCTGCGTTTTCGACCTCCAAAATTTGCATTCACCACCGACATCGGAAAAATGTACAGACAAATAGCGATTCATCAGGACGATCAGCAGTATCAGTTAATAATCTGGAGAGAAAATCCATCCCTTCCCGTTAACTATTACAAACTCAATAAGGTCACATATGGTACTCGAGCAGCACCTTATTTAGCTACGAAGTGCCTAAAAAAATTGCTGAAGAGGGCTCGATAGAATATCCATATGGGTCACAAATGCTCAAAAATAATTTCTACGTGGACAATGGTCTTGGAGGCTCCGATAGTCTCAGCATCGCACTTCAAACGCAAAATGAACTTATTACGGTGTTGCGAAGTCATGGCTTCAATTTAAAAAAATGATGCGCAAACTACCCACAACTATTGAAAAATATTCCACTCGGCGATCAGGAACTAGATTTTAATAGTAACAACGCTAGCGCCATAAAAACGTTGGAATTATTATGGCTGCCTAAGACAGATCACTTTTGCGTCAAGGTAAAAGTGAATCATTTGCAAAATGTCACAAAACGGACAGCGACATCAGATCTTGGAAAATTGTTTGATCCTCTTGGACTACTAGCACCTGTAGTCATCAAGCCAAACATTTTTATTCAGCAGTTGTGGCAACTAAAGCTAGATTGGGATGAACCATTGCCCGAAGAACATCACGTTAGCTGGGCGAAATTCAGAAAAGACTTAGACAGCTTGGACAACTTTAAAATTCCCCGACATATGTTTAAAGGGGAACTAGAGTTATGTGCTGCTGTTACGGCTGCTCAACTCATGCACAGAATTAAAATGGATCTTCAAATCAAAAATCTACATGTATGCCTCTGGACTGACTCCGAAATAGTACTCTCTTGGATAAACTCTCAATCCTCCTTGTATCATACTTTTGTGGCTAATCGAGTCTCCGAAATTCAATCATTAACGTTGCCCACCAGTGGCGCCACATCCGATCGAAAGATAATCCAGCCGACATCTTATCCAGAGGTCTACCAGCGTACAAACTTTCGGAATGCAACTTATGGTTATATGGACCACTTTTGCTGCACGGACGAGAAGAAATGTAGCCATCGTCATTTTTAAGCCAACTTTCAATTCCTAATGACATCGAGAAAAGGAAGACACCACACATTTCAGCAGTTACCATTACCAATAATGAGTTCATATACAACATCCCACATAGGAACTCATTCAAGACCCTGCAAAGAATAGTGGGGTATGTCCTGAGATACATAAAAAATTCAAGAATAAATAGACATAGTCGGCTGAACTGGATAACGCACTATATACAATTATAAGAACCATTCAAAGATCCGACTTTTTACCAGAAATCAACCAGCTTCGAAAAAACAAAGAAATCGAAAAAAGAGCTCCATCATCAGTCTGGCTCCACTCATAGATGGCAAAAATATCATACGGGTTGGAGGGCGATTGGAAGCATCACCGTTATCAAACGACGCAAAACACCCAATCCTGTTTCCGTACAACGACCCCCTCATAAAACTTTTATTCAGAATGGTCCATGAAGAGAACAAGCATTGTAGACCACAAGCACTGTTAAACATAATACGACAACGATTCTGGTCAATAAAGGGCAAAACCATGGCGCGCTCAACTGTACAAAAATGCGTCAGATGTGTCAGGGCACGTCCACAATTATGCCAACAAGTAGTGGGCAATCTACCTCAGATTAGACTTACCCCAGCACGGCCTTTCATTAATACAGGAGTTGACTACTGTGGACCATTTTGGATCCATTACAATGTCAGAGGCAAAAAACCAACAAAAGCATATATAGCTGTATTTTGTTGTTTTATCACAAAGGCTACTCATCTTGAATTGGTAACTAATCTTTCAACTGAAGCATTTATCGGTGCTCTAAAACGATTCATTAGCCGTCGTGGTCGTTGTCAAAATATTTATTCAGACAACGCAACTAACTTTATAGGAGCAAAAAACCAGTTAGCAGAACTGGCCAACAGTATTTATTCCGACAAGGGGCAGGAATCAATTATCTCAACCGCTAGCTCAAAAGGAATAAATTTCCATTTTATACCACCACGAGCGGTAAAGTCTGCAAAACATCTGTTACTACGTAGTGTTGCAACTGCATCACTGACTCAGGAAGAACTGGAAACAATTATAGTGGAAATCGAGGCGATACTCAATTCTCGCCCACTAACTCCTATGTCAAGTGACCCCAATGATCTTGAAGCTCTGACTCCTGGCCATTTTTTGATTGGCGAAGCACTAGTATCACAAATCGACAGCAACGCAACAACAGTAAAAGCTTCAAGACTGTCTCATTGGAAGCTCGTGGCTCATCTCAAACAAGAGTTTTGGAAAAGATGGTCCACTGAATATTTGAATCAATTGCAGCAGCGTCACAAGTGGTTTGATAATCTCAAAAGTAATGATAATGTGGTCAGAGTCGTGGAAGTCAAAACAACCAATGGACTATTCAAACGCCCAGTACATCGAATCGCTCTTTTACCATCGAACCAGAGTCTGAAGAAACCATCACTTCTGATGACAACAATCTAAACATTAAAACAGCACTTATAACTCAACTGAGAAGCCTAGTGACCCAACTGGGGAGCCTTGTACCAAAAGGAAGAAAACACTGTTAAACAATCTCACTCTAGCATTAATAGCCATGTTATTCTTGTTACCAATGGCACTTGGAACACCGATAAAAACCGAAAAGCTTGGAATGAAAATAGGCATCCATTTTGAAGAAATTGGTAAAACTAAAATTTTAGCCACTGAATGGAATATTTTTGTATACTATGATTTAGCTGCATATTGGTTTGAAACAGCAATTTTAATCAACGGCACGAATTCCCTACGACATCTGTGCAAAATGATAGAATTAAACGAATCATGTCTCAGCATTATTAAACATTTTGAACACATGGAGGATGATCTGCAACTGGAGAATCAACTGTTGCGGAGTAAAAGAGGCACCCTGCATATAGTTGGAAATGTTGCTCATTCTTTATTTGGCATATTGGATTCTGAATATGCTGACCAGATGACCAATACAATACAGAAAGTAAGGGAAAATGAGTCATATTTATTGACATTGCTTAAGAATCAAACATCAGTTGTTGACTCAACCATTAACATCATACGATAAAACCAATTGTTTGCCAAGGTAAGATTTCAACAGAATTTTTTTTTTCAAAAAATTGGGTCTCTTTCGGAAGCAACGAAGCAAAACAATAAGGTATTGTTCCAGATCACCTTAACTCAACTATTTGGTAGTGCGGTTTTAGAATTGAATTTAGTTGCAAATAATATACGAAAAATACAATAATCAATTCTTGATGCCCTCGTCGATACTCATCATGGAAAAATCAGCCCATTACTACTAACACCTCTACAATTACAAAATGAAATTGCACAAATGAAACTCCATGCAGTAATATCACTCGCTCTTCCTACAACTGGACAAGATGAACTACTACAGTTATTCAAACTAATGAAGGTTCAAGGTAGACTTACGCACCAACATGCAGTATTCAAAATAACTTTACCGTTGGTTGAACCTGAACAATTTAAAGTTTTTCAGCTGTTTCCTGTACCTAACATGCTGAACAAAACAATGGTAGCCATCAAACCATGTACTGAATTGATGGGCATAACAGCATCCCACAAGCAATACATTCTTATGACAAAGGCAGATCTAAGCGCTTGCGACGTAATAAAACAAAACGTTTTTTTGTGTCACAACAGTCAGAGCCGTTACAATTATGGTTCAGAAGTGTGCAAGTGTGAAATCAATTTGTACAATAACAAAACGGCACCAACTTGTACTCTAGAAAATACTACTACTATGTAGGTACCACTCAACAAAAGAAATCGATGGATATATGCTACCACAGCACCATCTCGGGCCACAGTCGTGTGTAGTAGAGAAATTACTCATATTTCTTTAAAGGGCTCTGGCCTGCTCACGCTGGTTCCGGACTGCGTGCTGAAGCATGAATTTGCTACTATTAAGGGAAGACAAACTATTTGAAGTACAATAAGCTCATCATATACCAGCCTTGGTAACATCTCAGACTTATCAACACAGAAAATTATTACACACCCCGTAACCGTCAATTCATTGAACTCAACTCACTTAGAGAGTATATACCCTGACAACATCAACGAACTATCAGCGTTACAAAAATCACTAAAAGAACAGAACATACTGGACCTGCCCAAAGAATTGAAGTCCCACCAGCAGCATAGCTATACAATATGTTAACTTGCAATTTGTTTAAGCGTGTCAGCACTCATCATTATAACTGTTCGACATAAGGTGTGCAGAAGCAAACAAAACCCACACACAACAATAGCTATTAAAGATCCTGAAGAAGACATCGAACTGCAATCAGTTGAACAACAACCCCACCACATGAAACCTACACCAAGACCACGTAGCCAATTAAGTAGGTTCAATCTAGACGTTAAGACAACAAAGGCTTCATGGATCAATTCTTCAACATTGCAATTCTGTTGAACATCCGTTCAACGCGGGGGAGAATGTTAGAAACTAATAATAAAAACAACATGAATACACCTTTCATTCAATTTGTCGTAGTTAATACCCTTAATGTTATTTTTCTTTCATGTGATTGGCCAATATGCCAAAAATATTAGCAAAGGTATATCATATTACAAAATTGCATTAATTGCAATTTTGTCTTTAGCAGCGTTAATTGATTGTTCACTTTCATACAAATTTATTTCTGTATTTTTACTTTGTCAGCATTTTTCTATAATAATTTTAGTATAAATATCACAATAAAAGTTTACAATATTGTTCAGTAATAAAAACTCTTTTGTTTAAATTATTGCACCCATCAACCTTTAAATTACAAGTGCTTAAAGGCTTAAATAAAAAATTAGTACAGTTCAAATTAAAGTGTTTGAACTGAATTATACTAATATCCCGCATTAACATTTTTGGTGACCCCGGTTTTTAAAAAGTTTCCCCCCACCAGTGGTAAGGGACTTTCAGGAAATCAACACGCAACCACTCAGAAAAAAAAATTTATTACGATCAACGTGATCCTGTAACAAGGCACAGGATCGCAACAGTTCAATCCCGCTCACAAGGGTATAACATTAGCGGCCAAAACATTGACCCGAAGTTCGTGATCCTGTGACGGGTCGCAATACGTTGAGCAAGGCAACCGGTATTAACCAAGCCAAAAACAACAATTCTCAACACATCAGTACAAATTAAAATCCTGCTTCACTTTCAACATGCCCAATATGGAACAGCTTTTAGATGCCCAAAGAGAGACTGGTGAAGAAATCCAGAGGATCATAAGAAACTTCAAGAAGGATTCATCCGACAGAAAAGCAACAGTTGGTTATTTTGAGGAACGATTGCGGCAGCTGCAAGAGTCTTGGGACGAATCTCAAGCAACAGACACAGAAATACGAGACGCTTGTGATGACGATCCAATGAAATTAGATTATTTTGCTGAAAGTTATTATGACAAAATAAGCTCTATAGTTGACGAATACAGCAAGTTGTTTACTAATGAAGTTAACCGTGTCAAAGCACAAACGGAGAAGCATCCTAAAACAGTAGCTAAGCACCTCGCATCCGGAAAATCCAGCACACTGACTGAAGCAGCTCCTAACATTGAAACGTCAAGCAGTACACTGCGAAAGTTACACGCCCGTCTGTGTGCGCTCGGGCGGTTCTTAAAGGGGCTAACATATACAGATGACCATCCTCTACAATATTTCGAAATAAACATCAGTATAATCAAAAGACTATGGGATCAAATCGGGATGCAGCATGATGAAGCTTATGATCAATTAAACAACCCAGCTGCTTGCGGCCTAAATCAGGAACAATATGACAATGTAAATGACTTAATGCAGATAAGTCTGGTCAATCTTTCCGTTAAAGCTGACAAAATAAAACAAAATGGTGCTCACACGCAGAATAGAGAGACGCTACCTGCAAGAGACAATACTAGCTCAGTACATTTACCAAAAGTCGCAATACCCCAATTTAATGGCGATTACCTAAACTGGCGCCAGTTCCATGACCAATTTTCCGAAATGGTGGATAAACAATCGATTTCCGCCATTCAGAAGATGTGGTACCTAAATAGTAATTTGTCAGGAGAAGCTGAACATCTAATCAGTCAATTCTCTTTATCCGACACAAATGATAGTGCTGCCTGGAAAACATTAAAGGATCGTTACGACAACAAGAGAATTCTAGTAGCTAACTTGGTGGACAAAATACTCAACCAGCCGTCTGGAACATCAACTGCATCATCTGTTAAAGCTCTGCATGGCACCACCAACGAATGCTTGCTCGCTCTAAACAATTTGGGTGTCACAACATCCTCTTGGAATGCTATTCTCGTACAGATATTGATTAAAAAACTCGATAAAAATACTCATATCAGATACATGCAATCACTGACAAACCCAAGGGATGTGCCAACCATAACTGAGTTTTTATCATTCCTGGAAGTTCAATTCCAAACTTTGGAGGCAGTCGGTCCAAAGGAAAAATCTACACATAAAGTGGTATCAACAATTATCACATCCGGCAAAACCGGTAATAGCACATGCAAAGCGTGCAATAATAGTGACCACAAACTATATCACTGCAGTAAATTTTTGAAACTATCAGCAGCAGAACGATTACGATGGGTACAACAGTACAGATTATTCGTCAACTGTTTCGGGAATGATTATGTTTCGAACACCTGCAGTTCAGGTAGCTGCAGAAAATGTAACAAAAAACACAATACATTGCTTCACTTAGAAAAAAGAGGCACTACCAAAGCAATAAAGGATTCATCAAATCAGTTGTGTACAAACCCAAAAATACAGAAGCCTGCGTCAGAAGTAACAGCAGTTACGTCAGCAACAACGAACGTCGCTGCGGGCCGGCAGAGCTATGTTTTGCTAGCAACAGCAAAAGTGATAATTACAGCCTCAAATGGCCTATCAGATGAGTTCAGAGCAATATTAGACTCTGCATCACAAGTAAACATTGCATCTAAGCGGCTTTGCCAAAAATTATCCCCTTCACCATCTGAGACTTCACTCTGTATTGACGGCGTTGGCGAAACTCAAAAGAAGTCAAAATATCGCATAAATATCGGGATCTAGTCGAAGAATCGCAACTTCTCTGCGAACGTTGAGGCATATGTTCTACCAAGCATAATTCCTCCACAACCAAATAAGCATGTAGACATTTCTACTTGGAACATTCCCAACAACATCCAATTGGCAGATCCTCATTTCTATCAGCAGGAGAAGATAGATTTGTTGCTTGGAACAAAATTCTTCTTCAAATTAACCCAAAATGGCACATACACCTTGCTGACGACCTTCCAACACTCCAGAATACAGTACTTGGTTGGATTGTAGGTGGTACGATCGGGAAAGATCTACCCCCTAACCCGCCATGTGCAACCACGTGTGCAGTATTTGGAGACTCCACGTCATTGAGCAGCTTTGTAAATTGGATAAGATTGAAGGAAATGAAAGGGGTTTTTCGCCGTCAGAAAAACAATGTGAAGCACATTTTACCCAACATACATACACCAATAAAGATGGCCGTTTCGTAGTTAGCCTTCCTTTTCGTGAAAACCCAACCGCTTTAGGAGAATCCCATGCGATGGCATACAATAGATTCGTGGGCTTAGAGCGTTGACTCCAAAAAAACGAAGACATTCGATCACTATACATACAGTTTATGAGAGAGTATGAACAATTGGGTCACATGCAGAGGATAGATATCGACACCGTATTGGAGCCTAGATATATCATTCCTCATCACTACGTCTTGAAACCAAGAAGCACCACAACAAGACTCAGAGTAGTATTTGACGCTTCAGCGAAAACATCGTCAGGTTACTCACTAAATGACCTAATGTTTACCGGGCTAACCGTCCAGAGGCAACTGTTCTCAATATTGCTGCATTTTTGACCTCCAAAATTTGCATTCACCACCGACATCGGAAAAATGTACAGACAAATAGCGATTCATCAGGACGATCAGCAGTATCAGTTAATAATCTGGAGAGAAAATCCATCCCTTCCCGTTAACTATTACAAACTCAATACGGTCACATATGGTACTCGAGCAGCACCTTATTTAGCTACGAAGTGCCTAAAAAAAATTGCTGAAGAGGGCTCGATAGAATATCCATATGGGTCACAAATGCTCAAAAATAATTTCTACGTGGACAATGGTCTTGGAGGCTCCGATAGTCTCAGCATCGCACTTCAAACGCAAAATGAACTTATTACGGTGTTGCGAAGTCATGGCTTCAATTTAAAAAAATGGTGCACAAACCACCCACAACTATTGAAAAATATTCCACTCGGCGATCAGGAACTAGGTTTTAATAGTAACAACGCTAGTGCCATAAAAACGTTGGGATTATTATGGCTGCCTAAGATAGATCACTTTAGCGTCAAGGTAAAAGTGAATCATTTGCAAAATGTCACAAAACGGACAGCGACATCAGATCTTGCAAAATTGTTTGATCCTCTTGGACTACTAGCACCTGTAGTCATCAAGCCAAAAATTTTTATTCAGCAGTTGTGGCAACTAAAGCTAGATTGGGATGAACTATTGCCCGAAGAACATCACGTTAGCTGGGCGAAATTCAGAAAAGACTTAGACAGCTTGGACAACTTTAAAATTCCCCGACATATGTTTAAAGGGGAACTAGAGTTATGTGCTGCTGTTACGGCTGCTCAACTCATGCACAGAATTAAAATGGATCTTCAAATCAAAAATCTACATGTATGCCTCTGGACTGACTCCGAAATAGTACTCTCTTGGATAAACTCTCAATCCTCCTTGTATCATACTTTTGTGGCTAATCGAGTCTCCGAAATTCAATCATTAACGTTGCCCACCAGTGGCGCCACATCCGATCGAAAGATGTCCAGCCGACATCTTATCCAGAGGTCTACCAGCGTACAAACTTTCGGAATGCAAATTATGGTTATATGGACCACTTTTGCTGCACGGAGGAGAAGAAATGTAGCCATCCCCATTTTTAAGCCAACTTTCAATTCCTAATGACATCGAGAAAAGGAAGACACCACACATTTCAGCAGTTACCATTACCAATAATGAGTTTATATACAACATCCCACATAGGAACTCATTTAAGACCCTGCAAAGAATAGTGGGGTATGTCCTGAGATACATAAAAAATTCAAGAATAAATAGACAGCAGCGGCCTACACACAAGGCATTATAGTCGGCTGAACTGGATAACGCACTATATACAATTATAAGAACCATTCAAATATCCGACTTTTTACCAGAAATCCACCAGATTCGAAAAAACAAAGAAATCGAAAAAAGAGCTCCATCATCAGTCTGGCTCCATTCATAGATGGCAAAAATATCATATGGGTTAGAGGGCGATTGGAAGCATCACCGTTATCATACGACGCAAAACACCCAATCCTGTTTCCGTACAACGACCCCCTCATAAAACTTTTATTCAGAATGGTCCATGAAGAGAACAAGCATTGTGGACCACAAGCACTGTTAAACATAATACGACAACGATTCTGGCCAATAAAGGGCCAAACCATGGCGCGCTCAACTGTACAAAAATGCGTCAGATGTGTCAGGGCACGTCCACAATTATGCCAACAAGTAATGGGCAATCTACCTCAGATTAGACTTACCCCAGCACGCCCTTTCATTAATACAGGAGTTGACTACTGTGGACCATTTTGGATCCATTACAATGTCAGAGGCAAAAAACCAACAAAAGCATATATAGCTGTATTTTGTTGTTTTGTCACAAAGGCTACTCATCTTGAATTGGTAACTAATCTTTCAACTGAAGCATTTATCGGTGCTCTAAAACGATTCATTAGCCTACTAACTTTATAGGAGCAAACAACCAGTTAGCAGAACTGGCCAACAGTATTTATTCCGACAAGAGGCAGGAATCAATTATCTCAACCGCTAGCTCAAAAGGAATAAATTTCCATTTTATACCACCACGAGCGGTAAAGTCTGCAAAACATCTGTTACTACGTAGTGTTGCAACTGCATCACTGACTCAGGAAGAACTGGAAACAATTATAGTGGAAATCGAGGCGATACTCAATTCTCGCCCACTAACTCCTATGTCAAGTGACCCCAATGATCTTGAAGCTCTGACTCCTGGCCATTTTTTGATTGGCGAAGCACTAGTATCACAAATCGACAGCAACGCAACAACAGTAAAAGCTTCAAGACTGTCTCATTGGAAGCTCGTGGCTCATCTCAAACAAGAGTTTTGGAAAAGATGGTCCACTGAATATTTGAATCAATTGCAGCAGCGTCACAAGTGGTTTGATAATCTCAAAAGTAATGATAATGTGGTCAGAGTCGTGGAAGTCAAAACAACCAATGGACTATTCAAACGCCCAATACATCGAATCGCTCTTTTACCATCGAACCAGAGTCTGAAGAAACCATCACTTCTGATGACAACAATCTAAACATTAAAACAGCACTTATAACTCAACTGAGAAGCCTAGTGACCCAACTGGGGAGCCTTGTACCAAAAGGAAGAAAACACTGTTAAACAATCTCACTCTAGCATTAATAACCATGTTATTCTTGTTACCAATGGCACTTGGAACACCGATAAAAACCGAAAAGCTTGGAATGAAAATAGGCATCCATTTTGAAGAAATTGGTAGAACTAAAATTTTAGCCACTGAATGGAATATTTTTGTATACTATGATTTAGCTGCATATTGGTTTGAAACAGCAATTTTAATCAACGGCACGAATTCCCTACGACATCTGTGCAAAATGATAGAATTAAACGAATCATGTCTCAGCATTATTAAACATTTTGAACACATGGAGGATGATCTGCAACTGGAGAATCAACTGTTGCGGAGTAAAAGAGGCACCCTGCATATAGTTGGAAATGTTGCTCATTCTTTATTTGGCATATTGGATTCTGAATATGCTGACCAGAAAGTAAGGGAAAATGAGTCATATTTATTGACATTGCTTAAGAATCAAACATCAGTTGTTGATTCAACCATTAACATCATACGATAAAACCAATTGTTTGCCAAGGTAAGATTTCAACAGTTGGAGCAAAAAATTGGGTCTCTTTCGGAAGCAACGAAGCAAAACAATAAGGTATTGTTCCAGATCACCTTAACTCAACTATTTGGTAGTGCGGTTTTAGAATTGAATTCAGTTGCAAATAATATACGAAAAATACAATAATCAATTCTTGATGCCCTCGTCGATACTCATCATGGAAAAATCAGCCCATTACTACTAACACCTCTACAATTACAAAATGAAATTGCACAAATTAAACTCTATGCAGTAATATCACTCGCTCTTCCTACAACTGGACAAGATGAACTACTACAGTTATTCAAACTAATGAAGGTTCAAGGTAGACTTACGCACCAACATGCAGTATTCAAAATAACTTCACCGTTGGTTGAACCTGAACAATTTAAAGTTTTTCAGCTGTTTCCTGTACCTAACATGCTGAACAAAACAATGGTAGCCATCAAACCATGTACTGAATTGATGGGCATAACAGCATCCCACAAGCAATACATTCTTATGACAAAGGCAGATATAAGCGCTTGCGACGTAATAAATCAAAACGTTTTTTTGTGTCACAACAGTCAGAGCCGTTACAATTATGGTTCAGAAGTGTGCAAGTGTGAAATCAATTTGTACAATAACAAAACGGCACCAACTTGTACTCTAGAAAATACTACTACTATGTAGGTACCACTCAACAAAAGAAATCGATGGATATATGCTACCACAGCACCATCTCGGGCCACAGTCGTGTGTAATAGAGAAATTACTCATATTTCTTTAAAGGGCTCTGGCCTGCTCACGCTGGATCCGGATTGCGTGCTGAAGCATGAATTTGCTACTATTAAGGGAATACAAACTATTTGAAGTACAATAAGCTCATCATATACCAGCCTTGGTAACATCTCGGACTTATCAACACAGAAAATTATTACACACCCCGTAACCGTCAATTCATTGAACTCAACTCACTTAGAGAGTATATACCCTGACAACATCAACGAACTATCAGCGTTACAAAAATCACTAAAAGAACAGAACATACTGGACCTGCCCAAAGAATTGAAGTCCCACCAGCAGCATAGCTATACAATATGTTAACTTGCAATTTGTTTAAGCGTGTCAGCACTCATCATTATAACTGTTCGACATAAGGTGTGCAGAAGCAAACAAAACCCACACACAACAATAGCTATTAAAGATCCTGAAGAAGACATCGAACTGCAATCAGTTGAACAACAACCCCACCACATGAAACCTACACCAAGACCACGTAGCCAATTAAGTAGGTTCAATCTAGACGTTAAGACAACAAAGGCTTCATGGATCAATTCTTCAACATTGCAATTCTGTTGAACATCCGTTCAACGCGGGGGAGAATGTTAGAAACTAATAATAAAAACAACATGAATACACCATTCATTCAATTTGTCGTAGTTAATACCCTTAATGTTATTTTTCTTTCATGTGATTGGCCAATAAGCCAAAAATATTAGCAAAGGTATATCATATTACAAAATTGCATTAATTGCAATTTTGTCTTTAGCAGCGTTAATTGATTGTTCACTTTCATACAAATTTATTTCTGTATGTTTACTTTGTCAGCATTTTTCTATAATAATTTTAGTATAAATATCACAATAAAAGTTCACAATATTGTTCAGTAATAAAAACCCTTTTGTTTAAATTATTGCACCCATCAACCTTTAAGTTACAAGTGCTTAAAGGCCTAAATAAAAAATTAGTACAGTTCAAATTAAAGTGTTTGAACTGAATTATACTAATATCCCGCATTAACAATATATATATATATATATTTATGTATATATATATATATATATATATATATATATATATATTTGTATATATATATATATATATATATATATATATATATGTATATATATATAGATATGTATATATAAATATATATATATATATATATATATATATATATGTATATATATATATATATATATATATATAGATATGTATATATATATATATATATATATATATATATATATATATATATATATATATATATATATATATATATATATATATGTATATATATGCATATATTTATATACTTAAGTTTATATTAATGTCTATAAACTAATATATTTTCTTTGCATTCCAGATTTTTTCCAAAGTCTATCTGCGACCGACTTCGTAAAAACGTTTAAGAAGGCTATAGACCACAGCTACAATAGGTCAAAACAAAAAGAATATATTAAAAAATATGTAACTTAAACAATATTTTAATAAAACTTAATGTAAATAGTATATTTTAACTGTTATATTAAGGGATTTGTTCATTAGGGTTGAATATTTAGTATTAACCAATATTTTGGTTATCATTAACTAGGTAGTATTAACCAATAATTTGGTTATAATTACCTAGGTAGTATTAACCAATATTTTGGTTATCATAAACTAGTTAATATTATCCAATATATTGGTTAAATTTAACCAAAACTATGAATGCTAATTAGCACTAGAGTGAGCAGTACAAATATATGTTTTATTTTACGGGAGAAGGAATATGATAGAAAAAGATGCAAGATCACATATATACAAGAGTTTCGGATAATTTTTTCATATTGGCTTAAGAAATTACGTGAAACTTTACCCGATATATCAGGTAACACTATCGGGTAATTAACCAGTGAATTACCCGGTAGTCTTCTTGTAGGGATGTTCCCCTACAAGAAATGAATGACTGAAACTAATACACACAAAAACATTTTCACTAACACAATTAAAAATATTTTAGCCTAACAGCGTTACCATTTATGGACTTTTCATACCCAAATTCTTACGATTTGTTTATAGTTGATCAAATATATACTTTTTCAGTATGTTTGTGTATGTACAGGTTCAACGAAGTTGCAAAAATAGTTTTATAATAAACCAATTAGCAAAACTAACTTAAATTTTGCTCTAATTGTTGTTTTAAATGTTCCAAAAGATTCAGGGATTTTTGGAGCATGAAAAATACATATATATAGGAATTAAGAAAAGAAGTTTGAGCGACAACGCTGGTATTTACAGGTTAGAATACTGTGTGCAAGAGTAAGACAATAAATTTGTCAACCTTTTGTATAGAAAAATTCTAAATTGAAGCAAAATAAAATAAAATTCACAATATAATATAAAATAAAGTGAATTTCGAATACTAATGACATCCTTGTGTATTATGATGTCCACTGATGATCATTTGAGATACGGAGAAAAGGACACTACAAGAGGTAAATCTATTTTTTGAAAAACTTGCGGTGATATTATATTCATATATTGCAACTGATGACACTTTCCTCGCTTTCAAGGAAATGTTGGAATTAGCTGTACGGGAGATGTCGATTTAATTTTGTTAGGCGGTGATTTATTTCACAATGATGTGCCAAGCCAAAATGCATTGCACAAGTAAGTTTAGTTTTAAAGAAAAAACAAGTTATAAGAATTTATATCCATCTTTAGATGAATGAAACTATTGGCAATGTATACTCTTGGTGATCGTGACCTGAATATCTCCATACGGGTATACTCCATACATAGTAATCACGACGACCCTAGCGTTTTTGGTGGCTTGTTCTTAGGGTTTGTTGTCTACCACGGGGTTATTTAATTATTTTGGTCGATGGACTAATATCAGTAAGTTTTGTGTATGTTAAAATATAAAACAAGCATATTTGTATGTATATATAAATAATAAATTTGCTATAATATAATTGAAATGATATTAAATGCGTTTTATTTCATCGAATTCGGTTAGGTTAGGATTGTTAGCAACCCCGTCATCGGTGACACCATACCCGTCAAGGGTGACCGGTCACCAGTGAAACCATACCAGTTAGTAGTGTTAAATTTAGATGGAACAAAAACATTAGAGTAAGTAGTTTGAATATATGTTTAACAGGCAATAATATACCAGAAGTTAGAAAGGGATGCAAGATCACACGTACACAAAAGTTTCAGTAATTTTTTTCCGTTTGGCCTTAATAAGATGATAGAAACTTTGTTCTACGTGATGACCGAAATTCGGTCATCAGTGCCAGTCATTTTACCGGTAATATGACGGGCACTGTTCTTGTAGGGTTCTGTGAACAATGGCGATTTTTGTTTACATATTTCATGATGCTACCACATTTTTCTTTTAAATTAATTGAAGTATTTAAATATGACTAAAAACTCAAAGCGTATTTAAACTCAACTTAAGTTTATGGAAAAATTAACTAATTTTGTACTTACTTAAATACGAAGTTAAAAACTGGTCATAAATAGCACGAAGTCTGAATACCCCAATTATATTCTGCGTTAATAACATAAAAAATGTCTTTATGCTCAGCATCGGAAATCGCCGAAAAAAAACGAATTGCATTAGAAAAATTGAAATTGAAAAAATATCAGCTTGCTGCAAATATAACAAACTG